>WOVY01012210.1:0-453921 GCA_013436015.1 Rhipicephalus annulatus
TAGTTTATAATGACTGCACACCCAGGAGTTGTGCAGGATGTGTGGAGTGTTTGGCAAGGTAAGATGCAGTGACCATAGAATGGTACGGGCTCGAATCCGCCTAGACTTGAAGAAGGAACGACAGAAACTGATACGCAAGAAGCAAATCAATGAGCTAGCACTGAGAGGGAAAGTACAGAATTCAGGGTGTCACTGCATAACAGGTACTCTGCTCTTAGCGAGGAAACCAACCTTAGCGTAGATACAATGAATGATAATCTGACGAGTATCATCACGGAGTGTGCAGTGGAAGTTGGAGGCAGGGTAGCTGGACAGGACACCGGCAAGCTTTCCCAGGAAACGAAGAACCTAATTAAGAAGCGTCAATCATGAAAGTGTCAAGTACAACAGACAAAATAGAACTGGCAGAGCTTTCGAAGCTGATTAATAGACGTAAAGTATGCGATGTAAGAAGGTATAACATGGAGAGAATTGAGCACGCTCTGAAAAACGGAGGAAGCGTCAAAGCAGTGAAGAGGAAACTTGGGATAGGCAAAAGCGGATGTATGCACTAAGGGACAAAGAAGGCAAATTAACTATCCAATATGGGATAGGATAGTTAAAATAGCGGAGGAGGTTTTACAGAGATCTGTACAGTAGCCGAGACAACCACGACCTTAATACTATAAGAACTAGCAGTAACCCAGACGACACCCCACCGGTAATTGCTAAGAAGAAGTCAGAAAGCTTTGGAGAGCATGCACCAGAGGCAAAGCTGCTGGTGGAGGGATCAAGTAACCATCAGACTTTGCTGAAAGATGGGAGGTACAGATTGTGTTAAGAAAAAACTAGGCCACTCTATTGACGAGGTGTCTCCTGACGGGAAAAGTACCAGAGTCTGGAACGAACTGCACTAACATCATTTTTAGTATCATAACGAAAAGTGAGATGACAGGACTCGAAGATTACAGGGCCGATCAGCCTTGCTCTCTGTAGTATACAAGCTTATTTACAAAGGTAATTGCTAGCAGAGTAAAGAAAACATTAGAATTCAATCAACCAAAGGAACAAGCAGGATTTAGAACAGGCTACTCAACAATTGACCAAATTCATACTATCAATCAGGTAATAGAGAAATGCTCAGAGTATAACCAACCACTTACATAGCCTTCATAGATTACGAGAAGGCGTTTTGATTCAGTAGAAATATCAGCCGTCATGCAGACCACTGCGGAATCAGGGCGTAGATGAAATATATATAAACATTCTGGAAGAAATCTACAGGGATCAACTGCTACCATAGTGCTTCATAAAAAAAGCAACAGAATACCAATAAAGAAGGGTGTAAGGCAGGGGGACCACAATCTCCCCAATGCTATTCACTGCGTGCTCACAGGACGTTTTCAGAAGCCTAGAATGGGGACAGTTAGGGATAAGAGTAATGGAGAGTACCTCAGTACCTGCGCTTCGCCGATGACATTGCATTGCTGAGTAACTCAGGGGTACGAATTGCAACTCATGATTACGGAGTTTGACAAGGAGAGCAGAAAGGTGGGTCTTAAAATTAATCTGCAGAAAAACGGAAGTAATGTACAACAACCTCGGAAAGGAGCAGCGCTTTGCGATAGGTAATAGTGCACTTGAAGTTGTAAAAGACTATGTCTACTTAGGGCAGGTAATAACCGCAGAGCCTAACCACGAGATTGAAGTAACTAGAAGAATAAGAATGGGGTGGAGCACATTCGGCAGGCACTCTCAAATTATGACAAGTAGATTGCCACTGTCCCTCAAGAGGAAGGTATATAACAGCTGTATCTTGCCGGTACTTAGCTACGGAGCAGAAACCTGGAGACTCACAAAGAGGGTTCAACTTAAATTGAGGACGACGCAGCGAGCAATGGAAAGAAAAATGGTAGGTGTAACCTTAAGAGACAAGAAGAGAGCAGAGTGGATTAGGGGACAAACGGGAGTTAAGGATATCATAGCTGCAATAAAGAAGAGGAAATGGACATGGGCCGGGCATGTAGCACGTAGACAGGATAACCGCTGGTCATTAAGGGTCACCAACTGGATTCCCAGAGAAGGGAAGCGGGGGGGAGGAGGGAAGGTTAGGTGGGCAGATGAGATTAAGAAGTTTGCGGGTATAAATTGGCAACAGCAGGGTTAACAGGAGCCGTGGACGGAGATGGGACATGGGAGCCTTTGTCCTGCAGTGACGTAGACAGCTGATGATGATGATGATGATGATGATGGCATAGCATACTCGCCGCATACGCGTTGTACACTCAATCGGTGGCTTTGTTTCTCTTCTTTGTGGACGCGAGAACAATGCCACCTTAAAAAGACGTCTGTGCATAGAAATGGTTATTTCTTTAGTGTTCGTTTGAAACGGTCATAGTTTTTTTTCGAAAGCAGTTCCAAAAAACGATTGCTCTGCAGTAGAACGAGTGTTCGCCACATAAAAGCTTGGCTTCAATTGCTACTTGAATTGAAAATTTATTTATAGATTCATTTACACCTACGTAATTTTCGCTTACGACAACGCTGTTTTTCACTCAAAACCAGCAATGATGACACTGGCATTCGTGCTGAACACGCTCTTTAACACTACCACGTAATGATATATTCTAGTTTGTTAGGTGTTGGTTCTTACAATATATTCACGAGGTGTCATTGTGAGGGGCATATGTATAATTTTGGCGTACTGAAATTTCGTGATGGGCGTCCCACATTACACAGGCCTTTAGCATTCACCTCCACTGGAATACCACCTCCACGTCTGGACTCAGCCTATCTTCAGGATTATAAGACTGCCACAGCAACCAACAGCCACTGCCGTATCGGTAATCAGGCAAAAGTAAAATGTAACAAGGACAGAAGTACCAACGTAAAGGCAATACATTATCAAGAACAACTGCAATACAGTACTTCTTGCCTAAATGCCCGAAGCATTATTAGAGTGAAAGAGAGGTATTATTGTGTAAATATATTATATGAGATTAAGAAGTTTGCGGATATAAATTGGCAGCAGCAAGCACAGGACCGTGTTAAATGGCGGAACATGGGCGAGGCCTTCGTCCTGCAGTGGACATAGCCAGTTTGATGAAGATGATGATGAAGATGATGATATGAAATGCGAAGCATTTTAGCAAGCTCGGTTGACCTTCTACTATCTATCTATCTATCTATTATCTATCTATCTATCTATCTATCTATCTATCTATCTATCTATCTATCTATCTATCTATCTATCTATCTAAGTATCTATCTATCTATCTATCTATCTATCTAAGTATCTATCTATCTATCTAAGTATCTATCTATCTATCTATCTATCTGGCCGCCAACTACTTTTACCTCCCCTGGCACCCCCCTCACACATTTGGAAAACGGTGCAAGGTCTGCGTCACCCTACGGAACAGCGCTTTCCATTCAAAGCACTCGCGCTATTTCAAAGGAGGCAAGAGATCGATGTCGCAGAAGATTTCTGTGCGCAGATCGCCAACCAAGCCACTCGTCCAGATTCTCCAGTGAGAGGTGACGTCCCCCGTTCCCGTGACTACCACATGGACCTCCTTTTTACAATGGAGGAGCTCGAGGCGGCACTAGCTCTCTGCAGGCGTTCAACTTCTCCGGGCCCAGATGGTATTCCGTACCGAGCCTTGTGCAACCTTGGGGAAGGTGCAAGGAGAGAACTGTTGAGCCTCTACAACATCTCGTGGCAGGATGGCTATGTTCCTGATGACTGGAAAGTAAGCCGCTTGTTACCCATCTTGAAGCAGGGCAAATCCCCACTCGAGCTAACCTCATACCGCCCAATAGCACTGGCCAGCTGCGTAGGGGAAATAATGGAATGGATGATACTAGGCCGCCTGGAGTGGTATCTTGAATACCACAAGATTTATCCGAATTCAATGGCTGGTTTCTGACGCGAACCGCTCTTCTATTGACAATGTCGTTGATCTAGTTTCGTACGTTCAGCACGAAAGATCCCGTAAGCGACTATCTGCAGCTTTGTTTCTAGATGTGAAAGGCGCTTATGATAATGTACTACATGAAGCCATTTTGGGTGCTCTTGCGGTGGTTGGCCTTGGTGGTCGAGTCTTTCGGTGGATTTCGAGTTACCTGGCTGCAAGATCATTCTTTGTGTTAACAGAAGATGGCCCAACTACGCGACGCTATACTTCCAGGGGTGTTCCTCAAGGCGGAGTTCTTAGCCCCACGCTATTCAATCTTGCACTAATTGGCCTTGCTGAATACTTGCCAAGCACCATTAAAATCTCAATATACGCAGACGACATCTGTGTCTGGACATCGGCAGTCACACGTCCTCAGATACGTTCCCGGCTTCAAAAAGCAGTAACTATGATTGCCAACTACTTGTTCAAACAAGGTCTCAGCATATCACCAAAAAATGCGCGCTGGTGGCTTTCACTCGTAAAGCAATGACCCCTTATGTCACCTCAATCTGCGGGCGACCGATTTCTTACGCCAAAACCCACCGGTTTCTGGGCATCATTATTGATAGGGACCTCTGTTGGAGTCCGCATGTGACCTATATGAAGAAGCGCCTGACCGCTAGTTCTCAACTGTTCAAGTTCCTAGCAGGAAAGACGTGGGGGATGTCAGTAGACGCAATGATGGAGCTCTACAGAGCCCTGTTTCTCGGTTTCCTCAGATATAGCTTGCCCGTGCTTAGCAACACCTGCAAGACCAATGTTCGTATTTTACAGGCAGTACAAGCCTAAGCGCTGAGAGTGTGCCTCGGTCTGCCCAGATGTACGTCAACAGAAGCAACAATTGCAATTGCTGGTGACTATCCGATACAAACTCACATTGTTTTGAAGTCCTGAGAACACACATCCGACACTTCGCACGTGCCCCCGGCCATCACCTTGCACTGTTGCCTTCAGAGAGGCGCCAAGCATCGTTCGCCAAAATTATCGTGAAATACAACGATAAACTTCCCTCGGGCTTCACTCATGCATCTAAACCATTCATACCACCTTGGTGTCTTATTCAACCCACAGTGCATCTTAGTGTACCAGGGATCCGGAGGAAATATGAGTTTTCGTCGCCCGTGCTGAAACAACTGTCTCTTCTTCTTTTGCACGAGAAATATTCAGACAGCATACATGTATACACCGATGGTTCCACGAACCACCAGTGTTCGTCAGGGGCAGTAGTCATCCCAGCAAGAGGTGTTACCATCAGCTTTAGGACTGACCACTCCACGGCATCTACAGCAGCGGAACTAGCTGCTTTGCGCGCTGCACTTTGTGTGATCAATTGGGAACCACCGCAACAATGGTCGATTTTCAGCGACTCAAGGGCTGCCCTACAATCTGTGCTCTCAGCACTGCGTCGCGGCCCGCACGAACAGCTTGTTTTCGAAATTCGATGCCTTCTCCACACTTTACTCGAGAAAGGGCATCATGTGACGCTTCAGTGGCTGCCAAGTCATTGCGGCATCATAGGGAACGAACATGCCGATACTGCCGCGCGGGCAGCCCTTGAAGGAACACGAGAAGAAGCCATACCACTTTCGAGGACTGATGTTGCCAGTAATCTTCGACGACTTGCGCGTGAAATCACGTTTTCACTATGGTGCCCACCAAGCATCGATACGAATCGTGAACACCACCTGTCCTCTTTGATGGCTCTCCGCATGCCCACTGGACTCGATCGAAGAGAAGCCACCCTACTTCATCGCTTATGGCTAGGAGTGGCATTTACAAAATCTGACTCCTTTGTCATAGGAATGGCCGACAACGCTCTCTGCGATGCCTGTCATTGCGAAGAGACGCTACACCACATCCTGTGTGACTGTCCATTGTATCAAATCCAGAGACAGTCACTGGCGTCTGCTTTTGCGCGCATCGACAACAGCCAAATGTCTGCGGACACTATTCTGTCAAGTGCCCGAGAAAAGACACTGCAACAGAAGGCGACGAAAGCTCTGTTGAAATTCCTACGCGACACCGACTTGAACAAGCGACTGTAACAGCAATGTCACACACCGCGAAAGACAAGACTGGACTATGACTGAGTGTGCGCGCATGTGCTGCCGAATGTGCTGTTTCTATCTTCCCTCTCTGCTCTCTTTCATCTCCCCCATCTCTCTCCCATGCGCAGGGTAGCAAACCGGCTGCCTGTAGGCTGGTTAACCTCCTTGCCTTTCTTTTCCCTCTATTTTCCTTGCCTTGCCTTGCCTGGCCGTTTCGATAATAGTATCGATACCAAACTTGGTATGGTATGGCATAACATGACTGTATGACGAACATAAATGAGAAGTCATACCATGAATATCAAGATGTGTATATCATGAATCTCATGATTTACATTTGATGGTCCTGCAGCTCTTGCGGTGGTTTCGTTCACATGGCGTGTTGAAAAACTGGTGTGGTATGACATAAGTGCATGGCGAACACAAGCGACAGACCCTAACATGAAAATCATGACGTGCGTGTCACGTAACATCATGACTACTTGCCAAGCTCATGATGCGCTCGTGGGCGTTTTGCCAGCGTCACATATACCAAATTTCGTATTACGGTACGTGAATGCATGACGACGGTATGTGGTTGGTGCAAAGATGATAATCAAGATATCCGTGTCATGTAACAACATGACTACATGCCACGCTAATGATGCGCTGGCAGCCGTTTCTGAAACTTCACTTATACCAAATTTGGTATTACGGTACGTGAATGGATGACGACGGTATGTGATTAGTGCTAAGATGATAGACATGAGATGCGTGTCATGTAACAACATGACTACATGCCACGCTAATGATGCGCTGGCGGCCATTTCGCTAGCTGACATGTACCAAACTCTGTAGTGCGCGACGCGAATGGACGACACAGGTAAACAACACATCCAAACATGATAATCACGACACACAAGTCATGTAACAACATGAATACATGCCACACTCATGATGAGCTCGCGGCCGTTTCGCTAGCTTCACACATGCCAAATTTAACATTACGTGACAACAATGAATGACGAAAGCATGTGACTGGTACAAACATAATAATTGTGAGATGTGTGTCATATGAAAACATGACTACGTGCCATCAAGGTGCCAATACATTTTGACGTGACGCCGTGCGCGTGCTCACCGGCGTCAATTTCGACGCGTCACGCCGGATTTGCGACACCAGGTGCCGGTCCTGCCATATAGTCGCAGGCGCGCGCCGGGATGCGTTGCTATGACGCATGCGCGTTTCAGCGCGTCCGGCATCCCTCCGTCATGAAAAGAGGGAGACGCACTGTTGTCTGGGTAACGCATCGGTGCGAAATGCAGCATGTCGCATTTCGCATCGGTTGTCGTCGGGCCGTGCCTGTCACGCCTGGAGTCGTACTATAGAGTGCTCGCGTTTTGCTGACGTAGCGTCGCTGTGCCCAGCGTGCGAGCGCGCCAATGCTACATTGGAGTATATTGGGCCCTTCATGATGTGCTCGAAGCCGTTTTGCGGGCTCCACATATACCAAATGTGGTGTTAAGTGGCATGATTGAATAACGAAAGTGTATGACTGGTGCAAACATGATAATTCTGACACTCGTGTCATGTAAGAACTTGACAACATACCACGCTCATAGCGTGCTCGCGGTCATTTTGCTAGCTCCACACATACTAAATTTGGTATCACGCGACGTGAATTTATGACGAAGGTCAAAGACACAGCCAAACAAAACAATCAAGGCACGGAAGTCATGTAAGGCATCATTTAGCTCCACCTCGTAACGTTGTGCTGATTTCGAAATGGAATATCACCTTTTCTCATTTGTGCTTAGCATATCATCGATTCCCCCTCTGCGTGGGATCTGCCTTTTTATTTCGCTACGTTGTAGCATGCTACTCAGGCCATAACACCCGAAACTTTCAAGTTTGATTAGCAGGGTTATTACGGAATACCTCCCCCACCTACAAAACGATAGACACTTTTCTCAAACTATCTGCGTTTTAGCGTGTCTTCTTTTTATTACTGTGTATGAATTCGCATGAAATGCTTCTTGTATGTACAGACATTCTTCCAGTGTTACCTAAAAAACTTATTTTATGCTGAATAAAAACCGCATCAACAGTTTGTTAGGCCAAGTATTCTTTTACAAACATTGTACATGTTATGATATTGTCGAGGTTGCGGTGAGTGATCTGCGATACTTGAGACTTCAAGCGTCTTCGACACGGAGTGCGTAAAAGAACGAGTGCTTTAAGCAGTTTCGCTAGCCTATAGTGTGCGTCATGTGCGTAAGCGTAAAACTGTAAGCTCAAGGGTGGGCCGGTTCGTTCTAATTAGTACTCGTTCACGGATGCGCCGGCTTAGTAACTGTAGGCGAAGGGATGACACACAACTGACAGAGAGGGCTGTGCGCAAGAGTTGATGCTAACATTTCGAAGGTTGCTAGCGAGCAAAAAAAGGCAGAAAAGCAACATGGCGAACCAAGAAGTGGAGGTAGAGAATGTTTGCCTCGCTTCGCAGGAAGTTGTGAAGAATTACGGTCTGATGGCGGCGCGGAACACTACCGCATGCGCGAGCACTTTTTGACACTTTCCTGGCAACTAGCCATTAATTACCCCGGCGTCGTTAGTAGCATGGTGAGCCTCGAAGGTGTTAGTGAGACCGTATGCGCGTTGGCACGTATAGTGGTGATTATGCTTTCGCCGCGTGCCTGAGGAGGCTCTAGAAAGAAGGGTGCATACGTCACTTTGTCGGACTGTTTGTTCGAAGTTTTCTTAGTTATTCTTTTTGTTTGTAGTGGTTAAGTTCGCTCACTCAGAAAGCGTACTCATTGTTTCTTGAGTATGCCTAATGACGTGACCGTCGCGACAGACAATGTTGCAGGCAATATTGCCACTACAGCCAGTCGGTTTGAATATAGGGAACAATGTAGACAAGTCAATGCCACAGCATTGCTGTTGTTGGGTGAAGGCGGGGTTGTGTTGTTTGGACATAGCTTGTGTGTGAATATTTTTGTTATTTGAAGCGAGTGCGGAGGGTGTAGAAGTATCGAGGCAGGTCGTCGTCTCAAACTGTAGAGGGTTTATTCGTTTATTTAAAACTACACTCACTGGCATCATGTCTGTGTGGATAACGTTTAAAAATTTGTGGGACGTCCGTTGTTTGACTCACCTTTACTAATACTTTTTTGGTTCGGTCATTTCACTGTCCTTATGCAAGAAAGCAGAATGCACGATGTTCAAGTGGGCCTGCTGGATTCAAGTCAGAAGAAACTACGTGTACCTTTTCGTTACATTGTATATTTTGTACATTTAAATCACGTTTTTATTATGATGAGCCATTTTGAGCTAATATAGGAGCCATTTTGTGTATTTAGCGTGGTACAGCTCAAGTACTCCTCGTACTGTACCAGGGTTACCGAACGCGTGAAAAATAAAACAAAAAGAACACGAGCGAATAAATCACAAGAATAATAGACCTTGCGCCAAAATTGGCACAAAGTTAAGCTCACAGAAGAGTCGAGGCATTACGGTAATCTTACGTTGATTGTTCTCGTTTCTTTCTAGAGATGCATTTATTCGGTGCCACTGCTTTTACTTCTTTCTCGTTGGTTACACCAATTGTATTTGGCCTTTAGAGCGAGAACAAATTTGTTTAGGGGCATGTCCGTTGTGCTTTTGGAAAAACGGCCGTGCTTTCAAAGCTGCAATGATTGAACTCCACACAAGTGGTACACACACACACACACACACACACACACACACACACACACACACACACACACGCACACGCACACGCACACACACACACACACACAAAACACTGCATATCCACAAAGAAAATACAATCAGGAGGCAAATTAGTGTGAGTGTTCGGCGTAATCGTGAATCCCCGGGACAATAACCACTTACGCATGTAAATGAGTACCAATGGGCGGGTGCACATTTATATAGAGTGTTTGTCGGTCATACCTGGTATAATGTATTCTGCTGTGAATTTATGTTGCCTTCATTATTACTAGTTTGGTGGCACCGGTTCTAACCGGATGTTGGCACAGATGAGGTCTGGGCACGTTCACCTGGTAAGTGGTGGTAGCTTCAAGTCATACGAAATGAATCCTATAGAGCTTACCGAGACGTGATCTAACGCACAAGCCAGTCATTGTCCGTCATCATAATTGTCATTATCTTCATCGTCATTATCATGGCGTGTGCAGGGTACCTTGCATATGCTGTGCCGTGATGGCAGAAAGAGAATATGTGGTCTTGAACACGTTTGTTCTTCGTCATGAGCATTTTCGTGACCATCATGGCATATAATAGGTATCTGGATTGTGCTGCGCAGTGATTAAAAAAAGACATATATTTCCTAAAATTCGCAGTTCAACGTTACTACCATGTTTGTACTATTCTATTAGAAGTATTTGCACTTTTGTTATATTACTACTTCTTTTACCTTTAACTGAACGGCATTTAAAAAAAGAGTTAAGAGTTTCTTCTGGACACTGCTCAGTTCTTGGCCGATCCACCAGATTGTGTGTGTGCCACTGTCCAAGGTTCTACTATAACCTTTGTGTGGTCCTCAACGTGCTTGTTTTTCATCATCGTGAGGGTCATCATCATGATGCACAGTCGGTACCCTTCATGTGTTGTGCGTTTATGGCATCAAGAGAATGTGTGGTCTGGACTTGCTTGTTATTCATTGTATTCGTCAGTAGTGGCTAAGGCGCAAAAAAACATGCCAAAATCAACGCCAAAGCACAAGTCTCCTCCTTAAAGAGCTTCACCCTCTCAAATGACACAAAAACACGCGCGGCACAAACAAATGCGTGAGCCGTTCATGTTGGGCAAGTCACATTGGCTGGCTCCTACTAGTTTACTCATAATGGAGTAACGAAAACGTTTGCGGAAAGCAGAACTTGAGATCCTGCGCGAAACTCTAAGCCCCTGAAGAAACCCAGTAAAGACGATGCATGTCGGGGCAAGAAAGTGCGCGCCACTGAAATGGGAAACTGTAAACAGCATATGGTAAACCTAAAAAGAACCTTCTGGGCAGATATGGCTGATTTAGATGGAGTGTGTGAGTTGGGCTATGGTTCGAATTTCATGTGAAGTTCAAGCTGCAAGCTAGACAGCTTCTCTAACATTCTTCCTTAAGTGCGATGGTTGTTTCAATAAAAATATTTCTACGGTAATCTTCCTTCTCTCTTTCGCAACTGAAATTTTAAAACCATAAACTTCAAAAACGAAGTGAACCCATTTTTTGGGCACTTGATAATTGCTACATATGTCTTCAGTATTAAACACGAATGGCGAGGGCAAGCTTATCAACTCCTCTTCAATTATAAGCAAGTGTTATAGAAAGATCTAAAACTATTTCAATGAACTTCTCTCGTACTAATGCGCCATATATACCTAAAAGAAACTACACTGGTGTAGCAGCTGTTTTATTACGCAGTGTTAAATTTACCTGTTTTTTAAATAATGACACCGTGGAAACCACTCTCGTAGTTTGTTTGCCTGGCAGTTATGTCTCTGGCAGTTCGACCACGAAAAACTGCCGAAATAATGTGAACGAAAGACACAAACACATTAGCGCAGCATAGTAACGGGAAGTGCATTGAAGAAAACACAAACACGCCGTTCTTCGCAGTCATAGATTACGGATTCACTTAGCAATGACTTTTTTCTAATGGACAGCTGGAGTACGTACAAGGTGGAGATGCAATACATATTTAATTTGCGTAAGCCATAAAGGCAGCTGCGCTAAGCGTTGACCCGAGTTCGATTAACGAGTTTCAGACACTCTAATAAATTACTTACTGGCAGTAGAGATCTTTATTATTATGTGTTTCTTACTTTCTTATCAATCTTCCTCTACATAGCAAGCTGCACAACAAAACAAGGAAAATTACTGCCCAAGCACTTCATACAAATGCTTAATCAGCGAAAGCTGAAACGTGTGACCCCGGTGTTTAGCAGTGGGTCACCTGACGCTGCACTGATGCCTTTGACAATAATTGGTTACATGTTCCTGCTTCTTAATGAGGTTAGGCAGACGTTTGACAGGGGTGCAGCACAGTGTTTATTTCACATGCCGGGCATTGTGCTTCGCATGATCACGGTCATTGAGGTGTGTAATGAGCAGTTAAATGCATTTTGCAATGCAGTAATCGCATTGGTTATTCCCGAACCACAGGCGGGCCGCAGACGTCGCAGCCGAAGTAAATGTACCGCTTGAGAAACCTCGCCGAAAGTCGGCGTTCGCCCCGAGCGCGCTCCCGCAATTGTCACGTTGACGCCGTCATGCCTACACCAGAGCTTGTTCGGCAAGCTGATGTTGGCAAGCGTTTCACAATCAGGAGTCGACTTGGCGACGTGGTTTGCAGGATCCACTCGCCACCGGCGCTTGCATTCCCGTTCACAATTCAGCGCGGCTTGGAAGGCTGCCGGATCATCGGTGCGCAGCTGCTGCTGGCGCTTAGCCTCCTGGGCCAGTTTTTTTTTAGGGGCGAAGCTCTTTAAGCCGTGGGTCGTGCGTCCGCGACCTATGTAGTAGTAGTAGATAGCCACCTCCACGGCTGGAAAGGAGGGGCATGCGCACACTCTTTGGATATAGGAGGAAACGCGCGCACGTTATTCTTATAAGAAAAGATAGTTCTTTTCTGATGAAATAACCTACAGAACGGGTGCAGAAATAATCACAGAGGGTTCAATCATTCATGCAATCAAACAAAATTTTTTGAAGCATAATGTAAAAAATGCGTACAGAAATCGTTGGACCCATAGCCTAAGTGTCTACTGAAGGGTCCAATACAGAAAGATTCTAGCAAAACAAAAATGATAGCAGTCTTCAAGGAGAAATTAAACAATTGTGAAAGAAACGTAAGTGAGCAATCTAATGATATACAAAAAAGGAAAAACAACAACGGTCACATAATACATTAAACACACATTGAAGCAAATATAAAATTGCCTAAAATCTCAAGAAAATGTCTGATTAGCAACAAAGCATCGTTTGCAGATGTCATGACTTCAAGCGGATTTTATTGCCAGAGGTAAACTATTCAAAAGTTGAGCACAAGAAACTTCGATTAATCTTTCACTGTATACATTTGAACATAAAAGAAGGTTCAGATTGCCAATGCAAGCGTGTCGCGTATTTAGCGACGGAAGGCAAAAATGATGTGAGGAAGATGCGTGTTTGTGTTTATTTTATTTACTAAACAGAAAGTATTGTAGCTGCGTACGTTTATTAATTACAGTATACGCCGTCTCTGAAATATAGTATTCGAAAGATAACGCAATGGGGACAACGTAATCCAGATGCACAGCTCGTTTTTGTAATCGGATTAGGGAAGTAAGGTATGACATATACGTTTGGCCCCACGACTTACAACAATAGCTGAGGTGGCAATGAAATGGGCGGAAATATATTGTCTGCATCAAACTCAAGACAAAGTATTGACATGCTCGTATGAGAGTGGAGCAACTGAAAGACAACTTTTTGCAAAGTGGTGATTTCTCTCTCCAATTAAGGTTATCGTCAATTGTAACACCTGAAAATTTAATAGCCGGTACACATTCAATCGATTGATTGTTTAGTAGTTCGTATATTGAAGTGCAATCTAGACTTTTCATTCCTGACTGAAAAATAATACCTTTTGCTTTATCCGTATTTTGTAGCAATTGGTCGTCGCGAAACCACATTGAAATAAGGAATAGCTCATTGGACAAAACATGTTGTAAGGCATCAAGTGAACTACCAGTGAATAAAATTGCAGTATCATCAGCATAGATTGATGCTTTAAACGACTGTAGTACTCGTGGGAAATAATTGACGTACAAGGACCAGATACGGATCCTTGCGGTACACCACATGTAACAGTGCTCGGTTCGGATAGATAACCGTCAAATAGTGCCTTTTTATTTTGCGATTTAGGATTACTGGAAAAGAATTCATGAGCATCGTCAATATTACCATAACACTTAAGTTTTTTTCAATAGTATCGAGTAACAAATAGTATGGAACGCCTTTTAAATAGTGTTGATAAAATTTCATTGACGATACTTTATTGGTGAAGTGCGGAGTTGATGATTTGAGATAAAGTAATCATAGCATTTGATGTGCGTTTCCTGGTACGAAACCGTGCTGTTCCGGGCAAATTATGTTATTCTTACAAAGGAAGTCCTTCGGCTGTTGCGCGATTAACTTTGCAAAGGTATTGTTTACAATGCTTAATACAGATATGGCTCTATAGCTTCCGGCAACATCTTGGTTTCCCGTTCTGTATATTGGTACAACTTTGGCCATTTTTAGTGCATCTGGATAGTAATTGGTACTTAACGAACGGTAAATAGGTGACAAAGGGGGGCACTCAAAACATCTGAATAGTCTTTCAGTACCTTAACTTGTATACCATTAATGCCTGTGGCTTTGTTCACCTGTAGGTTTTTCATATCAGACATCAACTCCTCCTCTGTTATCGCCTGAAAACTAAATCTGTTTTTATTTTTTTCAAAGCAGGTGATAAGTTGCGCAGCACTAAATTCATTCGCAAATTTTTTGTCAATCGTGGCAAATTGATCATTGAAATCATTTGTAATGCTAGTCGTTACGTTGTCAGGAAGAATTCTCTTTTTGTTGTCAAGACCTGCCACTTCACTGATTATTTGCCATGTTTGCTTTGTATTGCAGCGTTTGATGAGACATGTATAATATGCATTTAGGGATTTACGCATTAGTCGAGCCGACTGATTTCTGATGTATTTCAATTGAGCCTTGAAATATCCATCTGTTTATTTAAAAATTCTCTACAGGCCTCATTAGAGGCATTTGGTAAGGGGGGCATCAAAAAAATAATTATCACTTATAGTGAATACTTAATATTATACATGTTGAAATGAATGAAATTATGCACATAGCTTCGCAACAGAGTAAAATTTCGGCTAATAATGAAAAAAGATGCAAAAGAGTACACCAATGCATGTACAACAAAACTAGATGAGGCAGAACATGAAATGATACATTTTTTAAATGCACAGGCAGTTCAAATATAAAAAAACAGAGCACAAATAATGAATGAAAACGAATAAGAAACTCATAATTAACAACTAATAGAACATACATAACCAGAAAAAAGGGGGCAAAGTGCCTTTTGACAAGTTCATGTGTAGTGCGACACGATGATCAAATGAAATTTATCAGTATTTTTTTTAAGATGCAATAGAATCCGTATGTGAATTCCACAATCGGATAGCATCAGGAAGCGCCGATGTATTGAATGCGCGAGTGCTTCCGCACATGCGAGTGAAACTGAGGTAATTATGTAATCTGCAAGATGTGCAACGTGAAACTTCAAGCCTCAAGGAAGACTGTTTGTCAAGATAAATCTACTTGTGCAGCAATGACATGAGCGCGAAAACCCGGCGAGTACTGCGTAGAAAGTGAAAAATCTTGTTTTATACGTGGGGAGCACAAAAGGACATCGGGGCGATCGGACGCGTCTGCACCGAGCTCCGGAGTTTTCCGATGTTTCAGTAGGAAGACGTGCCATAGCTCAAGATTTCTTGTACGAATGGTTTCTGCAAATCATACCGGTCCCGAGGATACAACTTTCCGACCGATATTGGTCACAATTTTCAAGTAAGCTTTTCATCTTTTCACGCCACGCCGGCAAGATCCGCCACTGGACGCCTAAGCCTAGCGACGCTA
The DNA here is from genome assembly GCA_013436015.1 of Rhipicephalus annulatus. Lineage (NCBI taxonomy): Eukaryota > Metazoa > Arthropoda > Arachnida > Ixodida > Ixodidae > Rhipicephalus > Rhipicephalus annulatus. The sequence goes on from WOVY01012210.1 coordinate 15,667, forward strand.
CACCGGACGCCGCTGTCGCGGCCGCTGGGACACTAGCCGACATGGAAATCGAGGTCGACGGCGTCGAAATCTCTCTCGAAGAATGGTCAGACGATTCCTGGACACCACCTCAAGGTTTCCGAGCCCAGGCGAAACGTCACCAGGCACTTAAGCAACAAGCCCAAATGAACGACGCGCAAGTAAGCAAAGCCCCCAAAACTCCACCAACCCCCCGGCCGCCGCCGGAACTGAAACGCCATCCCTTGCCAAGACTGCCGTCGCACACGTACCACATCGTGGGACGCCCCAAGACACCCATTGACCTCACGCGCACATCACCCGGAGACTTGCAGAGAGCACTGCTTAAAGCGGCATCTCTGTGTGACCTGGACCCAGCCAAGCGTGATCAACTACGCATACACCCAAGGAATAACACTTTCACCGTTAGTGTGGCAACCACCGACCGAGCAATCGCGTACCAACGCATCACATCAATCCTCCTCGGAGAAGACCGGCAGATTGAGCTACACATGTACGCCCCGCCACCAGACGACGCGATACGAGGCATTTCTTTCTACGCCCACACGTTCCCCACCGATGATGAGACGCTGAAGGACCTTCAAGACAGCAACCCTGACTACCAAATAGTAGGTGGCAGACGCATGGGAAAAACGAAGAATTTACTTATAACGCTGCTCGGGGACCACCTACCTAGATGGCTTCTACACCGTGGAGGTCTCATTCGAGTATACCCTTTCCATCCCAAAGTAGACGCATGCTTCAACTGCCGGAAGACCGGGCACCGCTCCGATGTGTGCCCTCAACCTAGGCGCCGACGCTGCCCGCGTTGCGGAGAAGACCACGAGCCACCGCCGCAAGGAACGCCACCAACATGCCAAGCACGCTGTATCGTCTGTCAAGGAGGACACATGACGAACAGCTCAAGATGTGAGTACCGCTTCGCCAAAAAGTCTGAACCACTTAACGCAGCACAAGCAGGAAAGACGCTACAAACCGAGTCACCAGCGACGCAGCAAACCTCAAATGACGATAGCCCGCCTGCCTTGGACGAGCGTAACTACCCCAGTTTCGGGACATCACAAACGCCGACGAAACGCGACAGCCGATCGAAGTCACGATCTCGCCAGGGTCAAGCAGCCTCCCACTCTAGGTCCAAATCAAGAACCCGATCATCAAGTCGCATCCCACATGCTGATATATCCAAAGCACCACCAAGCAACCCTAGTGTGGCATGGGCGCAAAGCGCAGCGTCTCCGCTGCCATCATCTCCCCCGCAGCCATCGAAATCGTGCGCCTCAACGCATGACCCGCTCGTCAAGGAACTTACGCAAACAATCAATGCGTTAAAATCCCAAATGGCGACGCAACAAGCTCAGATCGAAGTGCTCCTTGCGCAGAACCGCTCCCTAGAAAGTAAACTGGCAAAGGCCAGCCAGTCCGTGCATAATTCAACTCAACAGCCCCAACCAGCCGCAGCAGCCAAACGCAAAGCAACGACTTCCACGGAAACGCTGCAATCCGAAGAGGACATGACGGCGCGAATTATTGAAATGGTCAACGCATCCGTTGCTGAAGCCCTCCGCACGACAGTCCAAACCACGGTCGTCAACGCCGTTCGTGCCGCCGTAACAGAAGCCTTCGCAACCGTAGACTCACGCCTAACGAACATAGAGACACGGTTCTCAAACATGGAAGCCACCGTAAACAACACCGTTGCCGGATTAGAAGCACTCAGAACTGCCACAGACACCAGTTTTGCAGTAATCAAACAAAGCATGGCCAGAGCACCAGCTATCACACGCAACCGAGTGACCTCTCACTCTTCCACCCAGCACAGCGAACCCACGACGGCCTCAAGTAATGCTCCAGCTGATGCATCATGGCCAGCACCCACTTGACTATATGGCAGTGGAACTGCAGGGGCTTTCGTAAAAAGAAAGCCCACCTGCAGCTACTCGTACAAGAAACACAACTGCCCAATTGCCAAACGCCTCCAGACGTCATCGCACTACAAGAAACAATGGCTTCTGTCTCACTTCCTGGTTACATCGCTTTCCAACAATTCACCGACTCGCACAACCAAGAAGCCCCAAGTACAGGCACGCTCGTCCACAAGAGCCTCACGGCGAAACAACACGACTTAGAATTCTCGGACATTCCACACACGGTCGTTGAAATTCTTCCGCGAAAACGCTCGCACCAATCAGTCTTCATCCTCAACGTATATTGCGCACCCCGGGCACGCGCCGACGACTTCAACCTGCTCTTCCAGAAAAACCACATCGCTTTCTCGAGGCGCACAACTGCTTATACTGGGCGATTTCAACGCCAGGCACCCTGACTGGGGCTACCTGCAGGCGAACAACGAGGCAAGAAGCTATGGCAACTCGGTCAGGACCTCCGGCTCACTCTACTAAATGACCTGCAGCAGTCACCAACCCGCATAGGAAACAGCGTGTGTAGGGACACGTCACCCGATCTCACATACTGCAAGAATATTGCGCAGGCCAGATGGGAGAACACCTGTCAACTCGCTGGTAGTGACCACTACATCATTGCCATCCAGGTACAGACGTCCGCTGGCAAGAGAGTACACAAAGCCCTCGCTCATATCACGGAGTGGCCAAAATTTAGAGACGTCCGTGAAAGTGAAGCCCCAGAACGCATAACAAACCTCAAGGAATGGACAGCCTCCCTAAACGACCACGTGCGACGCACAACGCGCGAAAGTAAAGCAGCAGAGGAAACGCCTGCCACAGACTCTCGTCTTCTCCACATGTGGGACGCACACGCAAGCCTGCTGCGCAGATGGCAGAAGCAGCGCTACAATAAGAAATTGCGTCGCCGCATACAGGCCCTCTCTGAAGAAATTGAGCGACACAGTACCTACCTCGCCCGCCAACAATGGGGCCAGCTGTGCAGCGGACTCAACGGACAGCTAGGCAACAAGAAGACGTGGCACCTGTTACGCCACTTACTGGATCCCGACGACTCGAAAACAGCCGCACGGCACAGACTTAAGCGACTTGTCCACCAACACCCCCGGATCAGACGAAGATCTACTAATTGAACTGGCGGACAAATACATCAACCAAGCCCATCAACCAGCGACACCGCTACCACCCTATGAAGGTAAACCAAATCCAACTCTTGATGCCGACATCACAGAAGCCGAAGTGTATGCCAGCCATTCTAAAGCTTCGCACAACTTCGGCACCAGGTCCAGACGGCGTCTCGAACAAAACAATCCGCAACCTAGACGCAAGGTCAGTAACTGCCCTTACTGAATATTTCAATGACTGCTGGCATGCCGGAAATATACCAGAAGAATGGAAGCACGCGAAAATAGTGTTTATACCAAAGCCCGGAAAAAAAGGCAGACTTATCAAATCTTCGCCCCATCTCGTTAACTTCATGCCTTGGCAAACTATTTGAGCACGTGGTCTTGGCTCGGCTAGAAACACTTGCAGAAGAGCAAGACCTTTTCCCTCCAACCATGCTCGGTTTTCGCGCCCACTTATCTACTCAAGACGCCCTCGTACAAATCTACCACGATTTGTTGAAAGACCCCGTACGTGCGGGCACGCGAGCAATGCTAGGCATAGACCTACGCAAGGCGTTCGATAACGTGACACATGAAGCGATAGCCCAGCACTTGGCTTCAACAAACCCTGGGGAACGTATTTACAACTACGTGTGCTCTTTCCTACAAGGCCGTACTGTGGAACTTTCCTTGATTGACAGCAACGCCACGAAGAGACTTGCCCTATCCAACAAAGGCACGCCACAGGGAGCTGTTCTTTCACCTTTCCTCTTCAACCTTGTAATGAGCCAACTCCCACAGTTACTAGACTGCATACCCAATATCCGACACACCCTATACGCGGACGACGTGACGGTATGGACCACTACTGGCTCCGACGGACAGATCGAGGAGGCACTGCAACGTGCCGTGGACACAGTGGCCGGATACGTCGCGTGTGCAGGTCTCGAATGCTCAGTGGAGAAATCTGAACTCCTCCTTCTTCGTCCTCCTGACTACCGTAAGGTTAAACACCCGCCACTACCAACCATCACTCTCAGAATGGCCGGATCCGAAATACCGATAGTGCAGCACATGCGGGTACTCGGCCTTTACGTACAAGCCGGCAGGGGCAATACCGTCGCACTAGAGAGGCTTGCGGTCACCGTCACTCAGACTGCCCGTCTGTTAGGAAGAATCTCTGCGCGGAAACACGGCATGAAAGAAAAGGAACTTCTCCAGCTGTTAAACGCCTTCGTAACCACAAGAATAACTTATGCCTTACCGTACCTACGACTCCTCCAGGCTGAAAAAGAAAAAGTAGACAGACTTATTCGCACAGTCCACAAGATCGCTTTGGGCCTCTCCCGCACCACATCGACCATGCACCTCCTCAGCCTTGGAATTCACAATACAATAGATGAACTCATCGAGGCTCACCGAACTGCACAAATTGAACGATTGCGTGGTAGTAAAACCGGAAGATGGATACTTCAACGTATCGGAATTCCCTCGTCACCAAGCGGACAAGACTTGATCTCGCTACCGCCTCTCCTCAGACAGCGCTTCATTGTGCAGCCGTTGCCGAAAAACATGCTGGCCGGCATTCATGACGGTAGACGATCAGCCCGCGCCAGAAACCTTCACAATACCTATGGTACGAACACAAAAGTGGCTCACGTCGACGCGGCAAGCTACCCAACCCCCAAACAAGCCTTTGCAATCAACGTCTCGTCGAAACGTACCCCAGTCGATATAGAGCCTACCACGAGGTGCGCCGGCTCCATACGCACACAAGACCCAACCGAGGCCGAAGAAGCTGCCATAGCACTCGCCGCAATGGCCGGTTTTGAAACAATTATCAGTGACTCCAAATCTGCTATCATCCGATTTGCCCGGGGCACTGTTTCCCCAACCACGGCGCGCATCCTCCGTCCTCTGCCCGAGCGGCACGCAACGCCTCAGGCGACACTACTGCCAGCAGCACCGACGATGACGATCCTCGTTTAATCCAACTCATCTGGGTCCCAGCGCACGCAGGAAACCCGGGTAACGAAGCCGCCCACAGACAAGCTCGAGGACTCGTATGCCGAGCGGTGGGCCAGACTTCGGACCACGATATCGAAGCAACTAAAGCACTCATCACCTTTCACGACATCACACAGTACTACAAGCTATCAAGGCAAACCAGACCACCCCCGCACCCGGAACTAAACAAAGCTCAACAAATCACTTGGCGGCGGCTTCAAACGAACTCATTCCCTTCCCCGTACATATACAGGCACATATACCCTGCCTTATTCACATCTACGTGCACCCTTTGCAAGACCCAGACCGCAACCTTGGATCACATCATCTGGGGATGCAGCACGGACCCTCCCCCACCAAACCTCCTAGGACAGTCACCTTCAAGTGAGGCCTGGGAGAGAATCCTCACGACCACAAGCCTGGACACCCAGCTCCGGGCCATCAAACGCGCTGACGAGGTGGCGACCAGGCATGGCCTGACAGCCCTCGCCACTTAGGAAACCGTCAGCTGCCTTAATAAAGTTGTTTACTACTACTTGTTTTATACGTGAGATGCCAGATTTGTAAGTATAGTTATAAGAGATAAACCAAGCGGCCCTATCTTGTACCAATTCCAACAAAGTCACTAAGTTGTTATGATGGGGTGATCATATTGGAGAGGCGTATTCGAGCAGCTGGCGTACTATTGTATGAAAAGCTAGCTAGCGGAATTTCGCAGGGTTCGACGTATGTACCCCAGTGACCTCGAAGCGTTAGCAGTATGGTTGGACAGGAAGGTTCCATGAAAGGGTTCGCGTGAGATTAATTCCTAGGTACTTGTATGTAGTGGCAGGAGAAATTAGGATGTGGTTTATATGTTAAGGAAATCTAGAAATTGAGTGCTTTGGTAAAATAAATTACCTTGTAATCAGGTTAATGGAGGGTCATTAACCATATTTTACACCATTGGGAAATAAGCTGAAGATCATTCTGTATATTGTGATGGTCATAGGGGCTGATTATGGTGCAGTAAGAAATGTCATCATCTGCGAACAATCGTACACGTGAAGCTAGATTGTTAGGAAGGTCATTGATATATATTAGGAATAGTAGCAGCCCAAAAATGCTACCTTGTGGTACAGTGGAGGTAACATAGCATAAGAAAGACAGGAGATGGTAGGCTATTGTGAACTACTGGCGATTTTAAAGAAAATTCCGAAGTCATGTTAGAGACTTCAAATTACATTTTGAAGCAGATAACTGCCAATTCAGGCGGCAGTGGGCTACACAGTCAAATGCCTTCGAAAAATCCAGAAATATACTATAAGTTACTGTCCATGTTGAAGTGCACGTCTGTTGCGAATTCTAAGAGCTGTATCTCACATGAAAAGCTTCGACTGAACCGTGTTGATTGGTGAAAAAACTTACTTGATTCTAGGCGATTGTATGTGTGCGATGCAATGACGTGCTCGAACATTTTACAAGAAATGCAGGTTAGTGAAATCGGTCTGTAGTTTTCAGGTGAGTGCTTGTCGCCACTTTTGAATATCGAGACAGTTTTCGCAATCTTCCAGCTTATTATAAAAGTAGTCTTTTTTCCTAAGCAAAGCTAGAATAGGCTCTGTTGCCAAGAACACATGGCGTTGTCATATTTACTTCGTGTGCACGTATACGATGACTGCCTTATTGCATTCATGATTTTGCAAATGATGTTATCACATTGGCTTGCACATTATCGTTGTACAGTGTTTCAAACACAGTGTGTTGCAGGAGGGTGATTAGTTTCGAATAGTTAACGCCTGTGTATGATCTTAGGACCCATATCTTGGTATCAATAGTAGAATATAAGTACGTTTGTGGCATGAAAAGACAATGTTGGGTGGGGATCAGCGATTGCATACTCATAAACACCATCTTCTACGCCAGCGTCTAGACTGCATAGCATGAGACCATTATGTGTGGCAGAACACTCCGACAATTGTGTTTCTTGCATTATGACGTTTTTAAGATTACCTCTTTCTTTTAAATCTTCCAATCACGAAAATCGTTTGGTCTTAAAGCACATCTATATTATTATTGTGAGCGCAGTCACCAACTCTTCTTCATCAATTGGGCATGCCATCATCATTTGTAGAATTTCCTCATATGGAGATATCATCATCAGTGTGTGCCAGCTCGAGCTCGCCTCGAATAAAGCTCTTCTTCAGAAGTGGTGGACGGTGCTTCTCGATCCCCAAGTCCTCTCGCACGTTACCACTGGAGCTCCGCTCGGGTCATCGTCTACTACCACCTGCCATGGCAGTGCAAACAATTCTGGTCCATCCAACACCACCAGCCCAGTGCAGCTTCCACCGTCAACCCTGGCCATCCACAGCCACCAGCATGATCCGCCAGTATTCTCGGGTCTCAAAGGGGATGACGTTGAAGAATGGCTACACACCTACGACCTCGTCAGCGAGTTGAACAGGTGGGATACTCTACACAAGTTGCGTACGGTCCTTTTATACCTAACTGATGTTGCCAAAACCTGGTTGTGGAACCACCTCCAAGATGTTCCCGACTGGGACACATTCACACGGCAGCTCTGTCAGATTTTTGGTTCCCCCAGTGTTCGCGCTGAAGCAGCAACAAAGAAGCTTGCTGAACGCATTCAGCTAGCGGGTGAATCATACACCTCGTACATTGAGGATGTTCTTGCCTTGTGCAAGCGTGTAAATTCAGCTATGCCTCAAAGCGAACAAATACGCCATACTATCAACGGCATAAATACCATCGCATTCAACGCCCTTGCGTCGCAAAACCTTACCACGACTCAAGATGTCGTCACCATTTACCAGAGACTAGAAGAACTTCAGTCTCTTCGTCTTTGACATGATGCCTTGGACATTCGTCTTCCTGCGGCCCGCGACATTCGTGCCCTGGTCCGCGACATTGTTCGTGAGGAGCTTCATGGGCGCCGCTCTTCATGCGCCCCGCCGTCTACTTTAGCCTCCGCTCCAACCAACTTGCGGGACATCATTAGGCAAGAGATTGCATCTGCGTCACATTCACCTTGATCCGCCGAATCCAGACCTTGTCAGGTACCAACGTAGGCAGAAGTCGCGGCGCTCTCAGCACCCACCTCTATCCCAGCGGCTACACCAGGTGGCCATGTACCTGTGGCGTCAGTGTCACCACCGATGCGCCCACAGCCGTTTTACGCCATGCCGCGTCTTCAACGCCCCATCTGTTATTATTGCGGCTATAGGGGTCATATATCTCGCGTTTGCCGAAGGCGTCAACAGGACGAGCAACGTGGCTACGCCCCAGAGGAACGCGGACGCTTCAGTCCACTGACGAACTACCGGCGCACGCCTTACCGGTCTTCTTTTCAGCGTTCGCCCTCTCCAACTTACAGTAGTGGTCTGTCTATGAACTCCCGTCAGTCTCGCCGCCGCTCACCATCTCCCAGTCACCGTTCCGTGTCGCCTCTGCGACCCGCCTCCAATGTTCTGAATGCCCACTCGGAAAACTCCCCAATGCAGTTTTAGGAGGGGAAACTGCATCCACCGGACAGCCAGCAATTCCTCCAGACAGACCATCGAACTTGTTAACAGTGTTAGTCGAAGGTATACGCATCGAAGCTCTAGTGGATACTGGGGCTGCTATTTCCATTATTCGCTCTGACCTTTGCTCCCGTCTCCGCAAAGTAACAACACGTTCTTGGGCCCGTCTCTTCGTGCTGCGACGAACGCCATTTGTCGTCCACTCGCCCAGTGTTCAGTTCGCGTTTTCATAGATGGTATTCGTCATAATATTGCTGTTGCAGTTCTCCGTGAGTGCACCCACGAACTCATTTTGGGGTGGGATTTTCTGTCGTCTGCACGCGCTTCTATATCTTGTCGTCAGTGCCTCATCCACCTCAATCCCACCGACTCTTTTGTATCGGAACCCGAACATAGCATTCGTCTCGTCATCACTTCAGATTATGTTCTTTGGCCATCCCGAGAAGAAGTAATTAGCGTTGATTGCAGCAACATTGTGGATGGCGACGTGTTCTACTTCCTTATGGCCACACGGTACATCGAGGCATTCTGATCATTCCAGGCTTGTTCGTTTTTCTGAAGGGTCTGCTTTTATTACTGCGTTAAATCAGACCCCCGAACCCTTATTGTTGCCCTGTGGATCAACAGTCACATGCGCTATTGACCTGCATCCCGTTGCAATTGTCGCCCTTCCAAGTCAAGAAGACCTACCAGAGCCAAGCACGCCGCCCCTCAACTCTCCCACTCTTCTATCGGTGACGATAAGCCCTGATTTGACAGCAGCCCAGAGTCAAGAATTGTTGAATTTATTGAACAGACATCGCCCTTTGTTTGACGTTCATTCTGCTGTCCATGGTACGACAACTTCTGCGACTCACCGAATTCAGACTGATGGCTCCCGAATAACTCACTGGCGCCCTTACCGCGTGTCTCTCGCAGAAAGAAATATAATCGAGGAAAACGTATCAGACATGCTTCGACGAAAATATCATACGTCCTTCGTCGAGTCCGTGGTCTTCGGCAGTTGTGTTGGTGCAAAAGAAAGACAGAACGGTACGTTTTTGCGTTGATTACCGGGCACTGAACAAAATAACGCGCAAGGATGTTTACCCTCTCCCACGAATTGATGACGCTCTAGATTCGTTGCATGGCGCAGAGTATTTTTCGAGCCTTGACCTGCGATCGGGCTACTGGCAAATACCAGTGTCCGAATCTGACAAAGAGAATACGGCTTTTACCACCCCAGATGGGCTATATGAATTTAACGGAATGCCTTTCGGACATTGTAACGCTCCTGCTACCTTCGAACGTGTGATCGACAGCGTACTGCGTGGCCTGAAGCGGGAAACCTGCTTGTGCTACCTAAACGACAGCATAGTGTTTTCGTCTACCTTTTGCAACATCTACAACGTCTCGAAGAAGTCCTAGGTTGCCTTGCAAAAGCTGGTTTACAGCTGAATACGAAAAATTGCACCTTCGCAAGCAAGGCGATCATGGTTCTAGGGCACTTAGTCAGCGAAGACGGTATTCTACCGGAGCCTGAAAAGCTAGCAGCCGACCTTGAGTTTCCCCGTCCGTTGCGTCAAAAAGACCTGCGCAGTTTTCTCGGCTTGGCATCCTACTTTCGGCGCTTCATATACGCAATTTTGCAAGGCTTGCCTCTCCGCTCCGTCAACTGCTCGCAAGTAACACGGCATTTGTCTGGTCTGAAGACTGTGAAAAGGCTTTCCTGGCGTTGAAGCAAGCCCTGACATCCGACCCGGTACTATGTCATTTCGATCCAAGTGCACCCACAATTCTTCACACTGATACCAGTGGTCATGGTGTCGGTGCCGTTCTACTGCAGCGTGACAACACCGGACGCGAACGTGTCATCGCTTACGCCAGTCGTGCTTTGACTGCTGCCGAGAAAAATTATACAATAACCAAACAAGTTACCTTGCTGTTATATGGGCGGTACAAAAATTTCGTCCATACCTCCACGGCCGCCACTTCACAGTCGTCACCAACCACAACTCATTGTGCTGGCTTTCATCGCTAAAAAACTTATCGGGTCGTTTTGGCCGCTGGGTGCTTCGTTTACAAGACCAGAACTTTGATGTCGTTTACAGGTCTGGTAAGAAGCATCAAGATGCTGATGCTCTCTCTCGCAGGCCCTCTACCCAACCGTAATAGCCCACCATCACCAATTTCCACCGCAGCATTACCCATCGCAGGTCTCAGTTGGCTAATATCTGGCCGCCCTTCTACCCTTGTGTCGCATCAACGCGTTGACCCTTACTGCCACTCCATAATATCACGCTTAGAAGGTACATCCACTCCTCCGAACACCCGACTTCGCCGACAACTCAAACAATTCAAGCTTCACGATGGTGTTTTACATCGCTATATTTACCACGTTGAAGGAAACAAATGGGTCCCCGTTATACTACGTTGTCTACAACGTCAGGTTCTTGAGACATTCTACGATGATCCTGCTGCTGGGCATCTCGGGCTATCACAAAACGTATGACAAAATACGCAGTTGGTTCACCTGGCCTGGCCTCTCATCCGTGATTGCCAAATATATTTCTTCGTGTGCCTTATGTCAACCGCAGAAACGACCCGCTACCTGCTTCTTCTGGCTTCTCCAACCTCTTCTTTGTCCCGCTTTGCCATTCGAAGTCGTCGGGATAGACTTGTACGGCCCCCTTCCCGTGACCTCCAATAGAAATCATTGGATTGTAACAGCTATTGACCACCTCACTCGTTACGCGGAACTGCCTGACTGCACGCTGGTACAGCCACCGAAGTAGCTGATTTTTTTCTGCGTAACATATTTTTACGCCATGGAGCTTCACGTGCTCTGCTTAATGACCGCTGCAAGGTCTTTCTTTCCTCTATTGTTTGCTGAGGTTCTACGCGCCGCCAACACCATCCACAAAACAACTTCTACTTGTCCTCAAACAAATGGCTTGACGGAACGCTTTCATCGTACCCTCTCGGACATGGTTGCCATGTACGTTAACCCTGACCATACGAACTGGGACGCCATTTTGCCATTCGTAACGTTCGCCTACAATACAGCTACGCAACGCACCACCGGCTTTTCTCCTTATTTTCTGGTCCATGGCCGCTCTCCAAGTGTAACTCTGGACGTCTCCTTCCTTTCGGTTCCTGCTACATGAGCAAGCCCTATATCCACACAAGTTTGTCTCGCCTCGAGCACTGCCATCATCTGGCCCGAATAAACTCCGGCATCTCTCAGGAAGCTCGCAAGTCTCGCTACGACTCAACACACCGTGCTGTCACCTTTCCCCAGGAGACGCAGTTCTTCTGGGGACTCCCGTGCGTGTGCCCGGCTTATGTGAAAAAATCCTCAGTCGTTTTATAGGGCCTTATACGGTCATTGCACAAACGTCCCCGGTAATTACCGTATCTCACCACTTAACGCTCCCTCCGACCACCGTTGCCGTGGGACAGAAATTGTGCACGTTTCTCGGCTGAAACTGTACACCCGACGCAATTCCTAATATTGTCTCTCGCGTGGCCAGGAGGCTGCTTCCAGCGTGACGGGGAATTAGTGTGAGCGCAGTCACCGACTCTTCTTCATCAATTGGGCGTGTCATCATCATTTGTATAAGTTCCTCATCTGGAGATATCATCATCAGTGCATGCCAGCTCGAGCTCGCCTCGAATAAAGCTCTTCCTCATAATATCGCAAACAGATTATTGCTTGTGCATGCAAGGTTACACAGTGAATTGCCACGTTAAACTCACTGAGCGTAACCGGTTCGAGAAAGGTTTAGCGAGGGTTGGGCTGCAGTTCCATGAATTTGAAGTGGTGAAAGGTGGGAACTAGGCACAAAACGCAGGCTGTAAATAAGTGGGCGCGCGCCGCTCCTCCAGTCCTGGCGTGCCACCTCTCGTTTAGTATTTGGAATGCCCGCTAGATAGTGGTACTTCTGTATGATGAATGTATGATGAAAAGATGCGACATGGCGGTACTTTGAGTGTTCACTAAGTGGACGAACGGATGGGCAGACGAACAGAAGAATGGGTGGATGGACGCATGGATGAATGAACGTACGCACGGACTGATGCATGGACACATGGACGGACGGACGCATGAACGGACGTATGGATGCGCAAACTGACGGACGGTCGCACAGACATACACACGGACGGACGGAAGCAAGAACGATCGGACGGATGAAAACGCGGACAGACTGATGGACGCTTCTCCCTACTCACCATCATGCACTCCATAGATATGCTGTGAGTTTTTTAATGCGAAGAATTTCTTAGTGAACTTCGGCGACTTTGAGCCAAATCTATCTATCTATCTATCTATCTATCTATCTATCTATCTATCTATCTATCTATCTATCTATCTATCTATCTATCTATCTATCTATCTATCTATCTATCTATCTATCTATCTATCTATCTATCTATCTATCTATCTATCTATCTATCTATCTATCTATCTATCTATCTATCTATCTATCTGTCTGTCTGTCTGTCTGTCTGTCTGTCTGTCTGTCTGTCTGTCTGTCTGTCTGTCTGTCTGTCTGTCTGTCTGTCTGTCTGTCTGTCTGTCTGTCTGTCTGTCTGTCTGTCTGTCTGTCTGTCCACCTACGACTTTTAGCTTTCCTGGCCGTTTCGATAATGTATTGATTTGGAACTTGGTATGACATAACATGACTGTATGACAAGCATAAGTGACTAGTCATAACATGGAAATCAAGGCGTGCTTGTCATGAATGTCATGATTTACGTTTCATGGTCTTGCTCCTCTTGTGGTGGTCTCGTGCAAAACTGGTATGGTATGACATGACTGCATGCGAACAAAAGCGACAGACCCTGACATGAAAATTATGACATGGGTATGATGTAAAGACATGACTACGTTCCACGCTCATGATGTGCTCATGGCCGTTTTGGTAGCTTAAAATATACCAAATTCGGTAATATTTGACGTAAACACACGATATATGTATATGACACGTTCGAGCATGATGATCATGACATGCATGTGATGTAAAAACATGACAACATGCCACACTCATGATGCGCTTGCGACCATTTCGCTCGCTTCACATATGCCAATTTCGGTATTACGGGACGTGAATGAATTACGTAGGTATGTGAATGGTGTAAACATTAAAATCACGAAATGTGTGTCGTGTAACAACATGTCTATATGCTACGCTCTTGATGCACTCGCGGCCGTTTCGGTAGCTTCACATGTACCAAATTCAGTATTATTTGACGCGAACAGATGATATAGGTAAATGAAACGTCCAAGCATCATAATCATGACATACGTGTGATATAAAAACATGACTACAGTGCCACACTTACGATGCGCTCGTGACCGTTTCGCTGGCTTAACATATGCCAAATTTGGTACTACAGGACGTGAATGATTGACGAAGGTATATGACGGGTGCAAACATTGTGATCATTAGATTCGTGTCATGTGAGAACATCAATGCATGCCAAACTAACGGCCCCAATATATTTCGACGTGACACGCTGCGCGTGCTAGCCGCCGTTTGTTTCAGCGCGTCACGCCAGCGATACCACGCCAGGCGCCTATATGTCCTGCCATATACTCGCAGGCGCGCACCGTGCTGCGTTGCTCTGACGCATGCGCGTTCGTGCGCGCCCGGCGTCTCTCCGTCACGAACAGAAGCAGACGCAGATCCGTCTGGGTTACATCATCGGCGCGAAATTCAACATGTCGCATTTCGCATTGGTTGCTGCCGGGTCACGCCGACGGACGAGGTCGCGCCTGGCGTCACACTATAGAGCGCTCGCGTTTTGCTAGCGTAGCTTCGCTGCGCCCAGCGTGCGCGTACATCAGCGCTACATTGGAATATATTGGGCCCTTCATGATGCGCTCGCGGCCATTTCGCTAGCTCCACATATATGACAAATTTGGTGTTACGTGACGTCAATGAAGGACGAAGGTATATGACTGGTTGCAAGCATGATAATCATGAGATTCGTGTCAGTTAAGAACATGACTAAGTGTCACAATCAAAAAGCCAATACATTACAACGCTACGCGGTGTGCTTGTTCCCCGGCGTTCATTTCATCGCATCACGCCGGCATTGCCACGCCAGGCGCCTATGTGCCTGCCATATACTCGCACATGCGCGCTGCGCTTCGTTGCTTTGACGCATGAGCGTTTCAGCGCGTCCGGCGTACCTCCTTTACGAAAAAAGAGAGGCGCAGTGTTTTCTGGGTAACGCATCGACGCGAAATGCAGCATGTCGCATTTCGTGCCGATTGTTTCGGGCTGCGCCAATGGACGCTGGCCACGCCTGGCGTCTGACTATAGATTTCTCACGTTTTGCTAACCTATAGCGTTGCCGTGCCCAGCGTGCTCGTGCGTCAACGCTACATAGGAGTATATTGGATCCTTCATGATGCGCTCGCGGGCCGTTTTGCTAGCTCCACATATAGCGAATTTGTTGTTACGTGACGTCAATGAATGACAAATTATATGACTGGTGCAAGCATGATAATCCTGACAAGCGTGTCCTGTAGGAACGTGACAAAATGCCACGCTCATAGCGTGCTCATGGCCGTTTCGCTAGCTCCACATATACTAAACTTGGTACCACAAGAGGTGAATAGATGACGAAAGTAAACGACACATTCAAACATGATAATCATGACACGGAAAGTATGTACGACATCATTTACATCCACCTCGTAACGTTGCGCTGATTTTAAAGGGACACATCAACATTTCTCATTCGTGCTTCGCACATCATCGATTCCCTCTGTACGTGGGATCTGCCAACTTTTTTATATCGTCCAACTACAATTGCCAAGCACGACACAACGGGCTCACGACACCCGGAACACGCGTGAGAGGAGTGATCCAAAAGCTAGGCAAACGGCTATTCTCTTTGACGACATTTTGCACACGGAAGATCTCTCCACACGGCTTGCGTCTCCCGCGCGGCTGCTCCTTTAGCCAAATAACTGGTTTGCAATCATTATTGCTCTGCGGTTTCTTATTCAGAAGTCAAATCTATCATTGCCAGAGCCCATTGGGTTCCGTTACCTTCAAAAGATGAATAGGTTAAACAGAAAATCTTAGCTTGCTATATTTAAGGGAATGTCTTCGACGGCAAAGTCGTGCAAAAGGGCACTACCAAAGCTCTAGGCAAAATAGAAAAAAGCAAAGCCGCATAGGAATTCAAATTGCCAATTTCTGTAACCGCCGTTCGTATCTCACGTACCTGGGGAATCACATCCCACCTATATGGTGAATGAATGCTATGTGTATGCAAAGTGTATGGATTTAACATTCTATTAAGTGAAACGTTATAAAGTGACGCCCAATATATATACAAAACTATAAACACACATCCATTAAGGAGCCGCACATGTTTTATATTAGCAGTTGTTTCCAAGTGCCTAACAATATCAAGAGTAACATGGATATTAGCAACACCAGAAGCGGTAAACTAATATGGAGTGCAGGCGTTTTCGTTGGGGAGCTCACGAGGATGTAACCCTTATTACTGCTACACAGATCAACCTTAGCAAATGGCACCTAACAACTGATTTTAATCCGACATGTAGACTGTTTCATAGGAGTACATATGGAAAGTTTATAAAATTTGATAGCCAGAACTGCAACTAGAAAGGACGTTAGGGCCAAGTATTCTCACGACCTGGTGTGGCTCTGTGGTAAAATATTACATTCCTCGCCGGATTATAGCGTTAGATTGCAGCTGGGACATTAAAATTTATTCTTTGCGTTTCTCCCGTGAATACTGTTTATGTCATTTTTCCTTCTTAACACTGAAGTGTTCAAATTACCACTGCGTGTTCTCGCAGTCTCTGGGTAAACGTGAAATGCCTGCAATCTGTGGCACATACCCGCATATC
Organism: Rhipicephalus annulatus; assembly: GCA_013436015.1. NCBI lineage: Eukaryota > Metazoa > Arthropoda > Arachnida > Ixodida > Ixodidae > Rhipicephalus > Rhipicephalus annulatus. Next base: position 32,120 of record WOVY01012210.1, read on the forward strand.
AGTGGCGTTTAACCTCCCCTGCGTATGTGCCACTGTTTTTTGAAACCTGTTTGATGACGTGCGCGACGACATTCTGACAATGTGTGTGTCATGAGCAGCGTGTCGTATTAGTCAGATAGATAGATAGATAGATAGATAGATAGATTGATAGATAGATTGATTGATAGATTGATTGATAGATTGATTGATAGATTGATTGATAGATTGATTGATAGATTGATAGATAGATAGATAGGTAGATAGATAGATAGATAGATAGATAGATAGATAGATAGATAGATAGATAGATAGATAGATAGATAGATAGATAGATAGATAGATAGATAGATAGATGCCTAAAGTGCCCACAAAACGCAAAGAAACGCGTCTCATTTAACATAGACCATCTATCGTCTGTGGCGCGTACCCGCATACTGTGGGCCGTGGTATGTGGACATACGCCACCCATTTCTGGAGGAAATAGCTTGATGACATACGCAGCAGGATTTTCACGTAGTTTAGGTAATGACCGGCAAGGCATTCGTGAAACTCTGTTTCCTATCACACTAATTTTAGTTTAGTCTACCCATGTTTAGAAGCTGTGAACCGAGGCGCGTGTATCTAATTAGACAGATACGCAGCTAGAAACGATCAAAATAGCAGCAGTAGGCGAAAAAATGCTTCGCATTTATATCCTCTGTCTGAGCGAGCTATATCGCTACACATCGCTGTAGGAGATGCTACACACGTGCAGCTACAACTGGGCAAACTATATTAGGCAATCATTGCGATTGACTGTACATAACCATAAAATACCAAGGTAGCGTGCACTTCGGGGTGGTAAAATTTCCATGTCTGCTATAACGTGAGTGCCGATTGGTAAGTTATTGATTGATTGATATGTGGGATTTAACGTCCCAAAACCACTATATGATTATGAGAGACGCCGTAGTGGAGGGCTCCGGAAATTTAGACCACCCGAGGTTCTTTACGTGCACCCAAATCTGAGTACACGGGCCTACAACATTTCCGCCTCCATCGGAAATGCAGCCGCCGCAGCCGGGATGAGAACCCGCGCCCTGCGGGTCAGCAGCCGAGTACCTTAGCCACTAGACCACCGCGGCGGGGCGATTGGTAAGTTAGACCAGAAGCTGCTTTTTACACCTCAGTATACTCAACATGCCCCTCACACGTCGTGTGATCGAACCTCGGCTGTGGCGGCTTCATTTTCGATGGAGGCGAAAATGTTGTAAGTCCCTGTGCTCAGATTTGGGTGCATGTTGAAAAACCCCAGGTGGTCTAAATTACCGAAGTCCCCCACTACAGTGTCTCTCATACTCTTTTAGCATTTTTGGACGCTAAACTCTACATATCAATCAAGAACTACTGAATTTTTAGGGGTGAAGCTCCTTATAGCGGCATCTGTTTGTCCCTCGTAGTCGTAGTAGTAGTGTGCAACCAGTCTTACATTTTGATCTCCAGGTGGTGCCAGTGGGAAATTTCTTCTGTGCGTTGTTGAACAATGAAAAATTCGCAGCGTGCACGTTAACAAAAAGCCGAATTGTCCTGTCTCTCATTCCCCTTAGCAGCCATTGGCATGTACATTGAGCACTTTCTGACAAGAAAGGGTTGCTACGTTATACTCGCTTGGCGTAACCTCCTTGGTTTTAGAAAGGTTTAGTGAGCGTAGGGCCGCAGTGCCTTGAATACAGTGAACTAGTATATACCATGAACTCGAGGTGGTTAAAAGTAAGAAGTAGACACGAAGCGCTAGCCGTAAAAAAGTGTGCGTGTGCCACCTCTCGTTCAGTCCTTGAAATGTCTGCTGGATGGCAGTGCTTCTGTATGAGGAATATATGATGAAAAGATGCGAGATGGTGGTACTTGAAGTGTTGAAAAGGTGGACGAATGGACACACAGACAGATGCATGGACGGACACATGGATGGCTGCACGGACGGATGGACGCATGGACGGACGCAGGAGTGGATGCATGGACGAACACAGGGACGGACGCACAGATGGACGTGCGGACGCACGAACAGACGCACGCATGGACAGCGGATGGACGCACGGGTGGCCACACACACGCACGCATGAACGGACGGAAGCAAGAACGAAAGGACGGACGGATGCTTCGCCCCACTCTCCATCATTCACTCCATGAATATGTTGCCATTTTTATTTGAAGATGTCGATCCAACTTGTGACACCTCGCTCAAATCAAATCATTTGACATACGCTCGCGTACTGCTTTTTTGAACATTTATATCTACTATACGTGTGGTCTGCCTGATTTTTAATATTCTTAGAAAGATTCTTTGTGATAAAAATTATTGAAGGAACATTTTCTATTGCCTCCTGGGAAACCAAACTGCTGTTATTCATCATAAGACTTTCGTTGTTTTGTAGATGGAAGTTGAATGTTCTAATCTAATACAATTGTAAAGCTTATAAACACACCTGTCTTTATTTTGTAATATATTTATAGAATAATTTACTTTAAACATGTGAGCGCCGCCATCTTGAGCTGAGAAGCCAATGTTTTCTTGTTTTAAGGCCAGGAAAGATGCGCATGCGGCTAACGTAACACTGTTTGGTTAGTTGTTAAATTGCAAAACACAAAGGGTAACAGTTCAATATAGCAACACCGATACCCATCCGTAAAACACTTCATATTTTATTTTGTTCGCGCTGCTCATATCAGTGAGTTATAAGCATCCAGGAGAGCATGGTCAATGAGAATCTTTGAGATCGTGTGATTAAGCAGTCATCCTCAACCGTGAGCGAAAGAACGTGCTGGTGGTAGTTTCAAGCAAACACTCACATTTCCATAAGCTGTGGGCTATGTACTTTTCTGAATCGACGTTCGGCCGTTTCAGTATTTTTGATTTCCTTGTTTTTTTTATCATACACACCACGCCGAGCCTATCAATCCACTCTCTCAACCCAGTTCTCGTGAAAAAAAATAACCTGTATTTCACTTCCTTTAATCGAAGTATTATCACTATTTCAATGAAAAATTCATTGCGTAGTTACAGTATTATAAGTGAATGTGATGTGCCATTTGCCTTTAGTGTGGTTCTCTTGTAACGAAAGCAGCGAAGTCACTTGCAATTTGTATAGATACTAGAGATAACGATTACCACAGCCGTTCACTTGTTGCTGCAGTATTAAACTATGTCCATATTTATTATTTAAACGAAAGCATAGCAGTAACCTGCACGTGCTACTGACATTTATATAGGTTGTTGCAGCCAAACGTTGTAAAACAACTAACAAGATGGACCGCTGCTTACACCGAACTCGCTGAGCTCGTTAACAATAAATACAAGAAAACCGTCTAAGCCCCCTATAAATTGTTGTCGTTTTCACTTTCCTTCTTCGAATCGGGAGCAGTGAGTCACAGCAAGGCGTGTCGCGAAAAGCACCGGGAATAGTTGAGACTGAGAAGGCGGTCCCTGTTTTGCGCTAAAAGAGTATGTAAAAGTCAGTGCAACAGAAATCCGTGAGCCAGCAATTTTTCGGAGCGAACTGCATCTCAAAAGTTTTTTTGCAACTCTTTTTTTTGAACACAGCTAACGAACCTTGCAGATGAGAATGAACTGTATAGAATGCGAATAATAGGTGAACGAAATGACACTCATTGGTCACCACTCCACTCAGTGGCAATTATAAACATGTTTCCTGCTTATACTTCGATATATATTGTGTTTGAATGTGGTTTTCATCTCTTTCTAAAGCACATGACGATGTCCTTGCTATTGTGGGAGAATTGAACAAGTTGTAATGTTGAAATAACTCAATTTAGGAATTTCATGGCCTTTGCAAGAGACAGCAAAAGAGTCTAATTTTATGAAAGAGAAAGTATGGTGCCCTGTATTCGTCCAGCTCCATGTGTTTCTGCGTGATCACCCAGCTGTGATGCTAGAGAATATTACAAGAATAACTTAAACAAAAGCTTCAAGGATGGAGCACAAATATCCGTAGAAAAGAAAACCACGTGAACTGAATATTTACAAAATACAAACCCGAATATACCTCCTTTTGGGTCAGATTGAAAGAATAAGAGTCTGTTTTATTTCAGCGTAAGGAGCAAGTTACGTCTCTGAAAAAGAAGTTCCCTACGCAAGTGCTGAAACGCTGTAGCGTGTTCCTGTTAGGAAACTTTACATTTTCAAGACGACCGTTCTTCATCGCTATGAAATATGGTACTGTTTGTACGCTCGATAAGACTCGTGGTGCCGCATGGCTTCAACAGAACAAAGAAGGCCGGCTACAAGGTGAAGATCGTATCGTAAAGAGCTGGATCATCTCTCACGTCTCCTTTGAAATAGCACCAGCTTCGGAACAATCTCGAGAAGAAAGTTTATATACTATCTCGAAAGGCGTCCTTTAAAATTGTGGGTTCAAAAGTAAATACGGCACAGACGTTCGCATAGTTGGTCGCGCGAATAACATGTACCAGATGCGAATGTGTAATGTGTAAAAAAGTGGAGAGCTGCGCTAATGTTCTGCAAGATGAAACAGAGGAAAGGATAAACTGTAAAACAATATGTAAAAGGAACGTAAAACAACTGTCTGCTATAAACACACGTATGTACACTGCAGTGAAGTGTCGATAAAAAGTTAGCAGAGGCTCTCTTATCACGTCTTTTGCAGATGTACACACACTTAATAATCTTCATTCATAATATGAGGAAAGAAAAATTGCCGTGGCCATGTGATGGTGGTCACCTCTTTCAATTCAATTTCTATTTTTATGTGTGCACACAGTAGACGCGTTTGAAAATTCTAGTGTATTTTTTTTTTCCTGACACCTATAAAACTGCCTCTTCAGTTTCATCCTGAGCCAGCGGCCGCCGCCAGAGGCGCAGCTGCGCATGAGTAAGAGTGCGAGTGCTGCCATAGTTGTGATCGTGGGGCACAGCACCGGAGTTTTAGCGTTCTGCACTGTCGTGATCGTCACTTTTCTTCCACGCAGCTACATAAAGCGCACAAATTACGCAAATGAGTGCCGGAGTGCTTCGCTAGTCTTCGAAAGAGCGGCCGGGTGAACAGAGTAGCCCTGGCACACGTGCAAATCGCAGTGACTTCAGCCTCAAAAAACACAAACATTTTGGATTTCAAACTGCGTATTCATCATATGATTATGAGTTGTGGTGAACTGCGATAGCTGAGAGATAGTGTAGAGGCTTTATAAGATTATGTTTTTCCGCATTTTTCTGAAGTAAATGCTGAGTACTCGCAATATTGACCCTAGCGGTGAAACTTGTAAAATGAGGCAAACATCTGAGCTATTGCTCGCTCTCAAGAAATAGCCTATCTTGATTGCGCAGAATGCCAAGTAATCGCTCTGCACAGCATTGAAATTTTCGGTTAAACTTGAGGAACTATTTTACCGCAGGGTCGGTTAATCAATAATGGTAGGCCGCTTCAGTATGATGACTTCGTAAGATGACGAAGAAAATGTAACTGAGGTCCTTCGCCAGCTATAAGTTTTTTGCCGATGCAACGTCAGCTCTGAAGAAGATTTAGGCTATTGACATAAAAAGTGTAGGCAGTGCAGACGCTCGAGGCATGAATGAGTATTGCGCACGTACGTTTCACGTAAGTTCGAAATATTAATCACCAATGCCTAGCAGTGACAGGGCCCACTCGCATTTGTCGCGCTGCTCCTTGTAGCTCGGTGTGGCGCATGGGTTGTGTTGCTTGGCTGCTGACCCGAAAGACATGGGTTTCATTCTTGCTATGACAGTCGCATTTCGATGGAGGCAAAATGCCAGAGGCACATGTTCAGTAGGATCTCAGTGTACGATTTTAAAGAACACGCAATGGTCAATATTTGAAGTCCTTTTCAACGGCGTCTCGCGTAGTAATATCGACTTTTCAGACGTGAGATGCTAGACATTATTTTTTTCGAGGGTTTAACGTCAGCTTTCATGCGCTTGCTTCGAATATAATCGATCCCCAAGGTACGCGGGATCTTCCGAATAATTTAGGGATCGTATGTTAGGCTTGTGTGCTCCAAGTGAACAGCGTATAAAGGAGATTTAATGATCGGTAAGGTTGTTGCTATAGTAAAGCGATGCACCAGCCGCAATTCACGAGCTCGAGCCTCTGCTGCACGCTCGATGCTGCTGCCTCTGCGCTGGAGTACTTCCTCTTCTTTACAATGGCCCCTGCGAAGAAAAAAGGAGCGATCCTGGCGACTTAGTCCTGTGCAGGCCGCGTAGAACAATGGTATTGTTTGAGTCTCTGGACGTGCACAACCTCGCGGTTGCGATGTCGCAAGTCTTACGGTGGCGTAAGAGGCTCCATGAGGTAATTCACTGCAGAAGTTTGTTCGAGAATACGATATGACCCATCGTACTTTGGCAGGAGTTAGGAAGAGAGCCCAGGTATGCGATGTGGCACTGACCGCCACACAAGGGCACCCGAAATAAAAACGGAAGTTGAGGTCTGGGAATCGGTCGGTTGGTCGGTCGGTCAGTCGGTCGGTCGGTCGGTCGGTCGGTCGGTCGGTTGGTCGGTCGGTCAGTCGGTCGGTCGGTCGGTCTAGCCGCATATTTATTTATTTATTTTTTACATTACCTTACAGAGCCCTCGAGGGGCATTGTGTAAGGGGGCGGTACAGATAATATGTTAGAAAAAATATATATATACATTTATATCTACACATACATAGGCAAATATTGAATATAATAGGAAATGCATTTCAACTTATGAACGTGTAAGCAAAGTACACACTAGAAAAGTGACTTAGAGTATGTGAAGGTGAAATACAAAAAATATTATGACAGTAACTACAACCTAGCAATAGTGCAAAAACATCGGCAACAGTCCTATAAGCACAGATGATTACGAAGATGCGATAGAGCAGGTTTTGGTGCATAAGTATTTTTCAAGAGTATGATAGAACTTTGTGTGGTCTTGTTCTGACGCAAGATCATCTGGCAAATCATTCCACAAACGAAAGCTCGTGGAAGAGCCGACTGGTTGAAAGCGTTAGTATTGGCGTACATGCATGACAAGCTAAAGGTGTTATGTAGTCTGCTCGAAGTTTGATGTGCTAGTTTAAGGTGAACAGATGGCATCATGCTGGTGTGGATGAGTTTGTCAAATGGTGATAAAAGTGACATGTCGCGGCGAATTTTCAGTGGTTTGAGTGCAAGGCTATGTTTAATCTGTGTTACGCTGGACGGGTAGCGGTAATTACGCGCTATGAATTGACTAGCTCTGTTCTGTATACATTCTAACTTATCTATAAGGTATTGTTGATATGGCGACCAAATGAAAGCTGCGAACTCCAGTTGAGGACGGATTAGAGCAAGATAAGCCAGTTTGCACACATCAGAGGGAGCGCTGTATAGATTTCGGCGCAGAAAACCTAATGACCTTGATGTGTTGGCACAGATACAAGCGATATGTGTGGACAACGAAAGTTTATGCCTAGGTATTTGTAATGATCAGTGCGTTCTACAATGCTATTATCAATTATGTATTAGCTTTTAAAGTTATCACGTTTGCGACTAAAGGTGATTAGTGTGCATTTGGAAACATTAAGTGTCATCTGCCATGTTTTGCACCACTCATTAATATGCTCGAGGCCTTTTTGAAGAGTTAGATGATCGCTATTGTTGCAGATGGGACGATAGATAATGCTGTCATCGGCAAATATACGCATACAAGAGGATAAGTTGTCAGGCAGGTCATTAATGTAGATGAGAAAAAGTAAGGAACCAAGAACAATGACCTGTGGTACACCAGAGGAAACGTAACAAAGTGATGAAGAGTGATTGTTGGCAATAGTGAATTGTTGGCGGTTAGTTGGGAAGTTTATGAGCCGTGTTAGCGTGAGTGAATAAAGTTTTAGTGATGACAGTTTTAATATCAAGCGACACAATGAGCAACACGATCGAATGCCTTTGCAAAATCAAGAAATAAACAATGTCTGTAGATTACTGTTCATGTTAGAATGTAGGTTGGTGGTGAACTCAAAGAGTTGAGTGTCGCAAGAACAACCCTTTCGGAACCTGTGCCGGTTAGAGAAAAAGAAATTGTTAGATCCTAGATGCGCATAAATGTTAGAAGCTATGATATGCTCAAGAATCTTGCAACATATGCACGTCAAGGAAATGGGGCGATCATTTCCAAGAGAACTTTCACTACCACTTTTATGGACTGGCACTACCTTCGCTATCTTCCAGTCAGAAGGCAACATTCCTGTAGTGAGCGACTGACGAAAAATGTGAAACAGGATAGTGCCAGACACATAAACAGTGTTCTTTAATATTTTTGAATTGATATCGTCAATACCAGAAGATGATGACATCTTCAGATTTTCAATAACTTTAACTATGCCTTCAATAGTGATATCTATAGGTGACGTGAATGAGTAATCGCATTCAAGAATTTCTGGAAGATGATCATGCTCCCTAGTAAACACGGATGAAAAGAATCAATTAAAAACATGAGGACAATCAGTGTCTGCAAAAGGAGTGTTATTTGCATCGTGTAATGAAATGAAGTTATCGTCGCGATCAGGACTTATTACTCTTCAGAATTTTTTGGATTAGATTATAGGAGTGAAGGCAAATCCTGGGGATAGTATTTATTTTTCGCAGTTGTAACTTCGTGGCAATATTTCTCTAGGCATTCCTGGTATCTATCCCAAGACGTGTGTGAACGCGAATTTTTCGCAGACCGATAAAGCCGCTTCTTTTTGTTTCTAAGTCTGCGCAAAGACTTGTTGAAACATGAATTAGTTTTATCATTCATAATCGTTATCAACGGCACGTGTTTTCCTATTAGGGCCAAAATCTCATTCTTGAAAAGAACCCAGTCTTCCTCAACTGAGCGACTGTAAAAAGAAAGCAGTAGCACATTGTGAAGGAAAGACTCAAGTTTCCTGTTAATGGCTTCAAAATCGGCTTTATTATAATCTTTAATTTTTTTTGATTCGGTTCCTGCAAAAAGTGGCAAGATAGAAAGATACACTTGCAGCAGTTTGTGGTCACTAAAGCCATTCAAATAGTTTATGTGGTCTATAGTTTCAGGTGCAGTTGTAAGAACGAGGTCACGTGTATTCGAACCGCGAGTTGAGTGAGTGACAACCTGAGCCAAATCAAAGTCTAAAGTTAAGGTAATGAAGTCAGATGAGTACTTAATAGAAGATGACAGCTGCTCCCAGTCAATAAATGGTAGATTAAAATCACCGAATAGATAAACGATGTGAGCCTCACAGATTACGATGGCAGAATTAATGCTGCAGCGCAACTCTTCTAAGAAAGAATGTTGTCAATCGGGAGGACGATAACAGCTGCAGAGCAACATCCTTGTGGAATGAATTGTGCAAACTACCCATATAATTTCAATCTTGCAATGGGAATCGACGACAGCCCCGCCGTGGTGGTCTAGTGGCTAAGGTACTCGGCTGCTGACCCGTAGGTCGCGGGCTCAAATCCCGGCTGCGGCGGTTGCATTTCCGATGGAGGCGGAAATGTTGTAGGCCCGTGTGTTCAGATTTGGGTGCACGTTAAAGAACCCCAGGTGGTCGAAATTTCCGGAGCCCTCCACTACAGCGCCTCTCATAATCATATGGTGGTTTCGGAACGTTAAACCCCACAAATCAGTCAATCAATCGACGACATAAGACGTCATCGTTTTTTTAACAGCTATAAGAACACCACCACCCCACCCCTTCTGTCTGGTCGATCGCTTCAATAGATGTTGTATCTGTTAGCATGCGTAAAACCCTCATTGTCATTGATGTCAGCATTAAGCCATGTCTCAGTGAAGACAAGAATATCAGAAAGGCTATCATCGATGTAAGATGAGACTATTTCACGTTTGGATAAGATGCTTCTAATATTAGTGAATGATACTGTTAGTGATAGAGGAGTGCAAGGCTTATGCAGCTCTGGCTTCTTAAACGTTTGTACGTTTCTTTCTAGCTATCTGCTTGAGCGTATAACTGACTTAGTGATGGCGTCATAGACGTAAGTAACGTTTCGATACGCAGCTTGTCTACTACAAGCCTATATGGCTTATTTTGAGTTCTGGTCAATTCTATTAGCTTTCGGCGGGTCTGTCGCGTTGCCAATGAAAAATCTTCGCGTATTGAAAACGTAGTGCCTTTCAGATTTCGGGCACGTGACAAGATTTGGTCCTTATCTTTGAAAAAGGTAAGTTTGGCAATGATTGGTCGACACTTTTCTTTATCATGTTTACTCAATCTATGAACCCTTTCAAGCTGAGTACCAGTGAGTGTAAGCTGCAGTTTTTCAGAACAAAACTTAATAATTTTCTGTTCAGAAGCTGCCCCTTCCTCATTAGCATTGTCTTCCAAACCAAAAAAGAGTAGGTCTTAGAACTCATACCTGCCGAAGACTGTGCCTCTTCAAGTGATACCACTTTTGTACTTAGGCGCTTAATCTCATGTTCTGTTCACTTCTCTTCAGACATATCGCGAAGATCTGGTTCTGTACTGTCCCCAGCCGTAAGTCCGGTGGCCTAACGGCAGCTTTCTTAGAAAACAAAGTGCGTGGCTCTGAGACGGGTGTGCGTGCCCATCTAAGAGGTGATAAGGTGAAACGCAAGGCGAAGGGTAGGTGCCACAACAGTCTCGTCTGAGCAAAGCGTTGAAAACAAGCGTTGCATGGTCAGCGCAACGTTGCAAGCGTTGCATGGTCAGCGCAACGCGATAAGCGCTACGGTCGTTAAAATTACTTATGCATGCCTTTTCTAATAAAAACTCACATGCATAATATATACGTGTTGTTATGGTGCCCCAGGCATGCGCAATAATTGCTTTTCAACTGACAATCACACAAGCATTAACGCTCAACCTTGAGCAACATTGGTGGGCGCTGCGGATGGGGTCGGCCGTTTCAAGTACCCGATGGCGTAATAGTGGATAAACAGACAAATGTACGGACAGATTGACAGACCAAAATTGCTGCGTCCAAGGTCTCCAAGAAAGATATCGTATTTAAAAGGTAGGAACATGGGCGCTGAAAATGATGAAGAAGCAAGCAATTAAACGTAGTTTTTGCGACCAGTAAAAAAAATAAACTTTGTGAAATGTAACAAAGATATGAGGAGACTTACACAGGCTTATATAGACGAAACCTTGCTCGTAAGCACACCTGCCGGCTGGAGAACCCGTCAAATGATGGCCGATTATAATCGAATCCTTACGCGCCTTCGCAGCTGTGTCTCAAAATAAGCGACCGTTTTATAATGCATAGACGTAGTTTAAAGAGAAATATTTCTGACTAGGCAGGGCCAGCGGTTACGCTTGATGACTCTGCAGGCGGTTTATCTTCAGGTGGCCCTGAAAGATTTGTGAGACAAAAATATACTTTTTATGTTGTCACGGCGTTCTCTCGAAGTCTGCAGCACTAATTATCACTATGGGCAATCAGAAAATGAACAGTAATTTATTCATACACATCTCAGGCCTTAACATGCCAAATACACAGAACGCTGAAACCTAACTCGTCAACACTAGCATTGGAAGCAGATGTTAAAGTGTATAAATGAAAGTGCCGCCCCGTGAAGGCTCGCCTTTTTGTGTCACTATATACCTACCAAGAGAGTACATGTGTATCAAAAGGCAGCCAGAGTGCGTCAGCCGAGAGCCTGAGGCGTTTATTCACAATTGAACGAATTATAGTTGGCCGTACACTGGAAGCAATAAATCTGCGCGGATACCGCACTTCGTTATTTTGACAAGTTTTTTTGGGGGAGGGGGGGTTAGCGTTCCTAAACCAGTATAGGAGAAGCCACCATTGAGCACGCTCCAAATTTGTACCACCTGAGGTTTCTTCACGTAAACCTAAATCCAAGTGCGTCGGCCGGAAGCACTTATGCCAACATCGAAATTCCGCCGCCTGGATATCATACAGCTACCTACGGACCAGCAGTGGAGCATCGTACCCACTAGACTGCTGTCACAGGCCTTTGCAATTAAAAAAAAACAGAAGCTCGAGGGAAGATGGCCAAGCTGTGGTGGTCTAGTGGTTATGGCACACAACTGCTAATCCAAATGGCGCGGGAAGAAATCTCGGCTGGAGCGGCTGCATTTTGGCTAGAAGCGAAATGTTTAAGACCCATGTACTCAGGTTTAGTGGCACGTTAGAGAACCCCAGGTGGTTGATATTTCGAGAGCCCTCCACTACGGCGTCTCTCATGTGCGCAATCATAGCGTGGTTTTAGGACATTAACCCAAGGTTTTATTATTATTATTATTATTATTAATATTATTATTATTATTATTATTATTATTATTATTATTATTATTATCAGTAGTAGTAGTAGTAGTTGTACAAGATTGAACTTACAAGAGAAGAAAAATTTATGAACATGGGAAGTCGCTGGAGTCTACATACCACCGGGCAGACTTATCTGTCCAACTCCCTCACGTTTCGTTGAAAGAGACAATACCGAGTGCTCCCAGGCGTAGGTGGACAGACAGACACACAGATAGATAGATAGATAGATAGATAGATAGATAGATAGATAGATAGATAGATAGATAGATAGATAGATAGATAGATAGATTAGTATATGCTGTTAATTCAGCACACTGCCGAGTGAAATATTCATGACGCAGTAACTCATTCTAGAACATGTGAATGCATCATGGGTAGCTTCGTTCACTGTGACGTCGTTGGTCGCCCTGCAAAAATGTTCAAACACCAATATTCATAAACTTGCTAGAACTTCCAGGTACACACAATAATCATTGTCTTATCATTGATGGTTCTCTGTGAGTGCTTCAAGTGAGCCTTGTGAGATAAGCCCACAAGTCTGCCGAAAAAGGAAGCAGTGATGACGAAGATATCTGTTTGAGGCTTTCAACGTAATCCAAAAGAAGCTTTATGTCATGAATACAGGCATTGCCAATAAACTTTACTTTGTTGAAGCGTAGGCAGCGACGAGTGCTTTCTACGATATATTTAGATGAATATCTTTACTCTAGCTTTCTTCGCCAGCAGCCATAAAGGCTCAACTGCCCAACTGCCTTGAAATGAGGGAGCTTTGCTGAGCGTTCCACAAACGTTCGTTGAATGTTTTCGTTTTTCTGCTTTGGCGTCAGCAAGCCATTTTCTGTAAGTGGCGTTTTCAAGCCAGGCGGCCCATTGGTTCAACAAGTAGATAAAAAGAAATCGAGACGCTTGACATCATCCTCCCTTTTAACGTCCTCCTCGTCCCATTGGCGTCAGCCCACCGATGAACTTAGGGAGGCACAATAAACGTTAGGCCATCCCGGAAGCGGTGCCATTCACTTGTGCTTTCGACAGCTCATTCTGGCATTATGGTTTATCTTGTTTTGCTTCGCTAAGATTGGATTTGTTTTAGAAGAACGATGGTCATGCGTTCAAACTGCCTGTCGTACCTCTTTGTTATTACTAATTCCAGGTTCATTGAGCACCAACTTTGTGTTTCGTGTTGATTGTAGCATATGCATGCGTGCGTGCGCGCGTGTGTGTTTGTGCGTGTGTGTTGGTGTGTTGGGCTTAAAGTCTTAAAACAACTATATAATTATGAGAGACGCCGTACTGGTGGGCTCCAGAGATTTCGACCACCTGGGGTGCTTTAACGTGAACTGAAATATGGGCAATCTCGCCTACAGGAATTTCGCCTCCATCGAAAATGCAGCAGCCGCCGTCGAGATTCGATCCCACGATGTGCGGGTCAGCACTCGCACTTGCCATTGGTCATTGAACTATAGAATAACCACCCCTTTATTTTCTGCAGTGCTTTTTTTTTCTTTCAAAATGTAGTCCCATCTAGTCATATGTGTAGTTATCCTTGTTTGATTTTTATTACCTTTTGTTACTATTATATTTTTGTTCTTTGGTAGATGTGTACATATGTAGTAACCAATTTGTTTCTTTTTGCAACCACTCCTGTAAGAGCTTGTTAGGGCTTGAAGTATGAATAAATAAATGAAATAAAATTAACCGAGTACCTTAGCCACTATAGGCTCCCGCGGTGGGGCTACTTTTTATGAAGGTACCTAACTTTGGGTTCATCAGTAATTTTTTTATTGTGAAAAACTTCAGGAACAATTGTTCACAATAAAAATGAGGCAAGCGAAGCTATCAATGCACGTGCCCAGCGTAATAATTTTCCTTTCTCTTTCTTTCTTTCTTTCTTTCTTTCTTTATTTATTTTTTTCTTTCTTTCTTTCCTTCTTCTTCTTCTTTCCTACTGTCTGAAGTTGATTTTTTTAACTCCGTGATTATCAAGAATATAATTAGAGTTGAAAATACACTTGAAGCGTAGTGTCATCTATATTTTTTTTCATTCACTACACTCAAAGCCGGAAAAGGAGCTAAATGGCAGTAAATGCTGCATTTAGTCCCTGGAACCAACAGTTATTCCGCGGAGGAATTGCTGCTAGACGAGAGTGCCATGCGCAAAATGATGGATAAACTTTTAGAACTTCCGGCGCAGTGGCGGCTTCGCAAAAATTACCAGCCCGCGCGTAAGCAAATAGTTCTCTAAAGAACAGCTCCAGTCACTTTAGTTTAGGTCAAATGGTCAATAAAACTACGACAACTTCGTCCGGAGCAAAATATTGCTGTTTATGTAGCATAGAAGTAAACAAATGAGCAAGCCTCACTCACCCTCCCTCCCCCCCTCCAAAAAAAAAAGCGCTCGCGCTCAAGCTACGCCAATGCGTGGCGTGGTGTTCTCGGCAAGCTAACCCTCGTTGGTTTAACGGTGTCTTGTGTATACGTGTTATAGTTACGTGGTTGTGATTGTTCTTTCTCGTAGTGCACTGAATCGTCTTTCCGCTGCGGTAAACGTGATTCGCTTCTGAAATGAAGCGCTACGCTATCGAAATGGTGCGCACCGGCTTGGATTTTGCCTGAGAGGTGACTGCAAACAAGGCTGCCATCTCTCCAAGAGACTTCACCTGTGCGCTATTGATATGTAACAATAACCACTTGTTTGACGCTTAATTTCTTCGCGAACAAACCCGCATGGTAGGTGAGCTCGCACTGCACAGCATTGCGAGTGCTGCGCGTGTGCTATAGAAATCAAGGCGTGTTGACTGGGCCATCGAAACATGGTAGCCTAGATGAGGGCTCAACATTACTTGTAGCAAGTACGACTGCTTAAAAATTGTTGTGTTTTTAGTACAGCCAAAATAATTATTGTTAATCGGAAGTTTTCGCAACGTTTAAGAAGAAAAATCACACAAAGTCCGGCCACTTTCAACTTTTGCAGGTTAAGCATAATTTATGAAGGTTGGCGGTTAACTACGCATGTCTAGTTTGCTTAGAACCGCTAACAGAAGTAGTTTATGACTGCGTCGACCAGTTGCCTCGTTTGTAGCGATGCTATAGGTATGTCTAAAGTTTATACCTCTAAAATAAAGCGCTAGCTTCATCAATAAATAATCGGACCCGCAAGCGTATTGCTTTGAAAGATTGACTCGGGAACGAACTTTTTGAACTTCATATCATGTTATGAACTGCGGAATTGTATTATGACGGGTCCTGGGAAAACGCATTTTTACTTTAATTTTTTGCGCATGTGGCATTGTCAACTGATACGATGGGAGGTAACAAGCGTATGAACAGTTTTGTCAAAAATAACGAATGCTCCTGCAATTACGTTTTGAGGAATTCGATGACAGAGAGTTTTTCGCTTCTGAGGGAAGCCAACATCTTGCACCTATACGAGCTCGCCCTCAGCAGCTGTCGATGGTACGGGCGAACTTTCTGAGGGCGGCAGGATAACATCCATTCCAGTAAAACGTTGCGTCTTTTGATGTCTCTCTTAGAGCGCAGAGAAGCCATGCTATATTTCTCGCTCAAAAAAGTTGCTGAAATGATGTGTGTGCATGATGCATGGTGCAAAATTGACGCAAATAACTGAATCCCTTCAGTTTTTTTTAACGTTTTAGTTTTTTTCTTTTTCATTTAACGGTCATTTTCACAAAAGAACCTAACCAACCAGGCCTTGTACTATGAGAAGCCAGCAAGCGTCACACAGTCACGGCCTCATATATGGGAACATTTATATCTACATACACACTAATCAAGCACGCAAATGTACTCTAAGAACGCGCGTAGAAATACCTAATAGACGCATTTTACTTTTTCACCAACCTCATCACTGAATGGTTGTTTGTCAAGCACTGAAAGCTGAAGTTCATTGTATTTGATATGTGGGGCTTAACGTCCCAAAACCACCATATGATTATGAGAGACGCCGTAGTGGAGGGCTCCGGAAATTTCGACCACCTGGGGTTCTTTAACGTGCACCCGAATCTGAGCACACGGGCCTACAACATTTCCGCCTCCATCGGAAATGCAGCCGCCGCAGCCGGGATTGGATCCCGCGACCAACGGGTCAGCAGCCGAGTACCTTAGCTACTAGACCACCGCGGCGGGGCTGAAGTCTATTGTAAGGAGCCTTCTTAGTTTGAACAACTTTGCAGAATGCGCAGAGTCCAGACGGCACCTACATATGTCCCTGTCATTTTCAATGTGCTATAGATTCTGTTGTTCACCTCTGAGTTTAGTTCTTGTGTATTAATTGCCAATTAGGCCGAATGAGTCCGTCAACCTCCAACTTCTCTATATTTCAACGAGAAATTGTAATAAATTGATGTCCCTTTTTTTCGAGAAGGAGCAACTGCTAATTCCATCATGAATGACAGTTCGTCTCAACTCAGTCACTACCACCCATAAAGGAGTAACTTTTACTTCTTGACATTTCATTCCTCAAAGCTACTGAGCACTAAACAGTTCGTGTCTTGACAGTTACTCCTGAAAGGACGAATCATTCATCGTTTGGAGAGTAATGGTTGTGGCAATGAAGCTACTCCCCCGAAGGACGAACTACATACCCTTTCAGCCTTCTGTGGCTTACAGTGTCGAAGAGCTCAACCTTTTTTTATGGCCATCTACACATCCTACATTATTTTATTCATTCTCTCTCGACCTCTTTCTTCATATTTACATAGCTCTTGCCGGTGAAGCTCCGCGAAATATTTATTTCAAGGAAAAAAAAAACAGGATTGGCTTTCATGTACAGCCTTACAACCGATGCCACTGCCCTGCGAGAGATACGCATCAAGTTCAAATAAGCAGATTTCTTCAACTACTATAGCACTGCCAAAATGCAGAAAAAAGTATGGCAGCGCCAGTCGGTCATGACACTCCCACGGTTGAACTTCCAGGGCTTAGTATATACCAGAACTACATGCTGGAAGCACAGAGGAAGTGTCGCTGAGCGCGGAAGAAAAAGCCGGTGACGTAGGCCAAACGAGGCGTTAATGTGGACAAAAAGGGAGCGACAAATCAATGTTTCCGAGGCTCCATCGCGTACGCAACCGCGATGTGAGCGCTCCAGGAAAACTGCCGCTAACGAATGCAGCCAACGTGAGCATCGTGCAGAAGACCTCCTTCCCTATCACTGCCTCATCCTCACTTGAAGCTCACGCATTAACGATCAAGCCTAGAGCATGCAAACTCACCCAAGCACGCACGCTGCTATGTCGCACAAACGCGCAAATTTTCCCGACCCTCTACCTCGAGCTGCCATATCATGTAATTAATAGCATACTGCTCACGAAAACGTAGCTAACCGCCTGAACTTGCTTTCGATTTGTCCTGCAGGCATAGGGAACATACATGCACCTCGTAGACAGGCGGTTTTGTGGTTGAGTCCTTTCCTCGATCTTAGAAGTTTGCTCTATTGATTAGGATTGGAATCATTATGTTGTAGGTAATGGGCGGATCTAGCCCTGCATAATTTACAGGCAATAGCCCCACCCGGTTTCCCCTTTGCTAATTGTATTATTCTACTTTCGTTTTTAGGGGCCAAGCTTCTGATAGCGGCACACGTTTGTCCCTCGTAGCCGTAGTAGTAGTGTGCAACAAGTATAACATTTTGACCTCCAAGCAGATGCTGGTGACAGATTTTTCTATGCGTTGTTTAACAATAAAAGATAGTGCTCCATGTACGAACCAATGGTTGCTAAGGGGGAATGAGAGACAGGAGAATTCGGCTTTTAGCGAACGCGCACGCTGCGAATTTTTTATTGTTCAACAACGCACAGAAGACAAGGAAGGGTTGCTACGTTATACTCGCTGGGCGTAACCTCCTAGGTTTTAGAAACGTTAAGCGAGCGTTGGGCCGCAGTGCCATGAATACAGTGAACTAGTACATACCATGAACTCGAGGTGGTTAAAGGTGGGAAGTAGACACGAAGCGCAAGCCATAAGAGAGTGTGCGTGTGCTTCCTCTCGTTCAGTCCTTGGAATGTCCGCGGAATGCCGGTGCTTTTATATGAGGAATATATCATGAAAAGATGCAAGATGGTGGTACTTGGAGTGTTGAATGGGTGAACGAACGGACACACAGACAGATGCATGAACGGACGCACGGATGGCTGCACGGATGGACAGACGCATGGACGGACGCAGGAGTGGATGCATGGACGAAAGCAGGGACGGAAGGACAGATAAACGTGCGGCTTCACAAACAGACGCACGCGCGAACGGGCGGATGGACGCACGGGCGGCCACACAGACGCACGCATGGATGGACGGAAGCAAGAATGAATGCACGGACGTATGCTTCGCCCCACTCTCCATCATTCACTCCGTGGATAGTGGCCATTTTTTGTTTTTTTAACTAAGCACTGGCTGGTTCCTAAAAAGCACGCATGGCACGACGTAAGCGTGCATATGCCGGCGGAGTTATCTATTGACTTCTTTGTTGACAACCAAGGTTGAGTCTTGCTTTGTATGGGTGATCATCGCCGTTTAGCTGTCAAAGTGGCAACGAGAGATGGTATCTGACCTTTGCTAAACTATATCAGTGCACTTGTCACGTCCAAGCTATTTTCTCGGGGAGGTTCATGCAAACAATAATTAACTAGAGAGAGTGGAGCCATGTGAGTGCTCTTGACATGTCTGATTCAATAACGCACCGATAAGACGCCGCTTTATAAACTGGTAGGCTGTTCGTAGCTCATGCATTCCATCACCACTGCTCACCCTTGAAGGGCCCCTAAACCGAGTTTGACGGCGAAGCAGTAGCTCTTTTCTCACCTTCACAACGTTCCTATTCTCGTCCTCTCCACCTAGTTCTTCAGAAATTACTTGGAATGTCAGCACTGGCGTCAAGGGTAGTGAAGGTTTTGCTCTTTTTGACTACACACTGCTATCTCTGAGTCCACAGTCGAAAACAAGGTGAAATCAGTTTATCGCGCACAATTTGTCAAGTGAGACAAGGCTAAACAGGTGTGCGACTGCGTGGCACAGCGTGGCTGCGGACAGCTCACAACAGATACCTCACCTATGTCGACCAATCGAGAGCCGATTTCATCATGACGTCACGTGAACTCAGCAGTTGGCTTCACGAATTGTGTCGCAAAAACGCAAATGCTTGAGGGAATAACGCGGTCTTTGTATATTCAGAGGCAATTTAGGGGCCCTTTACCTATACTTTCTTCTCCATCTTCATTACGGTAGTTAAGTAAAATTAATAATAATAATAATAATAATAATAATAATAATAATAATAATATTGCTACCGACGTCACTGACTTCTTGTTTTGGGGCGTTATATTGATTATACGGTGCTCCGAGACGCTTCTCACAGACTGTGGCCATACATTTCTATCCCAAGTCATCGCCAACATTCTGAATTCTCGTTCCACGCAACACACACTGACAACCGCTTACCACCCTCAAACAAATGGCCTCACGGAACGATTTAACGGCGCTTTAACAAATATGCTCGCTATGTACGTGTCGCCCGACCACCGAGACTGGGACCTTGCTTTACCCTACGCAACTTTCGCGTATAATTCTTCCCGTCACGACACAGCGAGCTTTTCGCCGTTCTACTTATTGTACGGAAGAGAGCTGACTTTACCACTGGACACAGTCATCTCAGCTCACACCTCGTCCACCAGCGAGTATGCCCGCGACGCGATTGCGCGAGCTGATCATGCCCGTCAGCTCGCTCGCGCTCGGCTGATGGCGTCGCAAACCAACCAATGCTGTTGGTACGATGCGGTACATAGAGACGTACATTTCGCTCCCGGTACCCTCGTTTTACTCTGGTCCCCTCATCATCGGCTGGGCCTATCAGAAAAACTTCTGTCTCATTACACGGGACCCTACCGTATATTGCGTCAAGTAACACCTGTCACCTACGAGATCAGCCCCATCTGTCCATCATCATTTACTATGCGGCCCAGTGATATTGTACACGTGTCGCGGATCAAGGCCTACAATGCGTCAATAATAATAATAATAATAATAATAATAATAATAATAATAATAATAATAATAATAATAATAATAATAATAATAATAATAATAATAATAATAATAACATATACTATCAATATACAATATTAATTATTATTATTATTATTAATTACGGAAACATATTCATATGAGCGTAGGGGTGTATATTAGTCAAATAACTAACTAAACCTATGCATCAGTAAAGTGCGCTCTCATATATTTATCCGCATGCTATTCCCCATTCAGTGCCAGCTTGCCATGACACGTGAGGTCGGAACGCCAATATACATGTTTCTTGAAGTTCTTAGCATAAAGCTAGGCTAAAGTACAACAGGCACGGCACAATATCAGTTTGTTTGGCCACTATGTCATAGAGAACGTCACTAATCGTCAGTTGTTGTTTTTTGTTTTGTTTTATGATTAGGCCAACTGCAGCGGGGTGAGAAAAAGAAGTCTTGTTTGCTTCACGTAAATGACTACACATATATGAAAAGTGACAATGTCACAATGGATGGTTACGCAAACAGAACAACGCTCGTTTCACGCATCGCAGCTGCATCGCTTTCTTTTTTCCTTGCTGCAACCTGTTCTTTTTTTTTGCGAGAGAGCTTCAGCATTGCATAAGATGTCGAAAAGATGTACGCAACCAACAGGCAGCGGCGACAAGTTATTGTCATTGAAGTGAAAGATGACAGGCCAGTGCAGTTCGAAAGTTTTTATATAACCAACTTTGTTATATAACCTTCAAAAAGAAAATGCCGTGGTGATAGCCTCTCACTTGCTACTAGACATGTTGCTAACACGTGTTGCTAACCTTCTGGAACCCATTCACGTGTTGCTAACATTCTGGAACCCATTCTTCGCGAGCATGGGAGTGCGCAAAAAGTATCCCAGGAAAAAAAGCACTCTGATGAACTCGCCGTCTATGCATCGATGCCCACGTGAGTAATGGAAGAGCAGGGTTTATGCTTTTACGACAGTTGAGGAAAGAGAAGTGGGTCCTGAAAACACGATAAAACTGAGTTTCTACTAGGCACAAAGTTCGTAGTTTGAGAAACTGGTAGTTTCATGTGAAAACTTCCTTCTTTTTTTCGAGTTGTCATTCGAGTAACGAGGGAAGTGTGCAAAAGTACTATTTTTGTGCGTCGGGAAGAAGCGACATTCTCGCTGTGCACAGGCTATGCACCAATGTTTAGGCAATGCTCTCACCGGTGTTCACGTGGAAGAAGTGAATTGAATGGCATGTGGAGAGTGTTAGACCAGGTTTACCAGAAGTCTGGAAACTGTTAGACGGTGAAAACAGCATGACGGAGGGGGGACAACTAGCCACAGAAAAACACCTAAGTAGAAGGAACAATGGGACGAAGAAGTGATGTTCCTTAATATTTAATCACGTGTGTCATGCTGCGGAAAACGTCAATCAGCGCATGCCTTCTTTTTTTCTTAGTTCATGCGCATTCTACTTTGGTGGCGTGCTTTCATCGATTTTCCTGTCGTCTTGAATGACTTTCTAAGTCGACAGCAGCATGAAAGTGGCAGCAGAGTCTAGGAAAAATGTGCGAGCTCGAATCGGAACTAGTGCGTATAAGCACAAGGGCAGCCCATCTCAGAGAAGTGTGCGAGCGCATACAGTTTTCTTGAGATTTATTCGTCGGTCTACAGCCATATAATGATTCACGGGACTCTCCATTACCGTTAAAATAACTGCCACGAAAAGGGGAAAGTACGCATATTTTCTTTCTTTCTTTCTTTCTTTCTTTCTTTCTTCTTTTCTTTCTCTCGTTCTTTCTTCCTTGCTTTCTTCATGCTAAGTGCGGAACCCTACAGTGTCTCTAGCTGTGCCTTCAGAATCTGTCTTTTATTTTCGTAATAGAAACAGCCACAAAGGAGACGTCTTTCGTCTTTCATAGTAATAAATGCGCATGCATGTAGGCGAATACGACTTCTTGATATTGTGCTTGATATGTATGGCATAGAAAACGTCGAGTTTAGCCGTATATTGCATTTTTTATCTTGGGGGGTTAGTCCTTGTGGCATTTAAAAGCTACACATCAGTTGTATTCTGCCGAGTTGTCCGTACTGGTTACTTGCGTGTCATTATGTCGTTTGCTTCAGATTCTATCTGCACGCAGATGACAAAATTAAAACATCTTTTTTTCTGGGAAACGTTGCGTCATGCCGAACCATTGGGTGGAACAGTGAAGCCAGTATTTACCTCACCACACAGATTTCGTCTGATTCAATTGAAGGCCTAACGCGATTGATAAAATGAACCTAAAATTTGGCAAGATGATAGGCGACAAGCAGGCGGAATAGTGATGTCGCTTGCTATCGCTCGTTTCCTCTGTTTTCTAATGAAACCTACGCAGTTGCGTTATTATTGGCATTTCTCTAGGTAATTCCGGAAAGATATCGATAGTATCATACCATTTCACAACGCACCATTGCTTTATGCTAGCTAATTTATTCCCGATTTTATCTACCGGTATGTGACGACGTTGTTAGGAAAACATGTCTACCTGAACCGTGTTGTTAATACGTTGGAGGCAAGGATGCCGCCATGAAAATACAATGCCTATTTGTAGAGTGGTAGAGTATGCGAAAATTCTGTTTTATCTAATGCGATAAAAAGATCAAGCATTATTTAGAAATTAGCCTTTGCAGTTATTCAAAATATTTGAAAATCGTTTAAAAGTTCAAATAAATATTCTTCGAAAATTTCTTATGATTATATAAAATTTCTTGTTCTTGGCAACATAAATATATAGGCACCGTACCTAAACGCTTTATGACCGCTCATGTGGAATTGAGCTTAAAGATCGTGTCGAACTGCAACACTCCTATTCATTGTATCTCTTCAGTTACTCGTACTGAACGCAGGTCTTGTCCTTGTGGATGGAGGCTTTCATTAAATGCAACAAAAAATTGATGTATCTTACCATACACATTCAACATATTTTAACACAGCGCACGACTACGCGGTTACAAGAGGAGATGAGGGACAAACATTCTCTTGTGTCCGTGTAGTCGTGGGCTGTGTTAAAATATGTTAAAGTACTGTCATGAACTAGCCATGCTATCAATATACACGTGGGTGGTGGAACCTCCCATGCTTGCAGCATGAGAAAAAAGTGCGTTTTAAACTAATTGATGCTATAGACAAAGTTCGGGTTGTTGAATTTTTAAATTGAATTGCGTCATGGTGTGTTATCCCCACGAGCGAAACGTTCTCTTCTGACTTATGTCTTGCTGGAGCTATCCATGGAAAGGTTAGAAATGCCCTTTTGAATTGAAAAAATGTCGCTTCGAAAAATGTACATGATACAAAATGATGCAAAGCATTAGAAAAAACAAAGACCGCCAGCACTTATCTATGGAGACATTGGGGTTGTGCAAAGACAGCATACGCATAAGCAGGGAAGCATATGCAGCCACCGGGCTACAGAAAAGATTTTAAAAAATCCTCGAATATACACAAAGTCACTGCTGATGATAGGGCGAAGGAGTGTGTATTGAATTGTGCATCGTGGTGTTTCATTTTGATGTGCTCTGGAACCTTTCATTAATCTTTTATTCCGTCTTATGCTCTGATCGATGGGTGGTTTAATGTCGATGTTTTTATGTCGTTGTGACCTTGTAAATGCGAAGCATTTCGTAGCGAACTTGGGCGACTTTGAGCGTATCTATCTATCTATCTAGCCGCCTATGACTTTCAGCTCTCCTGCCTATTTAGATAATGGTATCAATATCAAACTTGGCGTGGCATAACATGACTATATGAAAAACATATTTGATTAGTCCTAACATAGAAGTTATGACTAGTCACAAATGGTCGCGCGGCCGCTGCTAGTCGCTGGTGTGCACCAGCCTTAAATTACACAAAGAAGAATAAAACTACCGATAAACAGTTCCCCAAAACACAACTGTTAACACGTTCCTCTACAGCCATGTACTAGCTGCGTCCCTATATTCACATTCAGTGGTTAACGTCTATCGGTAAAACGGTAAGTAGGGTGTTGGGAGCTTACGACGAATATCAGTCGCGCCAACACCTGAGCGTATCTCACCTCGTGCGTCTGGGCTAGTTGTTCCTGCTGAACTGGAAAGGCCCGCCGCAAAAAGCTCCGAAGTGTGAGATCGTCATTCTCATGCAGTGGTCTAACTAGTACCGGCAGGTACTCCGGGCACGTCCCAGGCCCCTCTGGTCCCTGCGTCGTTGACGTGGCAGACCGGTGTCCACAAGCCCGGGTTCACTGAAGGTCGGCGGAATGACGCTCACCTGTCCCGGCTGCTCTCTACACCGCCCGCCAGCTGGACGACCAAAGCCACGAAGACGGTAGCCCTTTGAGGTACAGACTCGGGCGGTTCTCGACGTGTTGCAGTCCTGGGCAGGACCCAGGCTGCCTCGAACATCTGTCGTCTTCTCCATCGTCCACGCCAAGCTTCTCCCGTGCGCGCGTTGGTCCCATCTCTTGTGCACGAGCGCACTCTTTTTTTTTTGTTTTGTCTAATTCGTTTTTCTATTTGCGTGCCAAGCATCTTTCTTCTTTTTTTCTTTTTTTGCCCTTTTTCTTGTCAGCCAATCCGAATGATGGCCCCTCACAATAAACGAAAACTACGTGTACTCTGAAATGAATCTCCAGAAAGAGGCGAACATCTTCCTGAAAGACATTCTAGTGGAGACCGGGCTGGATGAACACTTGCGATGTACAGCAAGGGGTTTGATATACGAATTGACGTGTTAGTACATATACTGCGAGTAGAAATAGAAAAGTGTGCTTGTGAACATTTTATGGCAGTTTGAACTTCTGAAAGCAAACTGTCCATATACAGCAAGGATTGTGATATATGGAATAATGTGTTATTACAAATACTGTGAGTAGAAATAGAAAAGTGTGCCTGTGAACATTTTATGGCAGTTTGAACTTCTGGAAGCAAACTGTCCATGTGCAGCAATGATTTTGATATATGGAATGATGTGTTAGTACATATACTGGAAGTAAAAATAGAAAAGTTTGCGTGTGAACATTTCATGGCAGTTTGAACTTCCAGCCAAGTTCACATTGCCGTGTTATTTCAACTTGTTTAAGCGTGCAATTATGCCTTTTTTTCAGATTGCTCATCTTAGGTACCATTCGTTTATTTTTTTGCTCTAGCACTTATCGACCGAGACCAGCCGAGGTAGTATGAACCTCAAGCTCTCCCCAGTAAAGCTGTTAGAACAAAACAGAACAAGTCTCTGGTGATACCGGTGAGTGTGTATAAGTTTATCACTAAATATAGACGCGCATTCGCAGACATCACCGGAAGGAGAGGGTAATAAGCCTTGTGGCCCTTTTTGGAATTCATATTGCGAGTACTATTTACACAATAAGCGCAGAAATGCTTTTAGTAACACATTCATTCCGAAGAGCCTGCACCGGTATAAGGTGTGCTAAGACAATTCAGTGTGCCCAGACGCCAGCATTACGCGAGATAAGTATGTTCCCTCGGGAAACACTCGTTCCGCTAGAACATGTAGCGAGCTTGAGCTACACAGTTGTGTTATGTGTGCAGCTACATGCTTTTTTTTTCAGGATCAGTAAGAGCGTATGAGCCTTAGGCGAATGAGCAACATTGTCGGAAGGTGCCACCTTTAAGACAGAGGTGAAAGGAACGAACGATTATGCCAGCTGCGACCTGGGATTCTGTGCGCAAGCAGTACAAATACATACATGCTGGCGACATAGCTCTCGCTTACACCTATTTCTCCCCTGTTTGTCCCCTGCCGTACTCAGTGCTCGAGCAGCTGTCGCACCACACCGAACCTTCGATGTCACTCTATCACACACGCCTGCGAAGAAAGAACAGCAGCCGGGAGAAGGTATTTTCTGCATGCCACAGCCCTACGTGTTTTGCCTTTTGTCGCTATGCTGCACCTGGGCCCGCATTTGCTGCTTTCTTTTCGTCTAGCACATTGGGCTTGGTAAGCGACGTCTGGATACATTTCACCATAAAGCTGCACATTTACCATCCTCGCCGACGAAAGGTGCTGCACATGTGGCTCTAACGCAAAAGAACAGAAATCTGTAGAAGACGGCCTCAACGAGGAAGGCTTTGCTTCTATTGCCGCAGCCAATGAATATGACATAAAAGAGTTGTATTTGTGATATTTGTACGAGGTTGACGTATACGGGAAGTGTGTAATGTGTGTTTCAGGGAGTCATTCTCGAATGCAATGGAAAACCTGCAAGTTCAAGGAGACGGCGATCACGATTGGTCGTGTGTAGTCTTCTCGCTCCACACATCCCATCTTAGAGATCAAACGACCGAGCACATGGAAGGTAAAGTGTAGCGGGGAAAGCACTTGAAGGAGAATTTCTTCCAGTGGTGCTGCTGAGACTACTTGGCTGGGATATTTGAAAAAGTTGCGCTACTGTTGAGGTTGTTAATGATGCATGCAAAGACTAGATAAATCTCATTGACTGATGCTGCCATTGGCGCTGTCTTTCTGCAAGCTTAGTGTTTGGATGTGATGATAAGTATATTGAGAAAGCACGTCCAATTGTCCAGCTGCTTGGAGCACGTATGCACCGCTTTTTTTCACGTTCATTCTCGCAGCAGCAATATATGAAATGCAGTCATTGATGGTTTATTGTTTTTTATGCAGTTATTTTCTTCCCGCTTATTTTACATGATACAGTTTGTGGTGGTAGGCTGGAAGCAGTTCGCATTGTCGTATGTGTGCGTGATATCAGGCTTACAATGCAGTATTGAGCGCCATGTATATTTTTAGTTAGAAAATGCTCAATCTAACTTAAATGACCAACAAATCTGGGGCACTGGCTTTGTAGCGTAGTAAATTTGTTTTGCTACCGACGCTCTTACATCGGACGCGATCACTCTCTTTTGTTTTTCGTCATGGTTGTTGCCGTCGTCCCTGGCATTTTTGGTAGGGGCCGTAGAGATGTTCGTGTCATCGTAACAGCAGCGATATCGTGGCGGTTTAACGTTATGTCCACCCAGTATCTAAACACTCACCTTAATTTTTCCTTCGGGCAGTTTGTCAATATCTGAAACTCATTTTTGCTGGTAAAATGGAGGTTGTTAGTAATAATTTTCATAGTGCTGGGTACCACCGAGATAATTTTCATTTTTAGGGTAGTTTTCACGCGCTGAAATCTACGATAAAATAAAATATGTACGCATAAGTAGAACTGCCCAAAACTGACTGGCTCAACGAAGTGCATCCTAATCTGAAAATTTGCATAACAAATCTCTCAAGAATTGAAGAAGTACGCGTACGTACTTATAGGCTTCTCAGAATATGATCAGTTCGGCCAATTTGTTGTATGGGTGGTCTTTTCGTCCTTCTCGCCACATGTGGGACCTTCTAGAGCATAAAATTTATGGGAGTGACACATAAGTAGCATTTGTCAGAGTCCTCTGGGTTGTGTTTCTTTTTGTGAATATTTTTTGGCTTGAATAGACGTGCACTGATCCTTAAATATATTCTAGTCACTTTCTCTGATGGGAATATGAATTATGAATGTGCTAAAGTAATCATTTCTCCTTTGGATATAACATTTAGTAGTGTGTAATCTGTCCTACTCCCTTCAATCGCATTTATAGCTCTTCAAGCACGCCATGTGAAAAACTTACGCTCCAAATCTGATATTACGTAGCTCTGTTTTACTTTGCAAATGGCCCTTCAATCATGCAGTGTTGCCATACTTCCCGCCTTGGCGCAATGCATAAGCAGTGCCTTTGTTCGCAAACGTCTAGCTGCCTTTTCTAATTAATGGTCATCCTGCGCGTGAAGACAGCCACGTGAAGCCAGGCAGCGTTTCCGCATTTACGGAGATTCAAGTCGTCCCGTCACGTATGGCAGATTGACGGAGGGAAAGCGCTCACCACCAGGCACCTTCGTGCCAGCCGCACTCGAGCATGTTCGCCACGTTCACTTTCTCTCCCACATTTACGCCCTGATTACGAAGCGCCAGCAGTTCCCTAGCCGAGCTGTTTGTACGGATGGGTGTGTGAAGGGGTGGAGGAGGCATAGGAGCCAGACGCGAGCTCCTCCCCGTCCATCAATCTTGCCCGAGCTCCTACGGTCGATCGTCCCACCCTATCTCGACCATCTTTCGCACTTGGGGGTTTTTCCCTCGCCTTTGTTCACCATGCTAAGTGGTGGCTTCAGTTCACGCTAATAGAGAAGGGGTTCGTTAGCGCCTTTTTTGAAACATTATTTTGGGATTTCTAGCACCCTGTTTGTTTTTACCCTGTTCGCGTGCAAGCGACTAATCAGCGCAATACGATCATAGGATACCCGTAATTCATGCTCATTTCATGCGTTTATTACTACTAGTGTTCTATATACCCGACTTGAAGAGAAGGGAGCAATGCTTACAAGCATTACATCCTGGCTATGTTTCACTACTACGAAAAGTAATCGCCTATATTTAGCACACTTCACTGCAATTCCTCATCTTACATGCAGAATAAAGCGATCCCTGTTTCACCTGTTCTTTATTACGGTACACGGTAAACTAAAAATGTATTTTAACGAAAATTCAGTGAGGTACCACACTTTAATAATAATTTATTCATGACTAGTCATCTCTAAGTACTACAGCACGGGACGATGTCAATCAGAAATGCAGAATTAAACAGAAAAATGAGGTGAAAAGAGTAAGGTCTGTTTCAAAAACAGCCGTCCATGTGTTTTGTATTTTTTCGAGACGTATCCCACAGTGGTGATGGCAATAGCTCAGGTTAAATTACCAAGCTTAGGTGTTTCGGATAACTTATTATATTGAAGGTAATTGCTAGGATGAATTTATATCTATTCTAAACACATTCACTGTAGTCGCACAAGCAGCACGCCAACACGCAATCACTAAACTAGGCACACATCACTTGGTGCGGCTACGAAGCAGAAAAAAAAACTAAGGCGATAACCCATCTGCAGCTTTGAATTGAGCTACACTCATTACTTCAGAGATGCAGCAGAGTTAAGCAAAATAGGCATATTACAACTTTTTTCAATGAATAACCAATTCATAAACCTACACGCCTAAACTTCCACAACCGTTGAGTGCAACTTCGCCGCCAGGAGTATAAAATTTACAATATTTACTTTTCCGAAGCTATAAACCAGAATTGCAAGTAGCGTACCGGCTCGAATTACGCTCTGAAATTTCAATTTGACCAGTTTCTGCGCAGCAGCTTTGTTACTAAACGCTCTAAATGAGAACACAACGTTTTACATCATGGGAGTTCTGACTTTAACAGCAGAATAGGGAGAAATTTCCTAACCACCGGCTTTCCGGATTTGACTGAGTCGCTATGTTGTTGGTCAACTAACCATATTTTGGTGGCCCTACATGTGTTTTTAGCCATATCAAAATTCAAGTCATTTTGTTTAAAACGTTGAATACCTGTTCCTCAAGAATTTAGGAAGCGTTATTGGATACACCTTCAAAGCACCTGCTTCTAACGAATCTTCTTTTTTCGGGCCTTCACTTTCATTGGTGAATTTCCATCCGTTGCAAATATTTCTGCCTCTCAGTTTTTATGATAATCAGAAAGATAGAGGTAATTTGAATTCCTAGAAATCATCATGCTAAGGATAAAGATGGTGTAGTACCAATTTCTGTGCAAGTCCACGTAATCTCACTATGTGACAGCATGCGAGTCTGCCTCTAAAAACAGAGACAATTTCTTGCTAAAATACCTTGCGGAAGCCTCAAGTTTTCGTCAGACACCCCGCGCGATTCGGACATATATTTTCGGGAAGTCTGTTACCCTATTGCTCATATAGCATTGCTTCTGCAGTAAAAAAAGTTATTCATTAGAAGTGTTTGGACTTTTTTTATTTCGCCTTTGCACAAATATATCTCAATAGATAAGTCAAGCTTTCAAATATACAGAGAAATTGAACTTTCACCAAGACTGTGCATACGAGCATAGACCTCAGTGGCGTGGATGGAAGGGAAAGTGAGTCAGAAAAAAAATAAAATACTTGGTCATAGTCAGTTGATCCAAATACTTCATTTTGTGGACTATGAATGCTTACTGACCTAAAACGCCTTCTCTCTGAAGATGAAGTTCTTGTAATCAAGAAATAAAACAAGTAGATGGATAATGATGAAGAAGTTACACTGAAAAAATTTGATATTGGGCAACAAATGCTACCTTTCCGAACGACATTGGAGACGACCAGCTTCAACTGAATAGTGAATAACAATCTCAGATCTGCTTTTTGGCAATTTGGGATTTACCTCTGCTCACTTTCAGGAAGTAAACAGGCAATGCGAAGAAAAGCTAAGCCTTTTGTCTAGCTATTGCGCCTGTGATTTCACGCATGGCTGGATTTTCACGGAGAAGTGTCTCTCTTGAGCTCGTCTAGGCAAGATCATAGTGCAAGTGTAAAGCCCCAGTTTGTGGACATGGCCCTTCAGGGAATTTAATTTGTACCACAAGCGCACATTCTCCTGCTCAGATTGAAGTGCCGTACGTAGCCTGAAAGCTCGAGAATGAAGTGCTTTAGCAATGGTGTTTCCTAAAAAATGCTTTTTCAGACAACAAGGACGGTTGTGGTCTAAATGTCGACTAAACATTTCTTTCATATCTTCTTGCTGTTATCTATCTAGCCTCTTTTTTCTGCACTTCTGTTTCTTTCTCTCTCTCTCTCTCTCTCTACTATATATACATATATATATATATATATATATATATATATATAATAGAGAGAGAGAAGAGACGCAACTTAGCAACTTAGCGGTTGTCTTAGTTTTATTTCCAACGGTTTCGACCAGAACCGTTGGAAATAAAACTAAGACAACCGCTAAATTGTGTCTCTTCTCGAGTACGTTTGGCCCATTGGAAAAACTTCTGCAGTATATATATATATATATATATATATATATATATATATATATATATATATGTGCGTGAGTGCATGCGTGTGTGTGTGTGTGTGTGTGTGTGTGTATTACTTCTATATGCATGTGTCTGTTATACACCATTCCATTACACCAGAGGAACTGGGCTTTCCGCGCAGGTGCTTTCTACGAGGAACCCCTAGCCAAGTGTGAAAGGGCTACAAAGGGATATTTTTTCAAGGTTGGGGGAGTGTGTTTACATGCAGGACTCCCAGAGAAAGCGCAATAAAGTAAATATTATTGCTGTAATGTTTTCTACGATATCCCCACGCTGTTCTGGCGACCGTAACTACCGGTTTAAAAGCTAATCCTCGATGGTGGGTACGAGACACAACATAGAAAGTAGCAAGCAAGCAAGCAAGTCGCTCGCTCCGAGTTCGTGTTTGCCAACTCCTCTTGCGACAGACAGGTGGAAGTGCAGGGTACTGCGACGTATTACGCCAGCTGGTTGCCAACCAGGAGCAACCAACGCAGGTACACTAGGGTCTGCTGATATCCATCGAAGCAGCCACCTTCAAGGACTACCACCTTGGTATGGCCTTTTGTCAAGTTCCGTGAGGACAATGTTCGCCACAGTCAAAACCCAAACCGAGCATGACCCAATCGCTGGCATAGCCTGTGTCATCAACAGGCCTCGCACGTTCAACTATTTCCATGCTGATGTCGGTGAGTATTAAAAGGACTGGCTCGACCATTTCGACCAGGTTGCTGCCATCAATGACTGGGACAATCGCCGTAAGCTGAACAAGGTCTACAAAAGCTGTGGCGCGCATTCCACCCTTGTACATGCGGCAAGAGTGTGGTACTAGAATCACGAAGCTTCATTCCCGAGTTGGCAAGAATTCTATGAGCAGTTTCGGGAGGCCTTCAGTACTCCAAACTGAAAGAAATAGTGGGAGAGGCAATTTTTTTAGAGTTTGAGATGTTCTGTGAAGAAACATCTCTTCAATCACGACATCTCTTCAGTGTTTGTTAAAGAGATGTCGTGATTGCTTTTGATGGGATGACTCCCACTAGCCGGAGGAAAAGAAGGTGCGCCTGTCAATGTGGGGCGTAAAGAAGCAGCTTTTCGCGGGCCTTGTGTGCAACCCTCCTACGACGTTGTTAGAGGTAAAATGTCAGGCCACATTTATTGAACGCATGCTTCGGCAGCGGTAGTGCAAGTATGAAGGCCAGACCGCCAAGTCCGCTGCGTGCTCACTTGTGAAAGGGGACGATAGCAGGAAGGTTCCTGAAGAACTCACACGTCAGCTTGTACGCGGAGGACCCCATAAATCTCATGCAGCGTCCTTTCCGAGTATCGGTGCTCTTATTGACGTCATTCGCAAAGAAATTAGGCAGTTCGTTTATTCCTCACCACTATCGCAAGCCGAACCTACCACGCGCTCCTACGCGGTTGCCCTGCGCGTCTCTATGCCGTCGACGCAGCATTTTGTTCATCCACCTACTGGGGCCTCTCCAAGTTTTCCAGACCCAGCCCACCACACAGCTTTGCTGTCCGATTTTCTTTCTGGCCCGCGGAAGTCGACCGAGTGACGTGCACTCTACAATCGCCCTTTGTGTTACTACTGTGGCGAAGTTAGACACATGTGCGGCGAATGCTACCACCGACAAATGGGCCTGCGCGGATTCCACCTAGATGCCCGTTGTGCATGCTATAATGAGCACCCGCAATAAAATGAGAAACACTTAGGAACTAGTCATCACTCTCCTGCCGCACTGCGACGATAGTCGCGGTTGCCATCAAGCTATATACTCGCATGAACACACCGCACCCAACTAGCCTTTGGGTCCTTTAGTGTCAGTGGCGTAAGCCCACGAGGCGATTGAGAACAGCGACCTCTGAAAGTGAGGCCGCTGTCACGCGAACCGAAAATGCCTTACTCCGATGCCATCCCCTCACGGCATACCGTTAAAGCCTGCTTCTGAAACCACTAACAGAACATCCGCTGCCATTACCATTTCCGTTGAGTGGTATCCGGTGACTGTACTTGTTCCTAAGGGAGCTGATTACTAGGTATTGAGTTCGTCATTGGTCGCCCGTCTACACACAGGGTGCTGACAACGCGGAAGCACACAGCTAATCAATGCTGGAGGACACTTCGTATCACCTCTAGAAAGGTACACCACCAGGCTTGAGGTATGAGCATCGGCTTTCGCGGCATCACTACTGGTACTGCCCAAACGTTCTCAGCCAGTCATTTTGGGCATGGGTTTTCCTCGCGAGTATGGAGGAATAATTATTCTGCGTGATTTGTTCCTAACTTCCGGTAATTGTAGTTCTTTATATGCTGACACCAAGCACAAACATCGTGGTGTGCCACACGTAGTTGATGATTGCGTTACGTTTCGGCCTCGCAGTAGTATTTTCGCCATTGCTGAGTGTCTGCATGGACAGTCACATGTGGGCATCACCTAACATAACCTCACATTATTGCTTAATTGGGGGTCGTCATCGCTCGAAGTCTCGTTCAGCTCTAAAATGGTCAGACAACGCTTACAGTCACCAACTTCAGTTGCGAATACAGTGATTTTGCGATATGCGCCACTGAATCCTACTGGACGAGTTGGATGCATTCCTTTTGATTACGATGATCTCGACTGCGCACAGCTGCTATACCGACGTGACTAGTCACCTCAACGTCAATCGTCAGTTAGAACAACCTAAGCGAACAGGGCGCCTCAGTCTCCAGTCATCATTCAGGGACTGGTCACAACGTCGTAAGTCCGGCAGTTTCTTTTAACAAACAGAGAGTCATCCCTGAGCCCAACAACCAACCCATGCGCCAACAAGCTTACCACGTGTCACAGACAGAAGAAGATGCCATTCGCTAAGTGAAACAAATGCTCGACGACGACGTAATTCGACTACCAACAAGTACGTGGACGTATCTAGTTGTGTTGGTTAAAAAGAAAGATTGTTCACTGCGATTCTATGCGAACCACTGCAAACTAAACAAGATCACGAAAAAAGACATATCTTGTTCCTAAAATTGATGACTCTTTGGATCGCCTGCACCACGCCTGTTACTTTCCTTCCCTGAATATGCATTGTGGGTATTGGCAGATTGAAGTAGATGAACGGGACCGAAAAAAAACAGCATTTATAGCACTTGATAGTCTCTATGTATACAAAGTTCATTTTTTTTGCCTGTGCTCTGCTCCGACCACATTCCAACAAATTATGGACACAGTTTTGTGTGACCTGGTCACTGGTACCATTAATAGGGAGGCAATCACCGGGATAATTATGAGTGCTGACGTATCATCCCCCGAAATGCACCGCACAAACACGGAGAAGTTAGTGTTGGTCCTTTTGGTGTATAAGCGAACACCGGTTGGTCCAAAGAACAAGGCAGAGCCGAGAGTTCATAACAAAAAATACTCAGGTTAGCGAGAACAAACAGTACAGAAACATGCACACTCGCCAGTTATCCAATACAATATGACACCAATCACAGGATACTCCTATACAAGCAAAGCAACGGGAACAAATAACAACACGCACTGCAATGCAATCTTATGCTCTGACCAGACAAGCACACCTATGCACTAGAACGTTCATCGAACAAAATCAGTCGAAAGTTCTTGGAAGAAAGCTTGAATGCTTCTCTTCTAGGAAACACTCACTCAAGGTTCAGCGCCGGTTGTCATTCCGCTGCATCCAAGCTTTGTCTTCCAGGAAGCTCTCCCATCGTCAACTGACTAGACTTCAATAACAAAACTTCTGCACAGAAAATGCAACGGCCGCTCACGCACTGCTACCGCAGATCACGTCTTCACCCACTGGCGAAAAACCACACTTAAACTCTTCCTTTGTCACTGAGCACAAGGCTTCGCCTACTGGTTGAAAACTCACTTCATCTCCTTAGCTACCACCGGCAGCGCGCTTATATACGTTCATCCTGGGTTCTCGAAATTTCGTCGGTGCACCGCACAGCCAAAGCTGGGTTTTCCGAAAACTTTGCGACCCATGACGCAACTAAGGAGTGACTCACGCCTTCTTTTCCGATATTTCTAGAGATCACGCGGTGATAGTTTGAGGAGGTTGGTTGACGTCGCGGTGGCTTCTTTTGATGCTTGTTTCTTCGTTACACTGGCTTTTGTCGCATGTGTTTGGCGCCTGGTCTTGCGTAGCTGTTAGAAATCGTAGGCGCGTGCTTTCTTGAGCACTCGCATGTGACAATCTCCCCCACTTTAAGAATATGATCACATATTATTCAACAACACAACTCAGTGCGGAAAAACAACCACTTAACAAATGCTCCACATAGAGAGTTCGTCGCTCATGGCACATCATATTCAAAATGAACACTGAATACAATCCACATTGGAGTTCAGTTTCACAACGCATGAGTACAACACTTTATCACACATTCGAAAAATTCAATCCTATAAGGGTCTCTCTTTACAACACATTAAAATCGTGTCAATGACAACACGTAACCGCTGCAGACACTTTAACTATACTCTACATAGACTAGTGACAGAGGATAATGATAACACAGTGCATTAAAGTTCAACACTTCCAAGCGCTTTCGCATTTAGCCTCACCACCTATCCTATATGCTTCTTGTCGCGCTTGCGCATTTTTTTTGTTACAGGAGTTCGATAACACGATAGTTTATAAGTGGCCAGAAACACACCAACGCCGACTGTCTTTCCCACGCACCTGTCGAGATCTATCTATCTATCTATCTATCTATCTATCTATCTATCTATCTATCTATCTATCTATCTATCTATCTATCTATCTATCTATCTATCTATCTATCTATCTATCTATCTATCTATCTATCTATCTATCTGTCTGTCTGTCTGTCTGTCTGTCTGTCTGTCTGTCTGTCTGTCTGTCTGTGTATGCATATATTTATGTGTATTTATATATGTTTATATATATTTATATCTATCTATATCTATATTTATCTATCTATCTATCTATATTTATATCTATCTATCTATCTATCTATCTATCAAGCTGTTTACGTCTGGGTGCTATCAAGATCGCCTAATAAACTTCACCTATCTGAAATTCGTATGAGAGGGTAAGAGGGTGTGGTGACTGTGACTATCTGATCTTGACAAAAATGACGTGAAAATCCGTTCACATACGTAGTCAAACCCTTTCTTTCAGTCACGTGTAACCCGTACCCTATTGAAAAAACAGCGTGATGCCAGTACGTTTTTTTTTGCACTGGTACACGCTGGAGACACTGGTACACGCTAGTAATCACTGGCACTTCGCTGGGCGCACTGGTAGAAAGCTGTGTCGCACTGGTAGGGGCGCTGGCCCAACCGTTGTGATGCTGGTGAGCACTGCGAAGCGCTGGAAGTGCTGGAATTTTCACTGGCAAGCGCTGGTGAATACTGGAGCACGCACTGTTTCTACCAGCGCAGCGTGC
Organism: Rhipicephalus annulatus; assembly: GCA_013436015.1. Classification (NCBI taxonomy): domain Eukaryota; kingdom Metazoa; phylum Arthropoda; class Arachnida; order Ixodida; family Ixodidae; genus Rhipicephalus; species Rhipicephalus annulatus. The sequence continues at coordinate 68,725 of WOVY01012210.1, forward strand.
ATGTTACTGTAGCGTGTGCCGTGGTATGTTTCGGTGTCGTTGAATATAAAACGCTTGATTCGACGCACGGAGAGATGCTACCCTAACAGATACCGAGTGTACGTGACTTTTGCAACGCACGTACGTATCACAGCAATTATATTGCACCTTTCCGCATATGCCCCCGCGTATACCGGCCATATTCGCATCATCCGTGTATTGCTGTAACGATTTCCAGCTGCAGTGTTCGTAAGCCTCGAGCTGCACGCCACTCCTAACAGAAACAGGAATTTTTTTTGCCGCAAAGTTGACGAAACGTAAATGAGCTCTCTCGATCGCTTCGCAAGGTTTCCCAGCGGAGGAGAGATAAAAAAAGCTGTCGTTTCATTCCGCCACACAGCATAAATGTATGTCTGCATGGCCATGCTTATCTTTCAACTTCCTTCAGGTAAGAGTTAGAATTGTTCCGAAGCTCAAATGCACAATCTTCAACCATCCCAACTCACCACGTCGAGAGCGATCTTACCCAGTGCGCGCCCCAGCGAGCATTAAACCTGTCGGGCCGGCTGCGTTGGTATATATGTTACCGGCACTTATTGCTTCGTGTACACCCAACTTTAAAGTGTGAGAATAACTGTAAAGTATAGTTTAGACATCCATGAACCAAAATCAACTATTTTGGTATTGTGTCGACGTTCGCACAAGGAGCGCTGACGATCGAACGTCACGCTTTCAGCTACGCAGGCTGTCACCGAAAGCTACCGGCCGCACTTAGCCGGAACTTCTCTGACTGATATGTAACAATACGCAGTTTTCAGTTGGTATTTGGTACGCATTCGTGATCTGACTCCTTGGCTTACGTTTTCAGTGGATTGCAGATGTGCTTCTATGGGTGTCTTTTTTAATTGTTGGTATTGATATAACTGCATATATCTGTACACTGGCACGCCCACTGTATACTGCCAGCGGAGGCCAGAAAAGCGGCTGTTGCTCGGCAACGCCACTCCGTAAATGCATTTCTGGCATTGATTGACCTTCCACTTACTACAGGTACGGTTTAGATAACGGCTAGAAATGTTGCAAAGCTCAAATTCAGAAACTTCAAGCATCGCAGCTCAGCTGCTTCGAGAGCAGCCTTACCCAGTGCCCCGTCACAGCGAGGAATATCGTGCCGGCCGCGTCGGTGTACATGCTGCCGGCGCTTTTTACTTGAAGTAGGCACAATTATAAAGTGTAAAAATGACTGTAAAGTACAGTGTAGATATCCCTGAGCCTAAATCAACCATTTATCTGTGTGTGTGGTGCCCGCACAAGGAGCGGCGACGATCAATGTGTCGTGCTTTCAGCAACGTAGGCTATCCCCGAAAGCTACCTTCTGAGCGCAAGAGCCGGTACTTCTCTGACTCGACTGTGAGAACACGCAATTTTGAGTTGGTAATTTGGTACGCGTTAGTGAACTACCATACTGGCATACTTTTTCAGAGGATTGCGTAAGTGATTTCTTCGGCGGTTCTTTAGTTGCAGGTATCGATATAACTACAAATGTGTAATCTGGCACGCCGGATGTGTACTGCTACATCACCGCTCGCGAGAAAAAAAAACTCAATATTCACTCGTGCGCGCGAATATCTACCAAACAAGACCTTTAAATCATCTGTACATGCTGACCAGTACTAAGTGCGAGAACCGACTATCAAAGGAAAAAAAAACTATCAGCAGCAACAGCTGACAATCTGGGACTGCTCCTCTAATCAATTAGAGATTTTATTTAGACTTAGCATGTGGATGCTTCAAAAGCTTTGCGTTCTTGCTAATACCCGCACGTCATTTGGCCCCCGAAAGACATTCGTCACTGTCTAATCAACACACAGTTGTTATTTGGAAAGGAATATTGTGTCAATCTTGACTGTGCGACTTGTAAACATGAAGTTGAACGGCGCGTTCGTTGGATAAATAGTCAGTTTACAAACCCTTGTGCACGTTCTGGCGTGGCGTATAGTGGGTAGCGTCATCATCATCACCATCATCATCATCATCATCATCATCATCATGAGCCTGACTACGTCCACTGCAGGACAAAGGCCTCTCCCATGTTCCGCCAGTTAACCCGGTCCTGTGCTTGCTGCTGCCAATTTATACCCGCAAACATCTTTATCTCATCTGCCCACCTAACCTTCTGTCTCCCCCTAACTCGCTTCCCTTCTCTGGGAATCCAGTTAGTTACCCTTAATGACCAGCGGTTATCCTGTCTACGCGCTACATGCCCGGCCCATGTCCATTTCTTCTTCTTTATTTCAACTATCATATCCTTAACCCCTGTTTGTCCCCTAATCCACTCTGCTCTCTTCTTGTCTCTTAAGGTTACACCTACCATTTTTCTTTCCATTGCTCGCTGCGTCGTCCTCAACTTAAGCTGAACCCTCTTTGTAAGTCTCCAGGTTTCTGCTCCGTAGCTAAATACTGGCAAGATACAGCTGTTATATACCTTCCTCTTGAAGGATAGTGGCAATCTACCTGTCATAATTTGAGAGTGCTTGCCGAATGTGCTCCACCCCATTCTTATCCTTCTAGTTACTTCAATCTCGTGGTTAGGCTCTGCGGTTATTACCTGCCCTAAGTAGACATAGTCTTTTACAACTTCAAGTGCACTATCACCTATCTCGAAGCGCTGCTCCTTTCCGAGGTTGTTGTACATTACTTTCGTTTTCTGCAGATTGATTTTAAGACCCACCTTTCTGCTCTCCTTGTCTAACTCCGTAATCATGAGTTGCAATTCGTCCCCTGAGTTACTCAGCAATGCAATGTCATCGGCGAAGCGCAGGTTACTAAGGTACTCTCCATTAACTCTTATACCTAACTGTTCCCATTCAAGGCTTCTGAAAACCTCCTGTAAGCACGCGGTAAATAGCATTGGGGAGATTGTGTCCCCCTGCCTTACACCCTTCTGGATTGGTCTTCTGTTGCTTTCTTTATGAAGCACTATGGTAGCAGTTGATCCCCTGTAGATTTCTTCCATAATGTTTATATATACTTCATCTACGCCCTGATTCCGCAGTGTCTGCATGACGGCTGATATTTCTACTGAATCAAACGCCTTCTCGTAATCTATGAAGGCTATGTATAGTGGTTGGTTATACTCTAAGCATTTCTCTATTACCTGATTGATAGTATGAATGGGGTCAATTGTTGAGTAGCCTGTTCGAAATCCTGCTTGTTCCTTTGGCTGATTGAATTCTAATGTTTTCTTTACTCTGTTAGCAATTACCTTTGTAAATAGCTTGTATACTACAGGGAGCAAGCTGATCGGCCTGTAATTCTTCAAGTCCTTGTCATCTCCTTTCTTATGTATTAAGATGATGTTAGCGTTTTTCCAAGACTCTGGTACCCTTCCCGTCAGGAGACACCTCGTAAACAGGGTGGATAGCGTACTCGGTTCAAAAGCAGTAAGTGGTGAGTTGAAATCCTCTAAGAAGGCATTTTATTTTTTCAAATTTTCTATTTGTTATTTTAATGTTAATTCGCGCTATTTTACTTACGTATTAGTTTATTTATTGCGAATAGGCACCCCCGTTTTAACCCTGTGAAGCCATTTTGTGCAGAGTGCTGGGACGCTGCCGCTTCAGCGTCCCAGTACCTGCACTGGGAGACGGTGGTACCAGCGCCATACTGGGCCCATAATCAGGCATGGTGCTGGACGCTGGTACCCAGTGGCTCTGGTTTTTGCAATAGGCTATCTATATGCTGTATCACGAATCTGCCTATAGTAAATAAAGAACACACACGCGCGCACAAGAAAGACGTGAGCACGATGGCATGGGTGGCGTGACGATAGCATTATACCTTAAGAATACCAAATTGGCCAAGAAGTTCTCCCCAAGGATATCCGCACGCCATAGGCCACAGTATGTGGGTATGCGCCACGGGTGACTGACAGTTGATACCTTCCCAGAAATGGTAAGAAGAGAAAGTGTTAACTTAAACGCGAGAGCCTTAAGAAAAACTGAAACTGACAGCGTTGACCCCATGAATGTACATAATAAAAATCAGGATTCCAGAACGAATCCAAGAAAAGTATTCTACGTGGCCGTCGGGCATTGTGCCGTTGAACCCCTCTAAGCCTTCAGACTGCTTTGCAAAAGACCACATGCAGGTGTAATGTCGATGCAACGTCAATTGTAATTGCAGCACTGCTTATCTAAATTTCTAAGAAAGCAATAAACATTGCATATGCACGACGATTAGAAGTGTTCACGTCGGGTTTACGTTAATTGTTGTTTCAGTGGTAAACGAAGAACGAAAACAGCGCAAACGACAGGAGGGGTTGAAACAGACGAGAAAGAGCGCTACTATGCAGCACCAACCAGACCAATGAAGCACTTTGTTATTGTTGTTGCAGTGTAGATTTCACTTTGGAGCACTGTAATAGATTTACATTTTTAGTCATATGATTAGACAAACTATACTAAAGCGTTGCTCGGCGCAAGAGGAAATGACTGTCAAAAGTTACGTATGATAGGCACAGCACCACGCCATAAAGTGCACTTCATTCTGATAACAGTGTCATTTGTTTTCTAATGCTTGTGTTGATGATTTGTCCCATACAGATTACAATTTAAATGCTAGCCAAAAGGACGTTGCTGTTTAGCCCGCGATGTGCACACGACAACCGCACTTGCAAAAAACATGTTGGTTCGGCTCGTAACGCTTGGTTCAAAGCAAAATTGAGCAGCATAGACAATTAGTCGCCGTGTTCTCACAAAACCAGTTCCCAAAAAGCTATAGGATGTGCAATCTTTATACAACCTCGAAGCGCATGTATATTGCGCAAAAATGACTTACTACTGTTCAAGGGGAGTGATTGGGGCGTGTTGGTAAGGCATTAGGTAATATTGAGAGCAAAGTGACGCAAGGACTCGAAGGGAGCACCTAAAACGTGTGCTAACACATCATGAGTAGTCGTGTTGCGTTTTTCGTTCTTGGACTTTGCTCTAAATTTTGCCTAATTACTATAGTTGCACGGGCTGTCAAAACAAAGAATGGCAGTGCCAATAAACCGGTCCCTCATCCAGGATTCGTGTGGGAGGATGTCAGGTGCTATCGCTTCAAGCGCGGAGCACTTCAACGTGGATTTTCCGTGCAGCCTAAGTGCGTCAGGTAAATTATGAACGTGTTTGCGCAGGAGATGCTGAGACCCTAGTTGGCGGCAACTACCCCACCAGCTGCTGCGCGCAGTGTGTGAGTGGTTAACGCGAATGGCTCACACAGCAACAACGTGACCCTCGTCTTTATCGGGAGCTACCGTGTTTGCCCAGAGCCACGGTGAGAAAGTGGCTAGCTGTCGTGATGTGCTTATAACGTTACACGGTGACGGTGGCCTAGAGAACAAACAGACACGTAACAAAAACAACCCAGCTGTCAAGCTTCTTGTGACCTCCGTATAGCTTACGCAGCGGCGCCCCACTGATTCACTTTCCTGGTGTTCCTTGACACGTTTTTTTTTTATTGAAATACACCTGTGTGACAAGGAAAGAAAACAGTGCAATAGAACAGAATTTTGTTTGACACAATGTCGTTATATATGGCCCGGAGAAATCAGTCAGTTGTCCCATATTTTATTCCTATATGAAATAAACGAGTTGTTGGTAGGCCGCATTCAACACTAAAGCACGTTCAAGTATATTACTTATTTGTCTTCTTTTTGTAACGTCGCGTTCCACCTCTACTTGTGTGGATTAGGCTCATCGCGAAGCACATCCTTCACACATTGAATTCATGAATGGGGCAAACAATATTTTTAGCAACGTCGGTCCAAAATTGTGGTATTTCCACTATAGGTGATTGATAAGAAAGCAAACTTAAGGCTGAGCTGCGCAATACAGTCTCCTATCTACTCATATTCAGCATTACTATCACCCTTACCAGGCTTCACGTTGATAATCCCGTCTATACTCGCATGTACTCAAAAGCAGCATCTTGAGCACACTATTTCAATACTTATTTAGTAGACGCATCAATTATGTAGCGGGTACCTTGACCTCCCCATCGCTAGTTTTTCCAGAGAGGTTCTTGATAAACATAGCTTACGTTGTCATCTCTTTCAATGAAAATATCCTTACCGGTATGAAAACACTCATACCTAGTGTACGTCAACTCGGGTAAGTATCTAGGCGGCCGCAGAAACATGTGGACCATAGGCGCTATCAACGTGAATTGAAACCCGAACAGTGGCAAGTGTTCTATGTGGTACAGAGCGCGCCCTCTAGTCATCACTGTTTACAGACGTGCGTATTCTGCTTGGCAGCATTGCGTATGTGCTCGCCTGTTCATGCTGACAGGTGGACGACGCGCTCTATACTACAACGAATCCTTGTCGCAGTTTGGGTTGACGCCTATAGTGGCTCAGCAAAGCTTTCGCTGCCTCATTTACCGTGCGAATTTGCCGGGCCCAGCGTCTTCACCAGTTTACGCGTAGTAGTATTCTAATTTCACGTAGCGAAAAAAAAAAACACACCATCTTGGCGCCACAGTAAGGATTATTTTCAAGATGGTATGGAAATAAGTTCACTTCCTAAGCCTACAATACATCTATTGAATCAGTGATTGAGTGCCGTCAGTCGACCAACAGCCAAAGGATATGTTAGTGTTCATTTTACTTGTTCTAGAATTCCATGTTTTATTTTCCAATTTTACTGCTAGGGTTGTGCCCACGTATGCCTGCACTACATGTTTGACGTGTACGTATTGATATTAACATGTATAAATAGAATAAATACGTTCACTGAAACGCTTTTCTTGCGTCTTTTTTCAGTTTTGTATCGAAAGTAAACGAAACTATTGTGCTCTGAAAGAAAATTGGGAAGAAAAAAAAAGAGGAGGGTGTACTCGCTCCGAGCAGGTGGCCTCGCCAGGCGCGGCACGGCGGCATCGACTCCTGGAAACGGTATTGAATTCCCTTCAGATAATGGTGATAAATGATTGTCACACGTACGGAATCGGGAGCATTCAATGTCGTTGCGAGGACTTGGCGACCAGCGTACGCGTGAGAGCGGACACCATATATCTCACGCACGGCTGCTTTTTACCTCGCGCACTTCGAACTGTTCCGCAGAGATACATTTGTCTCGGACAAACAACGGCCGACATTTGTTCTCTTACTGCTTCTGAGAATGACCATGAAGAAAAATTGCACGCGGAAAAGTACACCTCTGGAAGGAACTATAGGGCTGTTGCTTAGATACGGCTGCGATGAGAATTAATACGCAGGGCTTCATATCAGACCAGGTAAGTAAAGGCAATCGCTATTGTGTGTACAGAGGGCAGAAAGGCCGTTTGCTTTTGTTTTATTTTTTCTAATGGGTTCATCTTGATTGCGTACAGTTATTTCGCTCTGTTGCCCTATTTATTTCTTTTACGGTATCACAAGAAGCTAAAGCCACTCGTTAGCCAAGGACTAAAAAAAGTAAAAGTCGCCGATGATTACGATACAGCCTAGAATGTGAAATCTGAGCTCAACTTTCGGTTGAGGCAACGCTAACTGTGTTCGAAGTTTTCGCTATGCGCAGTTGTAACAAAATTACAATTGTTATGCATTGCCATAGAAGCTTTAGGCGCCCGAGTTCTACGCACACCAGATTGCGCATTGCAGACAATGCAAACCAAGCAAAACACCGACATCCCCGTCATGACCAGCAAAGCCAGCGGCAGTGCCAGGGCCAGGCCCACATGCGTGTGATGCGACCTTTGGGTCATCACACATGACGGAGAAAAAAGGCGAGGTCAAAGGCAAGTGGCTCGTAATATCGTGAAGCTAGCAGTCACTCTCTTTATACTCGTTCGCTGTATTATTAAAGCCGACGCCAGTCAACAACGGTGGACACCTCGTAGCAACCTTAGTGTGGCGCTTCAAAGTATATCACCTTAATAAATAAATAAATAATAAATCAATAAATAAGAATATATATATATATATATATATATATATCCTGCTCACAGCTGGTTATTTCTTTACCCACTTTTCTTTCTTCTTATTTACGTTCCATTGGTTCTATTAACTTCCCCTGTACATTCCTTGGCATTACTGCCTGTTAGATCTCTTTATATTGCGTCAAAACACAGAAAAACGAGCCCTTAGGTAGACACTTCTTTCCGTTATATATATGTATGTATATGTATATATATATATATATATATATATATATATATATATATATGAGATATAACAGTGCACGTGCTACGTGACGCCAAACATGCGCATAAGAGTGTTTTCACACTCGTCGTTTGGCTTATAGATGGCGCTAACTGTCACTCCTACTTCTAAATTCACAGTTAAACCCAAAAAAGTGGATGGAGGGAGGGCCGTGATAGCTCAGTGGTTAGAGCATCGAACGCGTAATTCGAAGGTCGTAGGTGCGATTCCGGCTCACAGTTTAATTTTTTCATCCACTTTTCTTTCTTCTTATTTACATTCCATTGGTTTTAATAACTTCCCCTGTACATTCCTTGGCATTACTGTCTGTTATATCTCATTATCATTGTGTTAAAACACGGAAAAACGGGCCCTTAGGTATAAACTTCTTTTCCTTATATATATATATATATATATATATATATATATATATATATATATATATACAAGTTGTCAATTTTGCAAGAACCAACCGCTCTAGATTTTCTTTATTATCTTTTGTGTCCGTTCATTCTTTTCTTTGCCAGCTCAATGCCTCCCGAATTGCCGTGCCAACAATGTTAAGCCATGACCAGGCTGTAGGAGTGGTACGTTCCTATAGTCCGGCCGTAGTTAAGTTTAGTCAATGGCATTGCCTTTAAATGACTGCGCAGGCAATATCAGCAGGAATGCCATATTTGGTTTGCCGCCGGCCTTTTTTCTTTCCCAGTGTGACTGCAGTGCCTTCCCTCCTCTTCCAAGAGTTGCACCTAAATGAAAGCACTTAACTATTAAGGATGAGCGCCGCAATTGCTAGTGGTGAAGCTCCTAAAGCCGTGGGTCTGTTCATGCATGTCTCTTTGTCACCGGTTCGTAACCACCTACTTGTATGTCTCACTCAGCAGGTGGCGCTAGTGTCAGTGACAGGCAGGTGGAGAAAGGCAGAGAGGCGGACAGGGGCAGGGACGGACTGATGGGCGCATGGACAGACGCATCGATGGACTGAATCACAGACAAACATACAGAAGGACAGACGCATGAACGGATGTACAGAAGAACGGACGGACGGATTGATGGACAAAAACACGGACGGACAGACAGATGGACGCAGAAAAGCACGGACGTACCCGCAAATGGACGGACAGAGAGACAGACGGATGGACGAATAGACTCAAAGATGGTTGCACAGAAGCACGGACGGACTTACGGGCGGATAGACGGATAGACGATCCATCACTCAACTCTGTTTACCAATAGCAGATAGACATATAATGATTAGTGTTGCTAGGTTTGGCTACATTATGTCATTTTGGACTATTTTACAGGCTGGTAGAGGCAGCAAAAAACTTTTTCGCTACTTGGCTATTTGCCTGCTGACCAATTTCGCCAATAAAAACTGAATTATTAACACCAAGACCCCACATACTCGAATGCCGCTGGCGTTTTAGTATCCAGTGCCTAAACATGACAGTGAAGATCTGTTTTATTTTCCCAAAATTCAACATGGCGCTTGCCTTAAGCCAAGAAACACAAAGGCACGCAACGATGATATGCCGGCTCACAACTAATGTTCCGGCATGTTGTGGAAGTGTGCCTTAGTGTCCATTTCTCAAAGCGCCAAGTGCTCAGCGCATTCTCTTGGGTGCATGGAAGGAAGAGTACGTCTGCGTTATGTGATACGTAAGGGTAGTTTTCAAAGAAGTGCTCGTTTGCAAGCACACATTCGCGATTGTGTTGATTCAGCTTGTCATCTGGCGTCTGCTGCATGCTACAAAGACCGAAATCGTTATCTATGCTTTATATGCAATCAAATTTGATGAAAACTGAATTATTATTCTGCTTTATTACATTTTTAACGACCGCTTTGTCCTGCTTACTGGGTGGACTTAGTATAATGCCTCAGTGTTAAATAAAAAGCAAAAACGTCCGAAATTTATTATAGACATACAAACCTGCCCACTCTTTGTAGTCTTTAGAGTGTGCTGGATAAACTAAGCTTCCCAAAGTGCTGTTCTATTCTGGACTAATTGCATTATAAAAGTCCAGGGTTTGCTGAGTTACCCAGTTTAGAATGTTAAAAAAGACTTTCTGTTGTAATAAACGCAGCAGCGATAGGCAGTACCAACTCTTCAGCTGTAACATTTAGAATTTGGTGTTTGAGAACAATGACAAACAATATTTTTCTTAGCTTAGAGCGTGGTAAAGTAGATATTACTTTTATAATAATAATAATAACAATAATAATAATAAATATTTAACCCACAAACTTATGTAAATGCCTCGTATAATGTTATAACAAAATCTGTTGGTTTCATTGAAATATAGATGCAAGTTAATCAGTGTTTCCTTTTACTTTTGTGGTTCTGATAGTTTCTGATGGCTTTCTTAATGCTAGAGCGTGACTCCCAGTCACTCTATTTTGGCCATGTACTATAGCACAACAGTTCACACCAATCTGGCTCAAGAACTTAATGTGAAGCTCATTATTACTCGCTGTGTCACGCTTACCTTCTAGAGTGCAGACAGAGCTCCTACATCACTAATTAGCCAGCCTTAATATCAAATTTCTAGGACCACCTCACTGCTTCATACGCGGAGTGTTGCCCTCTGGCGGGTGCTCATGGAATAAACTAAGTGGGATGAATATATAAGTTAAGCTGTGCGCCAGTGTTTTACTTCAGTACTTTTTTGTCAGTTTGCTTAGCTTCATGATGCCTGAGTGCGTCCTAATAAGCTAATGTGCCGTATGGGATGTCTTGTTTCGTTTTCCTTCAATGTATAAGTGGCTGAATGAAACTGACAGACTACTCTTGCACACATTTTGTGCATGAAAGTGATTTTGGGCGTGCGACAAAGAGAGGTTAAGTAGCTCCATTTAGGCGCCAGTGTAGTGCTGGAGAGCGTTATAGTGCAAGCTAACGGGGTGACAAATCATTCGCGTTTTTCATCCCACCAATGAGTTTAGAAGTAAGCGTATGCTCAAGTGGCACCCACAGGAAAGATCAGGCAAGTCATAACTAGCTGCCCAGTAATAGCTAACTGTATAGAAAAGTTTACGATAGCAATAAACACAAATGATGGCAACCACTGATGTTGATGATGAAAGTGAACGATTGTGCGCCTTGCACACTTTGCTTATGCAAAGGGCAAGGGGACGCCCGGTGAAGCGTGGTTGAGATAAAACATATGAAACGTAGGTTCTGTTTCCCATCACTGCTGTCCGCCTCGATAGATCAGTGGCTAGGGTGCTCGTCTGCTGACCCTAAAATCATGGGTTTAACCCCTACCGCAACAGTAACATTTCGATGCAGTGATATGATAGAGGCCCATATACTTTGTGGTGTCAGTGCATGTTAAAAAACACCAGTTGGTCACAATTTCCGGATTCTTCCATTATGGCATCTCTCATATATTGTTTTCAGAATGTAAAACCTCGCGTATTGTATTATTACATTTCCTATCACTCTTCAGTTAACAAATCAATCTAATTGGGTGTCAGCAGGCCGGTATTCAATCAGTAAAAAGCGTTTGTTGCTGACGCAATGGTGATTCTATAATAACCGATACGCGACGCAGAGGTCAAAGGTACGTCATGATTGATGCTTCATCTGGCAATGTCATGTTGTCGTAGCTGCGCTACGTCTGGGTTTTTCCGAAACAACAAGCTTCATCGTCTCTCGAGTTGTAGGTACCAGCAAGGATGGTGTCATTGCCTTGTGTGGTGGCATAGGGCTTTCGCAGGTCCTGTAGCTTCTTGATGTGACGGCTGTGGCCACCTAAGATTGTATGATAGTGCGGTGAACTTTCTACTGTCTTTAGTTCCTAAATTGGTGAAGCGTGGTTTGTCAGCTGATCATAGGAACACTGCTGATGACCAGGAACACGTGATCGTCTTGGCGGTAGTGACCTTCTGGCCACTTCACAGAGGTAATTGATTTGTTGCACAATGCGGTTGTGATAGATCTTCTGCTTCGAACGTATATCTTGAAGTCTTCCATGTACTATGCTGCTGACTTCTGTTTTTCGTTCCATGGCGAAACAAAATGCTCAAATTATTCTATAGTGTGCACGCCTGTAGAAACACTGTCACTGTGGTTTGATTTTAATTGACAATTGAAATGTCCTAAGTTATACAAAAAGAGAGAGAAAGAACTCTTTATTGAAATGTAGACAATTTAGCCGGCATGTAAAATTCGCTGACTTGCTACTCTGCGTGGGGAAGGGGATTGAGGATTGAAACTACAAAAAAGAAGAGAGAAAGAAAAAAAGACAAAATATGAGTATACATGATAGAATAAAAATAAATAAAGAAAAAGGCCACCTTATTGATCATTGAATGAGACGTGCGTTAAAAGTTTTTTCGTGGGATCAAGCTACCGCTACAGCTTGTCTAGCTGACCCCTGCTGTCCAAGTATGCAAACAAAAGTTTCATAGTACGCCTCTGTAAAGTGGGGCAGGCTAAAGGTCCCAATACACAGTCAAGGCAGAAAGTTCTTTCGGTTATACAATGCATGCAATGTTCATAAAGTGCACGCTTCTCAGCATACGCTCTACACTGAAAGAATATATGTTCCACAGATTCGATGGAGCCACAGTTGTTGCAGTACGGACTCGCTGACTGACCGAAGCGGTACCGTAGGCTGTCAAAATAGGCACTGTTTAGACGTAAGCAATGGTATAGCGTTTCCAGATGGCGAGGAATTTTGAATGAGAGTCTTGTTCTCAGATAGGGGTCGATTGAGTGAAGGATGGCATAATGATGTGTCGGAAGGTTCCAGCGTCTCTTATTTTCTTCAATCGCAAGTCTTTTGGCCATCTGAGCTGCATCTAATTTAGTGAAATTAGTTCGTCTGTATTTGTGGTGTCGAAGTCCCTTGCGTGCTGCTTCGTCTACTTTTTCGTTGGCGGAAATTCCAGAATGAGCCGGTATTTACTGAAATGTGATAGAGTTCCCTGCGGTCACAGCCAGGTGATGTAGATATGCTATGTCGAACGAAATGGGGTGACAATTAGTTTTCAATAGGAGGTTGAACAATATCTGTAATGCTCCTTTGGAGTCGCTGAAAATTACCCATCGGTCCGGTGTTTGGCGCAAGATGTAAAGAACAGCTTCTTTGATGCCATGAAGTTCTGCTGCTATCGAGGATGTCTTCCGTTGCAGTCGACAGGATAGCATTTGTCTTGTAGAAGAGATATAAAGTCCATAAGCGGAAGTCTCCTGAGTGGTTGAGGCGTCGGTGTAATTGTGCGAGTGCTGAGCATAGTTATCGGCTATGAAGAGGATAGTAGTCTGCATCAGCGAAGCCTGTGACATTCGTCTCATTGCCCCATTGATGCCAGGTACAGCATTTTATAGTTAGAGGCGAAAATGTCCAGGGAGGAAATGTTGCAGGCATTAATTTTTGTGGCTGATTAACAGGAGAGAGTTGAAGCATTCGCACAGCTTGGCCGAACAAAGAATTGCTGTGCGTTAGGTGAACTCGGTACAGGAAATGCTTTTTATCTTGTAATACATGTCGAAGATGTGTACGCATGGTTTCTTGTATAGAGAGGACATCCAGTGGGAGACATTCTGCTTCCGCTACAGTTCCCGATGCAGATGAGCTCTTCGGTAGCCCTAGACATTTTCGTAGGCAGCCGTTGCGTGCGGCTTCCAAAATTCTCTTATTTGCTGGGGATAATCGGTGAAGCACCGGTAGACAATAGCGTAATGTTCCCTCAATGTATGCTTTCTGAAGCAGTACCATTGAGTGGCAACTACATCCCTATCGTGTTCCAGCCACGAAATTGAAGACTTGCGTGGCTTCTACTATTCTAGCTCGAAGTTTCTTCACCTGAGGAGACCAGAAAAGATTTCTGTCGATGACGATTTCCAGGAATCTTTTAGACCGTACATAGGTCGGCAGCCGTCCACCGAGGAGTAGCGTATACTTGCTCATATTCTTTTTCGGGGAAGCAATGGCTGTGCTCTTTTCTGGTGAAAGGTGAATGCCTCGGGACGCTAGATATGTGGAGATGTTCTGTAAAGCTTTTTGAAGTCGCTGTTTCGGGATGTAAGGTGACCTTGAAGCGCTCTAGATGCAGATGTCATCCGTGTAAATCGTGATGTGTACTCCTCGGGGGAATGGTCGCGTTATGTGTATCATGATAAGGTTGAAAAGGAGCGGGCTGAGCACGGCACCCTGGGGTGCACCCTTATCTACTGTAAAGAACTGTGGGGGACCATTTGGAGTGCTTATGTGTATTTTGCGCTCTTCTAGATAGTTCTCAATCCATTTGTATAGATTCCCTCTTAGGCGAAGATCTTCCATGGTTGCGAGAGTGGCATGGTGAAAGCCTGAATCGAAAGCTGCCTTGATGTCGAGAAATGCGGCTGTCGGGATTCGACCTGCCGAGAGGTCCTTTTCAAGGGAAGAAACTAGCTCGATGACATTGTCCATAACCGACCTGCCATGACGGAACCCATTCATTTCTTTCGGAAACTCGTTGCGGCTTTCTAAGAACCAGGTCAATCGTTTGTGAATCATTTGCTCCATGAGTTTGCCAACGCAACTCAGTAGGGCGACAGGCCGGAAAGAGGTGTAGCTTGTTGACTGCTTACCAGGTTTCAAAATAGGCAGTATTGTCGCCAGCTTCCACTCAGCGGGGACCACTCTAGACATCCACGAGGAATTATATTATTCTAGGAGTCGTAGGCGCGACGCGTGGGGTAGCTTTGCAATGGCTTCATAGGTTACTTCGTCGAGGCCAGGTGATGTGCGTCTGTTTGACACCGATAGCAGTGTTCAGTTCTTCAATTGTAAAAGGTATGTCTAGCGCTGGTACTGCCACCCGTGAGTTGCCAGGCTGGTTACCTGCCGATGCGGTCCAAAGCGTTGAATTTGCTGATAATAGTGCGCAGTATTCTTCTGATGGCTCTTTGAGGGATTTTTGTTCGTGCAGGGAGAGTGCGGCGAAAGGGTGAAGCTGCTCGAGTGGCATGCGCGTGCCTCTAAAAACCCGCCAGATTTTGGACACAGGTTGGCGAACATGTAGTGTTGAGCAAAAGTCACGCCATCTTTGCTAGCTACGTTTATCCAGGTAGCACCGTATATGAAGCTGTGTCTGTCGACAGGCTCGGAGGTCTTCTAAACTTTTTGTGCGCAGAAATTTCTGTTCAGCTCACCTACGAATAGCACACAGTCTTTCAAATTGCTCATCACTTGACAGAAATCTGTTGTTTTTAGTTGAAACGTGTGTGCATTTTTTAAGGAAATGAACCATCATAGCGAGTAATTCATCATCCTTTTTAGCGGCCGTGGTTCTCTTTCCTACTGCGTCTTTTCACGCCTTCCAATCGGTGGATCTCAAGACAGTTTTTTTTGATGTCATATTTACACCATCAGCTGATATCATGATTGGGTAGTGATCACTCCCACGCGTTTCCAAGACGGTGCATCAGTCAAAGTTGCGAGCGACTGAACTTGTTACGAAGGTCACGTCGGTGCTGCTGGTAGACGTGGTGCCTCGTAGGAAGGTAATGCTTCCATAATTTAGAGGTTCAATTGAATGTTTTGAGAGCAGCTCTGCAAGCTTAGCTTCTCGAGAACAAGTCTGTGAGCTGCCCCAAATTTCATTGTGGGCATTGAAGTCAACACAAATGATGTGTAGGGAAGGTGTCCTTGAAATCAAGTTTTCTAGCCTTGAAGCGTCGAAAGACCTGCCTGATTCCAGGTATGCTCCGATGAGAGTGCATTCCCGTTTACCTATTATCGTTATGGCACACACATTCGTTGTCGCAGTGGGGTGCGATGTCGATCGCAGAGGCTGCAACGTCATTACGAAAGCCGATGCGTAATCTGCTGATATCGTCAGGTTGCTTTGAGTGATGAAAATAGTATCCGTTCATTCTAAAATTTGGGTCGACGCGTGATTCAGAAATGACGATGAATGGGAATCGGTATTCTCGCAACAGTCGCTGGAAGTCTGAGAGCTTCGAGCGAAGGCCACGAGCGTTCCACTGGAATATGGTGCATGTGCGGAAAATTCTGCGAATGGTCAGTTCAGGTAAAGATGTCGTTGGGGAAGCCATGATTCAGTAGTGCGAGGGAGAACGCCCCTGTGGAGCGTAAGACGTTGACACCAACGGCTCCGTTGTAAGAATGGCTTCTACCTCTGAGATATTTTTTGACGAAGGATTTGCGCGGACAAGGGCTTTTAGAGATGCGAACAGCATTGGAATTAGTATGCGTGCAAAATCTTGGTCAGTGTTTCCGTGTTGTTGCCCTTCGCAGATCCCCCTGTCGTGTTGCGGTGGCTGAGAATGGTGACGACTGTACTCGACCGTTGAATCTTGTGAGACGCTTTGTGGTGCTTTTGAAAGATGCGATGTGCCAGTCGGCTTCCCAGGTTTCTTTTTCGTCATATCAGTGTACGTGTCACCACTTGCCTTACGACTTTGTGATGATCTTTTTTGGGAGAAGTCTTTTATATTCGTGAATACAACTTCTGGATTAGACGATGGATCAATGGTGGTTTCCCTCGTGCTTGCTCCGACGAGCGTGCAAGTGTAGCAACCTTCTTTTTAACGCACCCTCCATACGAAGCAGCGTGGGCACCACCACAGTTAGCACTTTTAGGTTGTGCTCTTGAGGTACACTCTTTTTGCGAATGAGGACCAGCACATACTTTGCAGCGCACCGGGCCATTGCAATGCCTCAATATATGACCATGTCTCTGGCATTTATAACACTGTGTAGCTGCCCCGACGTACTCGGCCACCGGGTAGCTACAGAGCCCAAGCGTAACTCGTTTAGGCAATGGTGAGTCTTTGGCGAATTGCAAAATAACGGATCGACGACGTACCTCTTTCACCTTGCCGCCATCTTCGGGTGTGTAGGTGGTGAGTCGTGTTGCGACACGTCGCCCTGATCACGCAGATAGTCTTGTCAGTCTTCATTTGAGTAACTCAGAGGGACATCTTGTACTTTCCCATAGTTCGCTGTGTAAGAGTATGGGACCCGGGCTTCCACTGGTACGCCTGCTAATTCGGTTACCGTTAGTAGACGGTTGGTGGCCGGCAGGGTCGACACTGGGACCATCAGGCTTCCGTCTTTGTTTAGGCGATGGTTAAGAACTTTCTTTTGAGCCGATGTTACAACGGCTGATGCGACAATGTTAGGGTTGACTTCCCATAAGTTTCCTTTTTCCGTGGTAGGCCTGAAGACAACAGGGACACCAGTACCTCTTTTTTTCTTGTAGCATACAACTGTAAAGGATGCCTGGTCCCTATCCTCTGCATTTTAATCTGAAGGATCGGAGCCGTCTGGTTCGTCCCGTAGTCTCTTGTTCGCAGAGCCATGGTCTGTAGTTCAGGTTCCAGGTGTAGTAGTTGCCGCCACTGCCATAATGTGGCGTCGAGTGCATCTGGCGGTGATGTTCCGTGTCGTGGCGGGTAAGGCACAGGGCGTCTAGAAGACCGTTTGACGTGCTTTTCCGGGTGGGCGGGGACCTCGAGGTCATCACGTTGTGAGTACGAAGCACAAACAAGTAATGAAAACTGTTAGACAGGAAAAAACAGCGAAAAATTTCGAACTGATCTAACACAGGCAGCGCTTCAGGACATCGTCGTCGTCTTCTACGAGTCGACTAAAGTATCGTTTCAAGCTTTAGTTATTGTAGCAGGTACCACTGCTACTTAAGAATAAAAAGAAAACAACATTGTCGGTACATTGACCTAATGATCAAACAAGAACCGTAACCAACATTGTGAATTCTCGTTTGAAAAGTAGGTGCCCCTTATTCCTCTCCCTGATTTTTATCAAGGCGGGTCCTCACATTGTACCAGGAGTCAAAAACTATTATTCCATATTATTAGCATGTATCTCTCTGTGCCTGGCGTGTGATGAGACACGAGCTCGAAAAGCGGGTGAGGAAGTTGCACATGTCTTTATTTAACATTCAATTACAATGGCATAATCAATCAGATACAGGAGTGGTGATATATAGTTCCGCGTGGGTGCCGAATGCTGCAACAGTATACGTCTGACACTATATTTTACTTAAAGACGCATTTTCTTGTTCGTGCTTACTCAAGCAGAGAGTGTCATTCTTTGCATACAAGCTTTCTTGAGAACAAGACAAACTAAGTTATACATAGGTCGTGCGTTCGCCTTCCTTCCGCCAACTCGCCTGAATGTGGTCGTATCAGCTTTTACATAAAAACAGAAGAACAAGAATGTTTCACACAGCAGTCACATGCTTTGAAAACAATCACAATATGACAAACAGAACAGAACAACTGAGCTACGAGTGAATTGGCGATGCGTGCTAACGACAAAATGCGGAAATATCCCGAGGGCAAGGCATTAACATACAGCAAAGAAACAATCGAGGGGCGTTGCAAGCCAGTAAGAAATGATGAGGCTGCGAGTGTTTCCCACGAATGTTTCATTGCTTACTATAGCTTTTTTACATTTGTTTGCTACTGAAGCATTGAGCGTTGTTTGTCGTATGTACTAAAGCTGGCCTAGTTTTTCAAGCTCTTTGAGCCTCGAGATGTGATTTCCGGCTACGAGCTAAGAGGCGCAAAATCTATTCACCCCTATAAAGAAACGCTTGTCCAACTTTTCATCGCATTTATTTGCGCGATGAATTGGTTTATTTGTTTACTTTTCAGAGTGATTCCCATCCTTGCCCTCTGAAATCACAAAGAGGACTTCGTGGCCATGACAAACTGAGAAACATGCACTGAAATATCAACCAGCACAAGTTGTTGCTTTCCATTGCCTCTCATTCTCTAGTACATCTGTTCTTCCTTTTCCTAAATTTAAAATGAGGTTTCCAGGCTGATTGAAAAAACCACCTGGACACCAACAAAGCAAATTGGTGAAGACAAAGAGCAGTCTCTGCATAATGTTATTGTGTGTACGCCTATGCTTTTGTGAAAACCAGCGTCCCCAACGTGATACCGGTAGGTCTTTGTGGCACGGGTACTTGCTGTTGACACTCGTAAACGCTGGTATTTACGGGCACTTCGGTGAGCGCACTGGGGAGTAGCTGAGTCAAACTCGCAGCATTGCTGGATTCACCGCTGTGATGCTGGCGCCTACTTGGAAACGCTGGCAACGCTTTATTGGGCACTGGAGTGCGCTGATGCATACTGGAGCATAGTACTGTTTCTGTGACTGCCACGTGCACGTTTATGTAGCGTGTGCTGCAGAATAGGTATTTCCTGTGTTATTCCCCGACAACCGATACGGCACCGCACATGTGCAGTGTACATCTACCAAGGTATAAATACGGCGCATGCAATAAAACGAGTCAGTCTTGTTCTGCACCCTGCTGTTGCCTCCGTCATTTATCAACACGATACATGGTGTCAGAAGTGGCAGCCGTGCGGCCATCGAAGAAGCGGTGATGGAACTAAGGCCCCCGGAACCCTTGCAGCTGACGGGTAACCTGGCTTCGAACTGAAAATGCTTTAAGCAAAAATTTGACTTGTTTCTCCAGGCGACAGCGTCGAAAGAACATCTCAGGACCGAATCGTCGAAAGCAGCCCTCCTGCTCAGCGTTGCCGAAGACGACGCCCTTGACGCGTTCAACACCTTCCAGTTCGTGGACGAAGAAAACCGGGAAGACTACGGAACCGTCGTGCGAAAGTTTGAAGCCTACTTCTTTGAGGTGGGAAATGAAGTTCATGAACCATACTTGTTTCGCTTGAGGAACCAAGCTGAGGGAGAGCAGTTTGAAAATTTTCTTCGCGACCTTAAGAAGCAGGCAGAGCGGTGCAACTTTGGTGTTTCAAAAGATTCAATGGTTAGAGCCCAGGTAGTGTTTGGCACTAACGATGCAAAACTTCCGGAGAAATTGCTTCAGGAAAAGAACCTAACGCTGCAGAAAGCGGAAGAAACGTGCAAGGTTGCAGAAGCGTTGACGCAAAGGAAGGTGGTCTGGCTCGAAGACAACAGCAGGGTGCAGAACAAGAATGACTCGTTTTAATGCATGCGTCGTATTTATACCTTGGTAGATGTACACTGCGCTTGTGCGGTGCCGTATCGGTTGTAGGGGAATAACACGTGCCCGATACATCCTTCTGCTGGTACAAAAGTTTTACAAAAGATTTAATACTAGCTCCTGAAAGTTTGCATCGTACGCAAGGCGCTGAGGTGGCTTGGCTGAGCGTGTTGACCTTCGTGGAGCTGGATTCGATGCGCAGGCATGCGCTGCTGCAGTTGGCGCAGTCGGGACTTCAGCCTGGATGACTGGAGACTGCTCATGACGAGGTAGCATGCAGGCTTTCTGTGCCAAATCTGTAGAGTCACTGGAGGCTGCCTCATCACTGCAGGTTGCCAACTCTGTAGGTCCTCTGGAGGCTGGTGGAGGTGCTGGAGGCTGGTGGAGGCTAGTGGAGGTGCCGAGAAAGGCATATCGCCAAGCCCCAAGCTCATTCAAAGTTTGAAAAATGTGCCGCCGCCAGAGTCGAAGGCCGACGTTCAGCGCATGCTCGGGGTACTAAACTACTTTGGCAAGTACGTCCCACGCCTGTCGGAAAGAACTACGCTACTGCATGATCTTAACAAGTCCAAACACATTTTTAAGTGGACTGAAAACCACGCAAAAGAATGAAAAGCAGTCGCTCACATCTTAACTTCAATGTCAGTGCTAACCATCTTTGATCCCAGAAAGGCAATTAAAATGACATGCGATGCTTCGAAAGGTGGTGTAGGTGCAGTGCTTCTGCAGTGTCAGGCGGACAATAGCTGGCGACCAGTTGCCTACGCTTCCCGTGTCCTGACGGAAGCCGAACAATGGTATGCACAAATTGAGAAAGAGGCACTAGGCATTGTTTTTGGGTGCGAAACGTTCTATCGATTCGTGTACGGTCAGAAATTCATCATCGAAACCGATCACAAACCATTAATTTTAATAGCAACCAAGGAAATTTCTCACATGCCCCCGCGCTTGCAGAGATTTTTTCTGGGGCTTATGAAATACTATTATTCTTTGCAGTTCGACCCAGAAAAAGATCTTGTACTAGCAGATATGCTGTCATGAACATCCCCATCGATTGGAAATGACAACACTGGGGCAACGGAGGACGTCAACGTTCATGCCGTACAACTCATGGGCGCAATGGTCACCGAAAATACACGCCGCAAACTAGCCAACGCATCTGCCCAGGACGACTACTTAAATGCGGTCATCGGCAAGGTAACCGCTGGTGAAGAGGTACAAGGTGAATTAAAGCCATTTTCCGCGGATTTGACAGTCGTGAATAGAGTTTTGTTGAAGGGCAGCAAAGTCGTGGTACCGAATAGCACGCGGCGCGAAATCCTAGACAGAGTTCACGCCGGCCATCTCGGATTGCGCAAGTGCAAAGCAATAGCCAGAAGTCTGATTTTTTTGGCCAGGACTCAACAGTGACATAACATCTTATTCAGAGCTGTCCCACTTGCAAGAAATACGCCTACAAGCAACCGCAAGAGCCTCTGCTGTTGCGCGAAACTCCAGCATTCCCATGGTATAGGGTTGCTGCAGACATATTTCAGTATGCCGGGCAATCATATGTCGTTGTGTTTGATGCTCTTTCAAATTTCCCAGAAGTCGAGCAACTATGTAAGACAACGGCAAGGACCACACCAGAGGCTCTCAGTGCTATCTTTTCCCGCCAAGGATTTCCGGTGTATGTATGCACGAACAACGGCCCACAATTCACCAGTTACGACTTCATGCTCTTCGCGTAACAGTACGACTTCGTACACGTCACATCAAGCCCGGGCTACCCCCAATCCAACGGACTGGCAGAGAAAGGCGTCCAAGTAGTCAAGCGTATCCTAAAAAAATGCGCCGACTCAAGGAGGGACTTTTGGATAGGTCTGTTGGCCTATCGATCATCATCTTTAGAAGATGGACGATCACCAGCTGAGTTACTGCAAGGCAGGCGCCTCAGAAGTAACATTCCTGATTTTAACGAAGTCGCCAAAACGGAAGTGAGAAAGCACCCGCAACTAAAGGAAGGACGACTGATTCCACCTTTGAGGCAAGGCACTGTAGTTCGAATACGGGACAATGCTTGGCCGCGTATCGGCAGGATTCTCAACACAGCTGGCCCGAGGTCTTACATCGTGCAAACAGGACCTCACAACACGCTCAGACGCAACCGACGTCACCTACTTCGCACAAGTGAGGACTATAGTCCTGAGTCAAGTGACGAAGAATGTAGCGTGCCTTCTACGCCATCTTGTCCAGCTGCGACAGCCTCCAGAGGACCTACAGAGTTGCCAGCCTCCAGTGATGAGGCAGCCTCCGGTGGCTCTACAGATTTGGTACAGCAAGCCTGCATGCTACCTCGTCTTGAGCAGTCTCCAGTCATCTAGGCTGAAGTCCCAACTGCGCCAACTGCAGCAGCGCATGCCTGCGCATCGAATCCAGCTCCGAGAAGGTCAACACGCTTAGTCAAACCACCTCAGCGTCTTGCGTACGATGCAAACTTTCAGCAGCTAGTATAAACTCTTTTGTAAAACTTTTGTACCGGCAGAAGGATGTATCGGGAACATGTTATTCCCCTACAACCGATACGGCACCGCACATGCGCAGTGTACATCTACCAAGGTATAAATACGGCGCATGCAATAAAACTAGTCATTCTTGTTCTGCACCCTGCTGTTGCCTCCGTCATTTATCAACACGATACAGTATATTTCATTGTCATGGACTATAAAACGCTTGATTTGATTGTACGGCTACGCTAACAGGTCCCGAGCATGCCTCACAATTTGCCACTTAGCAGAGATAGGTAATATGTTGAAGACATTCATGATGTGTTATTTGTGAAATAATTGTCCGATATTATGTACTTTTTTGGTATGTGAGGCAAAATATGTTCAAATCATCAAGCAGCCATCGTAGAATATCTTGTTTACTATCATGATTATTTTTGTTATGCGCGCAATGTCAATAACAACGTTAATGTTTGCGGTGCAAGTGCGTTTCGCAGTAATTATTGCACTTTTTTTTCATGTCTCCCGCGTATACTAATTTCGCATCAGTGCCGTATTGTTCTAACGATTCTATGTTGAAGTGTTTAAAACCTTGAGCTAGGTGCCAATCAAAAGAGAAGCAGCATATTTTTACCCCGCAAAGTTGACGAGACGTGAATGAGCTCTCTCTATCGTTTATTGCTTCCCAAGCTTTCCCAGTGGAGGCGACAGAAACATCTTTCATTCGAGATCGCCACACCGGAAATGTATGACTGGCAATATTGTCCTCCCACCCACTCCAGGAACAGTTTAAATAATAGCTAAAAATGTTCAGAAGCTCAAATGCAGGAATTTTAAACATCACACCTCAGCTCCATCAAGACTGGTCCTAAACAGTGCCTTTTCCCAGCGAGAATTAAGCCTATCGTACCAGACGTGTTGTTGTACATGTCACACGTGCTTCTTGCTTTACCTACACACAATTATCAACTTTAAAAATGACTACAATAAATATTTTTGACATACGTCAACCTAAATCAATTGTTTTTCATTCTGTGCGCTGCCCGTGACACGAGCAATGACGATCGATGCGTCACGTTTTAAGGGAAGCAGGCTCTCACCGAAAGCTGCTAGCTGTACTAGCAGGCACTTCTCTGACTCGTATGTAAAAACACGCAATTCCCAGTTGGTCATTTTATACGCATTAGTGACCTAACACCCTTGCATAGTTTTTTAACGAATTGTAGTAGTATTTTATTGGGTGATTTTTTTTGTTGTTGGTATCAATATAACTGCTAATCTGCACCTGGCACGCCCACTTCATATTGTCATGTCTTTGATTGCGCGAGAACACTACTCCTCAATTAATCTTGTGCGCACATATGTATCGTACCAGTTATCGTAAGACCTCTGTACATGTTGATAAGTAACAAGAGCGGGAAATGGCTATCAAAGAAAAAAAAATCGTCAGTAAAAAGCGGCTATTTGTGGCTCCTCCTACAGTCCATTTGATATTTTTCGGAGTTGATATGCGAATTCCTGAAAAAAATTGTGTGCTCTTGCCAATATGCGCATGTCGATCGGTGACTGGCAGCCGTTCGTTAGTGTCGAATAAAGATGCAATTGTTATTCGAAAATGATGATCGCGTGTAACTCGACTGCGCGACTTGTAAACATGAAGCTGGGCGGCAAGTTTTTGGATAAATAATTATTTCACAAACACGTAGGCTTCTTCTGGCGTTGTATTGTGGTCAGAGTACTCGGATGGGGTTTAGAAGTTGGCGAGCTAAAATCCTCTATGCAAACATTTTTTTTGTGTGTAGTTCTTGTTATTTTTTAATGCATCGATGCGCTCGTTGTCACTTCGTTTACTTATATGTTTATGTTTGGTGAACAGGCACCCCCTTTTTAACGCTGTCAAGACGCCTTGCGGTGTGTACCCAGCTCCTCCCAGTAACATGCTGCTCCACGGTTTTCAGTATCCAGCGTGAGACTGGGCCCATAAAACGGCATGTTACTGGACGCGTGCACCCAGGGGCACTGGCTTTTGCAATAAGGTTCTCTGGTGCCTGTGGTGATTGTCGAAAACTTTTCATATACTTTAAATGAATAAAGCGGAAGTCGTCGCAATTAAGCTTCATGCGCTGTACTTTAGGCAATGCCTTTTAGCGCGATAGCGGCAAAGAGCTCGTGTCGCAGAAAAGCCGCTGCTGGCGTAGGCCTCGTTGGTTGCGAGGGAAAAATCGTCTCTACGTGACCGAAAAATCAAGTTACCAAGATAGCCACGGGAGGCCACTACTTGTCCACGCGTGCGCGCGCGATCACACTGACAAAGCCACGCATTAAAAAAAGTGCTCAAGGTCACGAGGCGCAGTAGTTCCTTTGCCCTGCCACCCCTCCCTGCTTAGCTCTCAGCGCTTTCGTCGGGACGAGAGATGAGATAATGCAATTGCAGCATGCGACAAACGTTTGTAACTCCACTCGCACTGGACGGATTCTTAATTTTTTGTGGCGTTGTATACGTGAGACAATAAGCTCTTCTAGTGAATTCATTCTATGATTACTTGAACCGTACTTCAAAGCCCCTTTAACACATTTTGTTCGAAATGTGTCCCGACGAAAACGAGCTCATTCGGCGGTGGTCCAATCTACTGTGTGCACGTTTGTGTGTGTGCGTGTGTATGTAACAAACATAACAAAACATAAAACATAATCATAAGCACTTAGTGGTTGCAGGATGTACTAGGGGCCGGATCTCACTATCGTGTTCAACTCTGAAAAGGGAACCTTAAGTGTACTCCAATTCTTGTCTCAGCACTTCATCCTTCAGGGAATGTGTTTGTAATTTCTGTTAACGCCCTGAAATGGTCCTAATTTCTCCAAGATTTCTCTGTTGTTGTGAACTAAAGTTATAAATCATCGTGCATTATACAGTGATGCACGATGACTTATATTGTGTCACGCTTTTCCAAGTTGCCTTTGGTTGTTTGTTTGTTTGTTTGTTTTGAGTAATAGAAGATTCAATCCCAATTTCATGTAATCAAAATTACGGGAGCAAAGGTTCACCACACGACTTCAGCAATCTTGCCTTCATAAATGCGGTTGTGCCAGGCGATTTCCGTAAGGCTTCTTCAGAAATTGTCGATGTGTTTATCTTCATGATCGCGGTGGATCAACCTTTCCTTCGACGAAACTGAGATGGCCTCTGTTGGGATGTCCACGAGCGTGAATTGTTTTTTCTGCGCTCGATAATGACTCATATATAGAGCTCGGTTATTTTGCCGCAAGGCACGGATAACCTCTCAAACTCTCACATATGGCGCACCAGACCATCTCTTGGCATGCTGACATCCGTAGGTCAAACAGTAACGCCCGTTTCAATTGGTAACTTTGTTAGCCATTGCGGTGCGTTGTGGTGGTGTTAGCCATTGGGCCTCGCGGTGTCAGCGATAGCTGACACGAACGTCGCGTGTTTGATGATGGCCGTGTTCGTCGCAGTTTCAGCGAGGGGGAACGCTAGCGTCCCATCGTCATGTCAGTGCGCATTAAAGAACACCAGTTGATAGAAATTTCCTGAGTATTTTCTTATGGCGCACCTCATAATCATCACGGGATTTAGGCAGGTAACATCCTAGATGTAAGTATTGTTTTTGTGTTTTCCTGAGCAAAATGTTACTCCAGTAAGCAGGGGAAAGAATACTGAGACATCACTGGAAGTATAAACAGCCTGATATCACCTTACTTGAAGTGAAGCTATTTTATGAAACCATGCTTTATAATGGCAGATTTTAGTTCAGAGGCTCTTGGATCATTGCAACGCAGCTTTCTTTGCATTATTGCTGTGCTACCTATGCCTTCGATCGGTTTCAATAGTAATACAAGGATTTAACTTTACTCACCACATATAAGGATTTCGTCAGGTGCTAGCCAAATCAATGCTTTAATATGGTAATACCTCGTTAAGAAAGCCGTCAATGAGTCAATTGTTAGTAAGTTTTACACACTTGTTTGGCTATAAAATGCAACCTCATTTTTTCATGAAGAGGGGTGAATTAGGTTGACTTACTTAGGCCACCTTCTAAGCCCTCCAAACGCCACTACAGCCCCTTTTCTTTTACAGTGAAAAAAGACACCAATTGATACACAACGTTGTTTTTGTTGTCCTATGACTCTGTTAGTTTCATTTGGTTGTGTGCAAGAAAAAAAAAGACCCTTCGAAAAAAATTACCTTCCCATTATTCATTGTGTTTAAAGCGACAACTCTCAGGACTAAACAATCATAAAGCTAATTCACAATCTTCAAGTTAATTTAAATTAACTTTTAAGTTTAAGTTATTTCACGTTCCTTAATTCCCGTTCTCAATAGTCATAAGCTAATTCACACGACATCGTCGCCAATTGTCAAGTTGGAGCATATATCATTCTCTTCTACGTGGCTTGAAAAGTACATCATGTCCCATGTCCAGTCGAGAACCCTATGCAAATAACTGGCCCCTATGAAAAGGCAATCTCCTAACGCACTCGACGCGGAAAACCACGCGCGATGACAGATGCTCTAAATTCTTAAATCAGCCTGACGTCGGAGATGGACTTCGTTTTTATCTTCAATAAATAGCTCTTCATGCAACACGGACAACTCGCTGCATCTCATAACGTCAGCTTTGTGGCAATATCTTATTCTACCTGTCCAGACATTGGGACATGACACTCAGAAAAATGTACGCATATGCAAAATGGACCTGTGTTCTTGAAATATGGTGAATAAGACAACTGCCACTGTTCGAGTGCGAGTAGAGAAAAAAAGAAGCCATCGATGTCGCCTTGAGGAAAGCGACTATAAACAAGATTGAATATTCTAGGACAGCGACTCTAATTACCGTAAAAGCTTTAGAAGAGTGGCGTAAAACAAAGATAGATGACGCAAAAATTGCTTACAGAAAGTTTGCGACAGTCGAAATGACTACCATTCAGTGCACTTGTTCATGGCACCCAGTCTGACGGATAACATGGAAGCATTTATTATTCCTTTACCGCATAGCAATCAAAGCTATTTTTATAGAAAATATGGTGTCGGCGTCGGTAGTGCTGTCATTTGATGTGAGCGAAGAATTATGAACGTCCGGGAGCAAAAATTCTAGATACATACTTAGAAAGCAATAAAAACTTTCGATCAGAGTGAGAATCGAACCCAGGCTCTTCGCGTGTCAAGCAGGTGTTCTGTTATGCAGCCACATGACTGCTTTAGGTGCTTCGTAAACAAATGGCTTTAAAAATGTCATGTGAAAAAATAGTTTTTTCTTAAAGCACGTAAAAATGCTGGAAAAATAGCGAAATGACCCATATTGTTATTCATGTGAATTGCGCATTTATAGGGTGGTTTATCAAAACTTTTTTTGGCTAGTTGGTGCAGTGTAGGCTACAGATAGAAATTAAGTGTGTGAAAACACACACTCCCAAGAGAGATGAAAGTGTTACACAGCGCCTGTGTAACGATGTCACAGGCGTACAGGCCGGGGTGGGGGTGGGGGTCAAAGGAGGTTTAAGCCCCACACTTTTGACAGTAGTTACTCTTGGCTGCACGCTGTGAAAAAGAGCAAGTAAGGTGTAGTTCTCCATCACAACAGTAATTACTCAATTATGTTCCTACGGGAGAATGAAATTGTTACGCGGCTATGTTACAACATAGTGAAATTTTGCCGACATTGCAGCTTTGATGATTTTCCTTTTTATATATATATATATATATATATATATATATATATATATATATCCCAGCTGACAAGTGAGGTAGGCTTGCTCCCCACTTGCGAAAGATTTGGTACGCCACTGAACGATGCCTTTACCCTTGTGACTGTGTGTTCGCGCTGTTATTTCCCTGCTCTAGTGCGTTATTTGAAGCTAACCGGCCATCGGCGAACTGGGTGTGCAGCTGCGCTTGGCGCTTGGCACCTCGCGGCTGAAGCTGCCCTCGCATATAGGCGTTCTAAGAAAGTTGCAAAATGACGCTGCGCACATACATTCTTTTATATTGTCATTTAGGTGTATATGTATATATATATATATATATATATATATATATATATATATATATATATATATTAAGTAGTTTTTTGAGCTTGAAGCTTGTTGAATGGCGCGGGGTTCGTCGGTTTGACATTCAGAGAGGCGTAACGTAGATTTTCGAATTCGTTGTGACCAAAACTCGTGATTAGTAGTTTGAAAAAAAATCGGCTTTACCAAAAGTACGACAACTCTTTACCAGTGGTACGGTTCTTGTGTAACTGTATTGTTCTAGTGCGGGTTTGGACATTGAGGCCCACGGGACGGCTTTAAGCTCTCCCATAGTAGAGCCCTGTACTCTAAATCGTTAACCACTTTTTTCTACCCTCCTCCATGACGATGGGACGCTAGCGTCCCATCGTCATGTCAGTGCGCATTAAAGAACACCAGTTGATAGAAATTTCCTGAGTATTTTCTTATGGCGCACCTCATAATCATCACGGGATTTAGGCAGGTAACATCCTAGATGTAAGTATTGTTTTTGTGTTTTCCTGAGCAAAATGTTACTCCAGTAAGCAGGGGAAAGAATACTGAGACATCACTGGAAGTATAAACAGCCTGATATCACCTTACTTGAAGTGAAGCTATTTTATGAAACCATGCTTTATAATGGCAGATTTTAGTTCAGAGGCTCTTGGATCATTGCAACGCAGCTTTCTTTGCATTATTGCTGTGCTACCTATGCCTTCGATCGGTTTCAATAGTAATACAAGGATTTAACTTTACTCACCACATATAAGGATTTCGTCAGGTGCTAGCCAAATCAATGCTTTAATATGGTAATACCTCGTTAAGAAAGCCGTCAATGAGTCAATTGTTAGTAAGTTTTACACACTTGTTTGGCTATAAAATGCAACCTCATTTTTTCATGAAGAGGGGTGAATTAGGTTGACTTACTTAGGCCACCTTCTAAGCCCTCCAAACGCCACTACAGCCCCTTTTCTTTTACAGTGAAAAAAGACACCAATTGATACACAACGTTGTTTTTGTTGTCCTATGACTCTGTTAGTTTCATTTGGTTGTGGGCAAGAAAAAAAAAAGACCCTTCGAAAAAAATTACCTTCCCATTATTCATTGTGTTTAAAGCGACAACTCTCAGGACTAAACAATCATAAAGCTAATTCACAATCTTCAAGTTAATTTAAATTAACTTTTAAGTTTAAGTTATTTCACGTTCCTTAATTCCCGTTCTCAATAGTCATAAGCTAATTCACACGACATCGTCGCCAATTGTCAAGTTGGAGCATATATCATTCTCTTCTACGTGGCTTGAAAAGTACATCATGTCCCATGTCCAGTCGAGAACCCTATGCAAATAACTGGCCCCTATGAAAAGGCAATCTCCTAACGCACTCGACGCGGAAAACCACGCGCGATGACAGATGCTCTAAATTCTTAAATCAGCCTGACGTCGGAGATGGACTTCGTTTTTATCTTCAATAAATAGCTCTTCATGCAACACGGACAACTCGCTGCATCTCATAACGTCAGCTTTGTGGCAATATCTTATTCTACCTGTCCAGACATTGGGACATGACACTCAGAAAAATGTACGCATATGCAAAATGGACCTGTGTTCTTGAAATATGGTGAATAAGACAACTGCCACTGTTCGAGTGCGAGTAGAGAAAAAAAGAAGCCATCGATGTCGCCTTGAGGAAAGCGACTATAAACAAGATTGAATATTCTAGGACAGCGACTCTAATTACCGTAAAAGCTTTAGAAGAGTGGCGTAAAACAAAGATAGATGACGCAAAAATTGCTTACAGAAAGTTTGCGACAGTCGAAATGACTACCATTCAGTGCACTTGTTCATGGCACCCAGTCTGACGGATAACATGGAAGCATTTATTATTCCTTTACCGCATAGCAATCAAAGCTATTTTTATAGAAAATATGGTGTCGGCGTCGGTAGTGCTGTCATTTGATGTGAGCGAAGAATTATGAACGTCCGGGAGCAAAAATTCTAGATACATACTTAGAAAGCAATAAAAACTTTCGATCAGAGTGAGAATCGAACCCAGGCTCTTCGCGTGTCAAGCAGGTGTTCTGTTATGCAGCCACATGACTGCTTGAAGGTGCTTCGTAAACAAATGGCTTTAAAAATGTCATGTGAAAAAATAGTTTTTTCTTAAAGCACGTAAAAATGCTGGAAAAATAGCGAAATGACCCATATTGTTATTCATGTGAATTGCGCATTTATAGGGTGGTTTATCAAAACTTTTTTTGGCTAGTTGGTGCAGTGTAGGCTACAGATAGAAATTAAGTGTGTGAAAACACACACTCCCAAGAGAGATGAAAGTGTTACACAGCGCCTGTGTAACGATGTCACAGGCGTACAGGCCGGGGTGGGGGTGGGGGTCAAAGGAGGTTTAAGCCCCACACTTTTGACAGTAGTTACTCTTGGCTGCACGCTGTGAAAAAGAGCAAGTAAGGTGTAGTTCTCCATCACAACAGTAATTACTCAATTATGTTCCTACGGGAGAATGAAATTGTTACGCGGCTATGTTACAACATAGTGAAATTTTGCCGACATTGCAGCTTTGATGATTTTCCTTTTATATATATATATATATATATTTCTATATATATATATATATATATATATATATATATATATATATATATATATATATATATATATATATCCCAGCTGACAAGTGAGGTAGGCTTGCTCCCCACTTGCGAAAGATGTGGTACGCCACTGAACGATGCCTTTACCCTTGTGACTGTGTGTTCGCGCTGTTATTTCCCTGCTCTAGTGCGTTATTTGAAGCTAACCGGCCATCGGCGAACTGGGTGTGCAGCTGCGCTTGGCGCTTGGCACCTCGCGGCTGAAGCTGCCCTCGCATATAGGCGTTCTAAGAAAGTTGCAAAATGACGCTGCGCACATACATTCTTTTATATTGTCATTTAGGTGTATATGTATATATATATATATATATATATATATATATATATATATATATATATATATATATATATATATATATATATATATATTAAGTAGTTTTTTGAGCTTGAAGCTTGTTGAATGGCGCGGGGTTCGTCGGTTTGACATTCAGAGAGGCGTAACGTAGATTTTCGAATTCGTTGTGACCAAAACTCGTGATTAGTAGTTTGAAAAAAAATCGGCTTTACCAAAAGTACGACAACTCTTTACCAGTGGTACGGTTCTTGTGTAACTGTATTGTTCTAGTGCGGGTTTGGACATTGAGGCCCACGGGACGGCTTTAAGCTCTCCCATAGTAGAGCCCTGTACTCTAAATCGTTAACCACTTTTTTCTACCCTCCTCCCCCCCCCCCCCGCCCGAAGCAGTGACTGTGAATGCAACATGTCGTAATGCTATGGGAACCAGTCACAGGAACTAACTGTTTTTGACCGCATGCCACGTCGTTAGACCGAGCTCTGGTGCATAGTGACACGACCTCTGCCGGGAGACAAGCGTTTTTTGTGGAGTTGGTCGCTGGTCACAATACGATGCAAAAAGATTTCAACACGAAGAAGAGTTTGCCGTTCGATGGTGTCTACCGAGATAGTCCACGTATCAGTACTGTCGGCCACGTCCTTGTTTGAGACACCCAACCCCTCCCCGCCCCTGGTGTTTCTTCCCCTTCCTTCGCTTGGGGGTGGAGTGTTCTTTTTTTTCTGCTTGAGGAGCAATCGACGGCAGGCCTCTCAAGTGGGTTGATGTGATTGAATGCGCCCTCCGTATGACGGAGATAACCTGCTTTATTTTTCTCTGCCTTAGCCATGTTTCTCAACAGTGCTCACGAACATTCACTGGCGGGCAGAACATATAATGCTTGAAGCGATGTTATGGGTTTGAACTTCATAAGAAACACGACGCTTTCGGTGACAACCTGTTTAGAGTGTCCGCATCAAAATCATTTCAATAGAAATACGAAAAAAAGAACGTAGCTTTCATCACCTTTTTCGCGTAAAGAAGTATTGCATACACTGTGGTGAGTTCGTTCATTGAAGGAAACAAACAACTCGGCGCATTTTTCATTAATTTTGTTCTGGCCTTCACTGCTCATTTTAGCGCTGATACCTGCTGGCCACTTAGTTCCTCACAAAGCATGCTTACAATGTCACCACTGAGTGGCAAACCCATATGAATTTCAAACTTGTGAACTGCTTTCTGTTCTGTCTTCGTGCATGGTCACAAACACACAAAACGGAGTGAAATAGGTCAATCGAGCATGGTAACCACGCGATACAACAAAGGATGAGTGGGCAACTGCATGAAAAAAAAGAGGGGGAGACAGTGGCCAATTGTTATTTGACGTATGTGGCAAGTAGCATGTATGTATCCTAATGAATGGTATCACCTGAGTGACCATTCTGGCACCGCAAAATAGCAAGAAGCCGCAAGAGAGATGAACCTGCTTTGGCTTGTTTTTTTTCTGTGTTTTGAGAAACATTTTTGACACCCTAAAGGAACAGGGCATGCAAACATGCGCGCAAGACAGAAGCTCCGCTAACTAGTGAAATATCAAGCAAAGGTGGACACGGATACTTACCTGTGTATTCACACGCAAGAGGCCATTTATCACTCAGGATGACGTGGTGGTCTTCGTGTGCTCAGAAAAAGTTGTTAATAATTTACAGTATCTGGTACTCTACTATGAAAGAGCATAAAGTCGTCCCGAGGGCCTTCGCTTGGATTGAAGTCTTTTTGTTTAGAAAAAAAAAGGTGAATGATTTAGAGTACATGGTACTCTACTATGGGAGAGCTGAAAGCCATCCCGTGGGCATCACGTGAGAGATAGCTGTCCACTCTCCTGACCTTTTTCTTGGGTCCGTGTTGGCACGTACTGTCTTTTAAACATGAATGCTTACCCACTAGCTCAGCTATGTTCTATAAGTTTTTTATTCTCTTTACTTATCTGTTTGTCGATCGATTATCTCGAGTAAGAAAGAAAAGCAGGAAATCCACCAACATCTGAACATATATTACTTATTCATTTTATTTATCTATGCGCAGATTTTCAGGTCGAATACTTCAAATTACTGCGATCCAACGAGTTAGGTCATCACCTTTTATAGCTAGAGGACAAGACAGCGTCGAGGCGAAGCAATGCTTGAGGACATTTTGTAGGAGAAGACAAAACAACCTAAGGGAAGCTATTGTCAAAGTGTGCATATAAGGAAGATCTCGTTCGGTAGAGGGTATTCATTTACTCGAAAAAGCAGCTAGCCTTGATATCATCACACTGTTTACCACGTCGACGCACCAAACCAATCAGCGCATTCAAAGTGTAACTAAAAAAAAAAAATATGCGTACCAAACTTCGCAGGCGCGTCAGAACGTCAGTCGTGCGTAACCATAATCGATGGCTAACGCAACAAAGTTCCAATACAGCGTTCGAGATTGGGATCGAAAAAGTGGGTCTGTGCTTTTGGTGGTAACGGCGTTCATTAAGTTGAGCGGTTCTATTGAAGTCCATTCTATCCCTCTTATTTGTGTCAAAAGCTGTGAAAAAGTGTGCAAACGTTTGTGGCGGGATGAACACGCTGCAAAAAAAAACAAAAGAAAAGGGGGGTGCTGATCGGTATGCTTCTGCCGACGAGCGGTACACAAATGGGCACTCAACTACGCAGGC
Organism: Rhipicephalus annulatus; assembly: GCA_013436015.1. Lineage (NCBI taxonomy): Eukaryota > Metazoa > Arthropoda > Arachnida > Ixodida > Ixodidae > Rhipicephalus > Rhipicephalus annulatus. Next base: position 102,998 of record WOVY01012210.1, read on the forward strand.
GCACTTTCAAGATGGCCCCCGGCGAAACTATATATTTATATCCAAGTTCCACGTTTGAGTTAAATATTGCAGACTAACGGTGGTACGCCATACGACTAACGGTGGTGCGCTGCTGTGGCGTGATTACTCTTCGGGTCTTCGGCAGCCGCGCGAGCATCGTAGGCAAAAACAGGGGGGTGGGGGGGGGGGGGCGTGGCTTGGCGTCTTTCAACCTTGCTGACGACTGGCAAGGTATGACTGAGTTACGCGAGAACCCTAAACAAGCGTGCTTTTTTGTCGCATTTTCCGGTGGCAGCAGCAGAAAGTACGTTACTAATTACTAGACAATTTTTATGACAGCGAAACGGGCATCACACCGACAACACGCAACAAAGTAGATCAATAGATGAAATCGTCTTCGCAAAGGAGTAAGTGGAAACTCTTTTTACCGGACTTGTACCAGCACATTGTGAATTATTTCATCCTTGGTTCCTCGGTATTTTTCAAGCTCCTATACTGAATTGATTAAGGATATCAAGAAGGTTGTTTATATTGCTGAAGAAACTCGTTCAACAAGAAAATATATCCAGTCAAAAAAATGGCAGCATATCCACGGGGTGGATGATGGAGAGTGGGGCGAAGCATCCGTCCGTGTATTCGTTCTTGCTTCCGTCCATCCATGCGTCTTTCCATGCGTCCACCCATGCGTCCATCCGCCCGTCCATGCGTGCGTCTGTACGTGCGTTCGCACGTCCATCCATGCGTCCGTCCATGCGCTTGTCCATGCATCCACCCTGCGTCCGCCCATGCGTCCATCCGTTCGTGCAGCCATCCGTGCGTCCGTCCATGCATCTGTCTGTGTGTCCACTCGTCCATCTAGTCAACACTCTAAGTACAACGATCTCGCATCTTTTCATTATATATTCCGCATATAGAAGCACCGCCATCCAGCAGACATTCCAAGGACTAAACGAGAGGTGGCATACGCACACTTTCTTACGGCTGGCTCTTCGTGTCTACTTCCCACCTTTAACCACCTCGAGTTCATGGTATATACTAGTTCACTGTACTTATGGCACTGCGGCCCAACGCTCGCTAAACCTTTCTGAAACAAAGGAGGTTACGTCCAGCAAGTATAACGTAACAATTTTTTGTAGTCAGATACTGCTTAATGTACATGCCAATTGCTGCTAATGTGGAATGAGAAACAAGAATCTGGCTTTTAGCTAACGCAAACGCTGCGATTTCTTTTATTGTTCAACAACGCACAGGAGAAATCTCCCACCGGCACACCCTTGAAGGTCAAAGCGTAAGACATGTTACGTACTACGAGGGATGAACTTGTGCCACTTTACGGAGCTTCGCCCTAAAAAAATGATCGTACACAGGAAACGGAGAAGACACGAAAGCAGCTAAACAACCAGCTGGTAGTGCAGCCGCAGGTGAAAGTCTAGCCCCTTTCTTGTCTTCTTCTCGATACTCTGTGTGCATCCATTTTCTCGGCTGGATATATTTTCTCGATACATTGCACCAACTACAGCTCAACAACGAGTATTATTACAACACCTAATCACTATTACGTCTACTGACTTCGCCATTGACACGCCAGTTTTCTGATGATGAGAAAGCTTTGGAAATAATCGAGATACCGGCCATGTGCCCAGTCATTGAAGAAACAGCAATAAACGTAGCCTTCCTTGTCTCTTTCAAGAAGCTTGAAAAGGGTGTCAACGATGAGCTGATGCGTCCATATGTCATAACGAAAAATAGTATCAGTGGACTGATTCTTTTGAATCAATGTTCAAAATGTTGACTGGTGAATTTTTATAGAGAAAAGACTACAAGTTTTTTGACTAGTATAACTTATATGCATCCTTCAGGGAACTACCTCGCAATTAATGGCTGAACCAACAGCTTCACGAGTGTTGGAATGCGTAGTAAATCTTTAAGCTACTACGTTGCACTCATTTGGGGATATTTAGAAGCAGTGAATTAGTAAAACGATGGGCAAACCACATAAAGAGAGCATGACCACGACACACTTTGAGAAAACTTCAATTTTTTTCAACAGGAGTATGAAGTGGCCCTACCTTATAAGCCCAGATTCGAACATGAAAGCAACAGACACGTCACCGCTACGCAATAAAAAAAGCTGGTCATCCACCTTGACACTAAGAAGTGATGGCTCCAAACACATGGCCTTATATTAGGAAAATACTTGCTGAAAGACAGGCTGACGTCGTTAGTGATGGACCCTCTATTGTAAAGAAGTTGGATTACATACCGCACAGTCTTGTACGTAAACAAATACTGAAGAGAAAACCTTAAGGGACGTTTGACGTTACGGAAGCAGATGACATGACGTGTTATGCTGCAATCTTTAATGCGCTGAATCAAGAGCCAACCACCACAAGCTTGCTTTGAAAGTGACACCCAACAGTTTTATAGTGCACCTACGGTGACTTACAGCCAGCAGAGGTTTACGTATAGCGTTTTCTACTCTCACAATGCATAGGCAGACGCCTGCTTACGTTGCAGGCGTCTGCCTAAATGCATAGGCAGACGTAACACGCCTGCAACGAATGTTGTCTGAAGGGAAAGTCACTGGTCGTCTGCGCATCAACGACTTTTCATATAGGGCCATTGCACCGAATGCGCTTTGGTGGGGTGAATAATTGGAGTGCGTCCTCCTATCAGTGGAGATTTCACCAGTTAGAGTTATTGGACATGTTCATCTCTAATTCAAAGAAATATCAACAGTGCTGGCTGAGGCGGAAAAAGTCGTAAACTTCAGGATTCTGGGTTTCGTCGATGCAGATGCAAGAGAACTTTGCCCGTTCACACCAGTTCAACTTATCCTTGGATAATGGCTCACTGCTATGCCGTATGCGACTATCGATGAAATCACAATGATTCGAGACTAGTACATGTAATACGCAGACACTTATATACAAAGCAGCTGCAGTTGAAAAGAATGAAGGACGACTTTATTTCGTCACGTGAAACGTGACTGGTCACTTTCCCGGTTATTGCAACGTCACTCCTTACGAAAGGCACAAGGGAGACTTTCCAAAAGCGATGGTGAAAGAATTCCTGTCGAAAGTACGATCTTCCCCCTTTGCTAGTACCAGGTCAAGCACAGCAGTGAAACCAGTGTTTTTCAATCATTTGAGTTGCGACACTCCTCATAGGCTCCACGTATCGAAATCCGGACAGGTCGCTGCATGCCCCCCCTCTCCCCCCTATTGGGAGTGAGCAAACCTTCGTGCCACCTACTCATGTGCACACCCACTATTTAACACATTATTTTTATTTTGTGTTTCTATTCCCACATGGCGCGACAGTCAGCTAACTTTTGAAAAAGCAGGACAACTCCCTGTTTGGATTTTTGAACGCACTTTTGTTACTGGTATGATCTGAAAACTCTGAAGTTAAACAACAGTACGCCGTGCTCGTGCGTAGTGAAAATGCGCCATGTCAGTGATGAAAGCTTCCGAGGGCGGAGGATATGAACCACAGAACCGATGGTCTCAATCGTTCCTGCCAAAGAGTTGGAAAATATGTGTTCTTGTGATTAGGCCGAAACACTCTACTCACTGAAAAAAAAAACTAACTTTTGTGTAGCCGCAAATTTTCGCTGAATTGCACGTTCTAGGCCGAAAAAGAAAAAAGAAAATCAACACAAGTGCATGAGAAGCTGAGATGCCCCGAAAGAAAGCCAGAGTGCCTCCAAGCTCAGCTCAATATAAAGTATACATTACCTTGTGCCTTTAAGGCCGGGTTGGGTCTCACTGAAGAATCTAGAACGCCATCATTTAAACACAAGAAAACTATTGAATGAAAAAATTCATGGGCTGTATCTTTAAAATAGGTACAGTTGTAGCGCGCAAAAGAAGCGAAGAGCTGAAAAAAATGGCGAGGTCGCAGAGGACTCTATCATTTCCTAGTTAGCTTGTTTTTTGTAATCATATTCACCGTCGATTACCGACAAGCTTAAGCACGTACTATTTCGGGTTTAGAATCATTGCACAATGAGACCACTATTAATATAACATTTGCCTTAATTTGCTCCTAAACTTGTCTATTTATCCGGACAGTTTTCACAAGGCGCACTGCATTCGAAACAGATATCAGGATATGTGAACTAGCACTAATATTTAGGATTTCACGAGCCAAAAGGACGACATTGCTATTACGCACGCCTTCAGAATAGTGCCAACGTCGAAATGCAACCACCGCAGCTCAGGTCGAACACGCGAATTTTCGATTAGTAGCCGAGCACCAGAACTTCTCTCGTACCCTAGCTTAAGTTTATCATCGAGGCGACCAATTGCGCTGGTACTTTTAAGGATCGGGTGTGCTGTTCACTTAGACGTTAAACTTACGGTCCAACCTAGACAGATTGAATAATGAAGCATGGTTTATTTCCTATATTTTTTTTCACTTACGCTTATTGCTTTTGGTCTGTTATCGTCTGGCCTGCTTCTAGTGGCAGTTTGGTGTCTGCAAAAGTAAAGCCAGTGAAATAAATCCTTTCAAGTTTCTGTGGCGCCTATATTTATTTCGGCTTATTTTTCAGTAGTTGTTTTATTAAAGTGTCATTACATGCCTTGCCGAGTTTTCCCACAAGTGGATAATCGTGTAGCCGGTCATGACGAGATTGTTGTCCTGAGTTTGCATTTTCACCTCAGAACCTCCTAATGCTTAGCCTACGCGATAATATTTTGCTGCGCATTACACTTCGGTCATTTCGTGGTCTGTTGAACTGAACGAGGAAGTGTACTTTTTCTTGCGTAGTTGTGCTCATTAAATGGTAACGCACAAACGATAGCTCTTCGCACCAGTTCTTCATTGCTCCCTGGTTCTGCCTAAGTGTTGTCGCGACTCTTTTCCTTGTCTTCTTCAAAGGCTTCCCTCACATACGCCTATCTACATGCATTAGTCCTCGTGGCTAACGAAACACCAAATTTTACCTCAATCGACGTTAGTTCGTGAAATCAAAGAGTGCATGGGCAGAACTTACGATCGCAGTGCAGATATCATAAAAAAGTCAGATGAGGTTGCAGATACACAAATAAAAATGTAATGCTATAGGCGAGTTTAGTACCTGAAAACGAAGCGAAGTCAACTAAAAAGGTTCACATAATTCACAAAAAGTATGAATTGTTGTTGAATAATTTTTCTCTTTGTATACGTTTTTCATACTATGCAATAAACTGCGAGTAAAAATAGAAAGGCGTGGCTGTAACCGTGTTTTGGCAGTGTGCACGGCTGCAAGCAAACTGTACATTGCCATGTTATTTCAACTTGTTTAGTTGCAATATTATGCTTTATTTTTCTTGCTTTCTTGCTGATTGTGAATTTCCAGTACCATTCACTTTTTTTTTTTTTCACTGCACAACCTATGAATTTAGAATCAACACCTCCACAGCAGAATAGTTCCAACAGAACAGAGCTATGCATAATTAACTTTTGCATTCGATGATAGAACTGTGAAAAAAAGAGCTCGTTTGATCTTTTACTTTTACTTTTATAACTCTACCTTGTGCCATAAAGGAATGCAGAATAAATAGTTTTTAAAAGTGCTTACCAATTAACAAAGAATATATAAACAAAATAATGTGACTCATTTCCTTTTTTTAGGAATCAATATGACATGAAAGTGACATGTGTCTTAATACAGGTAGTTTAGGGGTTATTGTAAGTTGTTTTGTCACAAGCACAAAGGAATCAATGCTACAGCAACAAATTGCAAAATCACGCGAAGAATGAATAGCAGCTCAAAACTTGCAACGCGCATCTCGAACAGAAAGCACGTGCGAAATAAGCATAGACAGGTTGAGCGCAGACTAAGATATGTCACAGCTCGACACCTAAAGTGCCCATTTCAAACAAAGAAATACGCACAAAAGGAACGTGCAAATATACACAGGATGAGCGTGAACAATTGTCATAATTCCTACATCGTGTGTCAGCAGCATGCTTTTTTCGCAAACGCTGCCATGGCTGTGAGAGAATTGACCTTCGCGCTCTGCGAACCACGAGTCTGCATGATAAGCGCGCGCGCAGGACAGACCATGCTCTGTGGAGGCAGCACTCTGCGAATCTCGAGAGGCGACGATCTCTAGAGAAAGCCTAACGCACACCCTTGGCGCTATCTGACTACTGATGAGAAAACGCGCTGAAGTGTCGAATGTCTGAGGACCGCCTAATAGTATGTGGTGTAAATATATGGCTTGACGTTAACCCTTTCGACAAAGCTCGCTCCGTGGCCTAGTGGTTAGCGTGCGCGCTGATGATTGAGAGGTCACTGGTTTGGCGCCCCGCGACAGAATTTTTCCTTCTCCTTTTTTGTCTTGGCATTCTGTTTATGGTTTACAACGTCATTTCAGTGACCTAAATACCTCAGCGGAGCCGTGGTGGTACTCGAAATAAACATGTTCGTGTATAAAAATACCCTTGAACGTTTGTATCATTTCAAAACAAAAATAAGTTGAGCTCATTTGTCTAAAGGAACTGCGGCATGAGATTCACAAAAAGGTGTCACCTACAGATACTTGCACCGTTTTCCTTTGCACGGGGCGTGTTCTACGCAGTTTAATGGACGTAGGCTCCTACCTTGCTAAAGGAAACGCAGAGTCAACGCTTCATTATTATAGCAAAATCTCAAATTAGCGCCTCGAGTTTTAACTCTGACCGTTCAAACAAGAGTTTTTAATGTTGGAAAAGAAACCAGGAGCGGCTATAGAAGATACGTTTGAGATAAACATGAACCCCCAAAGAACCTTGTAAATTATTTAGACCTTGTTACGAAACAAACTGACGATTAGTACCGCTGCATGGTTTTACTGTAGCTGTAGAATGTGTGCGGAGCTAAAAAAGCACTGCGCGCAACAAAGAAAGGCTTTAATGGTAAAAAAACAACTGATAACGTTGTTTTTCACCCGCTGGAATGGCTCGTAATGCTTAACCTCATCAGTAGCATTTGTTTATTCCCAGAACTGTCCTGATTAGGTGCTACTAGTGGACTTGCACTTAGAGCGAGTTTTTCATTCCTAATTGAGAGTCTAAGTGAAGTTCGTTAGCACCCTTTTTGACTGAGTGCTCTGATGTTAGTCTGCTTAAGTGGCAATCAGGCTCAGGTATTGTAGCTCTGTCACCTCTACAAAATGTTCAGAAAATGGTAGAAATTCTAAAAACGCAATATACATTGCAGTAAAACTCTCTTGTTCATTAAAGAAAGCCCGTGACAAGCAAAGAAAATTACGAAAAAAAGATTACAGTCAGTTTTTTTTTTCATTTGCCTCGTAGCTTACACCAGGCGGTTAGTGAACTCTAATGTTTAGGGTACAATCATGGTATCAGAATAAAATAGAGTAGGCACGAATTTTCTTTTTTTCAATAATGATGGCACAGAATAAACTAGAAGCTCAGCATTTAAGCTAAGCTATTTCGTACCTTAACGACAGGGGAAAAGGAGCAGCATTTAGGCTTAATGCTGGGGTGTGGGCGATAACAGGGACTGTAATAAAGACGGAAATTGCTTCATTAAGGCACTCTGGAGGCTGTTTTTGTATAACAGAGACCATTGCGTTGTGATTAGGTTTAAAATCAGATGTTATCCAACTGCGATGCATGTTGTCTCGTTAGCGGTAGTGGCGATTCAATGAACTGTCGTCCTAGCCTATGGTTAGACGGCACCAAGTAGTCCTTACGGCTCTGACGAAGTGACGCTAGTCGAGTAGGTAAAATGACGTCCGTTAGCGAATGGAGTTGCCTATAGAAGTAGTTACTAGGTACGAAAGGTTCCTTAGATCCGGTCCTAATTTCCTCCATTACAGATACAATTCTACTTTGGTTGAAGCCACAATATTCTAGGGTAAAAGAATAAGCAGACATTGCAGCTAGCAACACCTTAGTATTCTGTAGAGATCTATACCTGGCAAAAAATACCGGCCAAGTTTAACATTTCTTTGAAATGCGCACAGTATCGCAAACGGCTACAAAAGAACAATACAGTGAAGTTTCAGCACAACTAGTAGAGCGTTGTTATAGTAAACAAACTCGTTGATTTCTGCAATGAAAGATACCCTTGCGTTGACTGTGCACCAACATTCAGCTTCACAGTGAACGTCAACCCGCTCATTGCGATCTCGACTCATAGGTCTGCGGTGGCGTCGACAATAATGCACGAAAGCCACTGTTCCTGGCTGCAAGTGGCCAGAAGAGTGAAGGAGCGTGCACAGCCGAACGCTCCTCTCACTGAAAGCACTGATGGTGGTTGCTTCATTAAGTGATGCAGAACGTTGGCGACGCCCATCCCGCGGGCTTCGCCAACGCCACTACCACGCCCGAATTCTTGCGCGCCGCGTCGTAATAAGTGATTGTTTGCGTAGGATTGAGTGGGCGGCGGAGACGTTAATCCATCCATGAAGATCTATTGCTCCGGCGCCGTTACTGCCTACTGGTACCAGTGGGGGCTGTCGGGATTGCGGGAAACGTTATTGTATTTCCGCAATGGCAAGTTTGCCAAGCGTAGAGCATCGACGATACACAAACCCGGATGTTCACATTTAAAGAGCCGTAAAGGCAGCGCGGCATCCAATAGGCATTGAAGTTATTCCACTCCCTTCAATCTAAATTCCAGCTAAAATAACTCGATTGTCAGAAATATAGCAATTTCCAAACTAATTATTCCCTGTGCAAAAATTTATATGTAACGTCAAAGCAGTTGATCCAGGTACCAGAACAAATTAGGCGCATGCAATTTAACCTAATATAAGTGCTACAAGGCTCAAATTTATTGACAACAGCCTCAAGTCTAGTGCAAGTAAATTTAATCTACATACAAGAAACATGAATATTGGGCCTGGAAATGGCACTGCTATTGAAATGATGCACTACGTTCAAGAAACGCTAACCGAAAAGTAGATGACAGCGCTAATATTTGAAATCATTGAAATTACACATGAAATAAGGGCATATAGCCACTTGGCTGCCCTTACGGTTTGCATACACTGGTAAGTACAACGTAGCTGAACAAACTTTTAAATGCGTGATATAACTTTGAAGAGAGCAATAGCAAAAGCATCCGTTTACTCTCTGCCAAAACCAAGTTAAAAAAACTGTCTGTGATTGAAAGCGTTACCACTCAGCTTTATGGCGATTTGGCGATTTTCGCATGCTCTGATGCCGTTCCTGGGCAGATCACACAATGCCAATGAGAAATAATGGTGAAATACAGGGGCTAAATAAATATTGAAAAATAGCTTAGGTGAGGACGTGAAATCCCTAGGTGAAATGATAAAACTAATTAGCTAGCTTGCACAGGCCACGGAACTTGAAGACCTTTCAACGAGATTTGCGTCATGGAAGCAGAGCTTGGTAAAACTTGCAGCTGGGCAAGTTAGTTCACAATTCAAGTTGCGCTTGTCCCTGTCCCATCTTTTCTGTGCCCTTGTCTTTATTGTCACACATCAGTTCACCTTGAAACCAGAGCTTAACTGGGGTTACCTGGTTCGTCGTGGTTGTATTGTAGTAACAGTAAACTCAATTGAAAGTCATCCCTCTTATCTGTTCATATTGTGTCTTTATACTGTTGTCGCGCTTTTACTACAATGTAATTGCGTCATGTAGTGCAAAAAAACATACACCATTGATACCTATGATTACGACATAAAAAGTGGGACTTAGCAGTTTTTTCTTGCTTGTGTGTTTGTTTGAACTGGGGCTTAATGTTTGCCGGCCAATTTGTAAAGCAATCAAAGTGGCGCTTCCTTCCGTTGACATGTTTAACGCAGTGTGAAAGAAGGGGTGATGCAGAGATCCTATCTCTTTCAAACGGCAACTCAAGACGTTGTCCAAACTCTACTGACAAATTATGCATTCGCACCTCTCACACATCTGCGTGCACATCGTCGTTGGTGTAAGCCATCCATCGTTTCTGAGTCTCTTGGGAGCCGCCGTTACCTTTCTCGTCGCTTAGTATTCTCTTGAACTTACTCAGGCCCTTCGGCTGGTCCCCCTCGCTTCGTAGCCTTCTGCCCGGCTTAGAGTTGTCTTCCTCATATTTAGTAGGCCTCTGGTAACTATATTTGCCCCTAATCGGGGGCACGTACCTGTTCCTGATGACAGCCGTTTGTACAGCGGGCTGTTGTCTCCTCTATTTCGATTGGACTAGTCATCAGTAGTCAGACTTATAACCAATATACGAGGCACGCAATCATTCATGGTGGAAATATTTTACTGGATCACTTTAAAGGAATTGATATCCAAACCTGAATTATCAGTCAGCAGTGCAGCAGCCGCAGTTCAAGAGTTCATGTGCATGATGCGATATTACGGTATTTTGATCAGCTTTCGAAGTCGAAGCATCCTGCAATTTTTTGCATATGGGACATTACATGATAAAAACTTGTCAAAACATAACCATGCAACAAACATTTTATATATCAAAAGCATCGTTTATTTCGGGCATTCGTTGTCAGTGTCGGCATTTTTTTTTTCAAAAGCCGACGTCACACCTCCTTCAGAAGTGACCCGTACACCAGATACGTGAAGGGCCTTCATTGAAACTTATTCATCTTGCGAGACTTTTTTTTTCAAATTCCTGCACCTACCTCTCAATTCTAGTCTACAGACAGTCCCGGTGCAGGCCTTTGCGGGTCTCCTATGTGAGGCCAGCTTAAGTTCCCTGAACGAGAGAGAGTCCAGGTTGTTCAAAGTTCGAAAGCACATCTCCCCACTCGACACTTTTTTTAGTAAACTCAGAAATAAAAAGGCTACTAATTACGAATTGTCACACCATAAGGATGGTAACTGAAAGCTTTCCGAGCATGCATACTTCAGCAGAGCTGCCTATACTATATTAGAATGACTATAGTTTTGCGATTTTGTTTGCAGCCAAGCATTTTAGATAGTGGTAGCGTGTTTAAATTTAGAATAATAAATAAAATAAAGCAGGTTACTAGAAATAAAGCGGAGTATTTTAAATAGTGAACAGATGTGAAAAAGATTAAGAAAATGCAGAAATATTCTTGAGTTTATAAAAGGAAATGCTGTTTTCAGAGGAGGAGATGGGGCCCAAGAGGCAGCTAACAAACAGGACGTGTTATGTATAACCGATTCAGATCCTTTTTCTAAATGCAAGCTAGTACTTCTCTTATGAGGAAATGAAAAAAAAATTGTTTTAATGGAACCTTTCTAAAACACCAAAACTTAAATTAAGGGGAAGAGTCCATCTGACGTAAGTAACTAGTGTAAGTTTTAGTGGCAAAACGAACCTTGCTTGATCAAGCACACTGCATGCTAAGTTTTATTTATAATTTATGTAGGCAATGCATGCTGGGAAACAAACAAATCGTCTAAGATGCACGAACTCTTCACCGTTCTGCATTATCGGGATGCATTTTGATATGCATGTTCTAGTGTGCTCCAAAATTGCCAGCCTAGAGAGAGTAAAGTTATTATTTCAAATTAGCGCGCTAACAAAAGAGCACTTTTACAAACGGGGTTTTCCTAGCAGTGGTGGGATTCTGCCCCAAGAAGATAAACGTCTTGGAGAAGGTGAAAGAAAAAAAAAATACGAGAATGCACTGGCTGTGTCGCGGTACGTCATTACTATCCTCATCAGCCTAACTACGTCCACTGCAGGACAAAGGCCTCTCCCATGTTCCGCCAGTTAACCCGGTCCTGTGCTTGCTGTGGCCGATTTATACCCGCAAACTTCTTAATCTAACCTGCCCACCTAACCTTCTGTCTCCCCATAACCCGCTTGCCTTCTCTGGAAATCCAGTTAGTTACCCTTAATGACGAGCGGTTATCCTGTCTACGCACTACATGCCCGGCCCATGTCCATTTCGTGTTCTTGATTTCAACTATGATATCCTTAACCCCCGTTTGTTCCCTAATCCACTCTGCTCTCTTCTTGTCTCTTAAGGTTACACCTAACATTTTTTTCCATTGCTCGCAGCGTCGTCCTCAATTTGAGCTGAACCCTCTTTGTAAGTCTCCAGGTTTCTGCTCCGTAGCTATGTACCAGCAAGATACAGCTGTTATATACCTTCCTCTTGAGAGATAGTGGCAATCTACCTGTCATAATTTGAGAGTGCTTGCCAAATGTGCTCCACCTTATTCTTACTCTTCTAGTTACTTCAATCTCGTTGTTCGGCTCCACGGTTATTACCTGCCCTAATAGACATAGTCTTTTACAACTTGAAGTGCACTATTATCTATCTCGAAGCGCTGCTCTCTTCCGAGGTGGTTGTACATAACTTTCGTTTTCTGCAGATTAATTTTAAGACCCACCTTTCTACTCTCCTTGTCTAACTCCATAATGATGAGTTGTAGTTCTTTCCCATAGTTACTCCCCAATGCAATGTCATCAGCGAAGCGCTGGTTAATAAGGCACTCTCCATTAACTCTTATCCCTAACTGTTCACATTCTAGGCTTCTGAAAACCTCCTGTAAGCACACGGTAAATAGCATTGGGGAGATTGTGTCCCCCTGCATTACACCCTTCTTGATTGGTATTCTGTTGCTTTCTACATGAAGCACTACAGTAGCAGTTGATAGAGTTGGCAGAGTTTGTCGGAAAAGCAACGTACAGAGCAGTGAAAACGACGCTCGGATGCATTATGTACCGTCAAACATGTATAAGTTTGTTTAGTGCGAGGCAGGAGTAGTATCTAGGCTTCCTCTGTTCAGCAAGGCCTCCTACACTGGTTCGACGTGCAAATGCCTCGATAGAAGGCTTCAAGATTCTAAGAATTTGTGTAGCAGTGTTGCAATGGCGAGGAATGTCACTCAGGACTACTCTACTTGTAAGTGTAACCCGTACTTCTGTGACACTACTGTTTTCAGACACAGCAGGTGCAAAACTTGAAAAAAAAATGAATCGTTAAAGTATACAGTGTCTGTCAGGGAAATTTGCGAGTGCTGTAGCGGGAAAGCTCTCGCACGCTTAAGACAGTCAAGTGGCGTTTCCAGCGAGAGAGAAATTGGATCGCCGAACAGGTTTGTGTGTTTGGAAAAAGTGGTTAACAATTCAGAGTAATATAGGTACTCTACTATGGGAGAGCATAAAGCCGTTCCAGGGTAGAATGATCTTCTGCCCTTAAGGGTACCCTAAATGGCACCAACGTCTGAGATAAGTATTGGGGGGGGGAGGGGTAGAAAAAGTTGATAACGATTTAGAGTATGGGGTACTCTACTGTGTAAGAGCTTAAAGTCGTCCCGTGGGCCTCAATGTTGTATTTGTGTTTTTGCTGAAAAAAATTAACAGCAAAACCATGGCTTGTCAACGGAAACAGCTATCATTTGCAGATGATATTCGAAACGCCTTCATATTTCAATGGAATGTGAGAGGCCTGAGGTCCCGGATATCAGAATTCCGGCAGTTCGTGTTTAAAAACCGCTTCCCGATAATATTAATTTGTGAGCCAGACTCATTGACTATAAAAATATCAGGATACGAGTCTTTCGCCTCAACCATGAGCGATAGTAGCAGCAAAGTTCTTGTTTACGTTCGCAGGGGCCTCACTTATTTCGCCCATGCTCTACCGCCAGAAGACGAGGTCCAGTACGTGCGCATTACTCTGAAGAAGACGCGGTTATCTTTTACAATGATTGGCGTATATATATATATATATATATATATATATATATATATATATCACCCGCAAGTCTATTTGATTCTAAGGGATTAACTGACATTATGGCAGCTATTCGAGGCCCTTGAACACAGGTGATCTCAATGCACATCATCTGATATGGGGAAGCTAAGAACAAACTCGAAGGGGCGCTCACTGATATCGCTTGTGTCAGACCACAACTCGCGCCTTCTGAGTGGTGTTAGCCCGACATACCTGCGAGGAACGACGTACAACAGCTGCCTCGACCTGACAATGGTGTCGTGTTGCCTAAGTTCAAAAGTGCAGTGGTTTACAGATATCGAAACCAATGGTAGCGATAACATTCCGACTAATGTCAGCATTGATGGCCAAGAGACTTCGTCCTCGCCGGTCAATCGGTATATAGACTGGACACTTTATGAAAATCAAGTTGAGGGCACGTGCAGAAATGAGTCCTCGTGTGGGTTAAAAGAAGTAATTGCAGATGCAATGAAAAATTGTACGCGCTGCTTCACACGCTCACAGAGGCGCACGGAGCTTCACGTCGAATTGGAAAGGCTTTAAGCGTTACGTAGATGTGCTGAGAGAAGACAAAGGCGTACCCAGTTGATTCTTGATCTCAGAGAAGCAAGGCGTATGCAGAAAAAAATACAACGCCGAATAGGCAAGCTGCATGATCAAAGATGGAAAAGCTTTTGGGAGTGATTAAACCCACGTAAGTCATTGTCTCATGTATGGAGAACTCTACCGGGTCTTCGCTCGGGCGCCATGCAATGTCATCCGTTCAAGGCTCTCGCACTTCGTCTTAACCACCGTGAAATTGACGTTGCCGAGGTTTTTTGCGCGAACATCACCGGTGGGACAGTCCTACTCTCCGATGTGATTTTATGCGATATCAGCAGTCCACGAGATGGATACCACATGGATACCACATGTGGTATCCATGTGGTATTCATGTACCATGTACATGTGGTATCCAGAAGTATGAATACCACATTTTCTATGGAAGAGCTAGAAGCTGCGCTGACATTGTGTAGGCGTTCTTCTTCACCAGGGCCCGATAGGATAACGTATACGGCTCTGCGTCACTTAGGCCAAACAGCTAGACGACAACTGCTAAATTTATTTATCGGTCATGGGAAGATGGCATCGTATATCAAGAATGAAAACAGAGCTGTCTTGTGCCACTTCTAAAAGTAGGGAAATACCCTCTGGTGCTAACATCATACCGGCCGGTAGCTCTCGCCAGCTGCGTTGGGAAAGTAATAGATCGCATGATTCTCACGCGCCTGGAATGGTTCCTTGAACGGCACAACATTTACCCCGACTCAAAGGCGGGACTTCGACGAGGTCGTTCATCGATTGACAACGTCATTGATTTAGTGTCATCAGTAGAACAGCAGAAATTTAGGAAACGACTAGCACTTGCACTCTTTCTTGATGTGAAAGGTGCATATGACAACGTTTCCCATCAAGCTATACTAGACACACTGCTGTTAATTGAACTGGACGGGCGAATGTTTCGACGGATCCGAATGCTACCTGACACGAAGATCCTTTTTTGTATATACTGATGATGGCCCGACCTCAAACCACTACACGTGCCGTGGCGTCCCGCAAGGTGGTGTTTTAAGCCCAGTTCTTTTCAATGTTGCCTTGCTTGGCCTGGCGGGTACTCTCCCGGAAACAGTCAGTGTTTCAATATACGCTGATGACATCTGTGTCTGGGCATCTGCGTTGACACGCCTACAAGTTCGAGCAACGATACAGAGGGCAGCATCGCAAGTTTCTGGCTATCTTCGCACGCAAGGTCTCACAATCTCAATAGAAAAATGTGCACTGGTGGCCTTCACGTGCAAGGCGATGACAAGTTACCCGATAAGCATTATCGGCCAGCCCATCTCTTACAAGCGTAACCATCGTTTTCTAGGTGTCATTGTTTACCGCGACCTCTCCTGGAGCACTCACGTGATTAGCTTGAAAGCGAAAGTCGTATCTATTGCACCCGTCCTGAAAGTCATCAAAAAGATGGGGTCGGTCATTGAGTTCCATGCTACAGCTTTAACAAGCAATTTTATTGGTGTACTGCGCTACAGTTCTCCTCTGCTTACTAAAACTCGCAAAACAAACATTCGAGCACTTCAGAGCGTGCAAGCGCAGGCACTACGTATTTGTATCGGCCTGCCACGAACTACCTCCACTGCTGGAACAGTTATATTGGCTCGCGATCATCCGGTCACGACCTACGTCACAGCCGACGTGCTCAGAGCCCATATTCGGCACATTTCACGGATGGTATCTAGTAATTTGACATTTCTGCCTGAACAACGACCGCAGGCGACGTTCTCTAAGGCCATCAGCTTCCACCGCGCTTTGCTACCATCCGGTTTTATACCCTTGACGCGTTCACCATCCGCTATGTGGAGTCTACGACGACCCGGCGTGTGCCTTTCCGTCCCAGGAATAAGAAATAGAAAGTCTTTTTTGCTTTGGCCTTGAAGCAAGTGATTTACACACTTTCTACGCTGACAGAATCTACGTATAAATTGATGGATCTACCACCTGGACTAGCTCCACCGGTGCCACCATCATTTCATCGCGACACATCAACATCACTTACAAATTTTGTAACTTGAGCACATCGACTGGTTCGGAAATGGTTGCCTTGCGAGGTGCCAACGATTATATCTAGCAACAGCCGGCTAATCGATGGCCAGTATTCCGTGACTCCAAAGCGGCTCTACAATTTGTTTCGTCGGCACTTTGTCGCGGGTCGTACGAACAACTGGTAAGGGAGATCAGAGAAATGCTGCACTATGCGACCGAACAAGGACACAACGTTGTGTTCGCTGGATACCAAGTCATTGCGGTATCTCTTACAACGACCTCACCGATGAAGCACAGTCAGAAATGCACACGTGCGAACAAACCCTATGTCTTTACCTTTATCTAGGATTGACTCGGCTAGATACCTAAGTAAGCTGGCGCAGGGCATGACACTCCAGTAGTGGCAGTCATCACAGTTTTCACATCATCGATTATATTCTCTCGACCCATCTCTACGACTGCGGCTACCCTCTGGTCTTTTGAGAGAGGAAGGTACAGTGTTGTGCCGTCAGCGTCTTGGCGTAGCCTTCGCCGATGCCTACTCATTTAAGATAGGGATGGCTGACAGCGCGGAGTGCAACTACTTCGCTGTCGATGAGACTACTGAACACATGTTATGTTACTGCCCGGCATACACAAATGAGAGGCTTCACCTGCGCAGTGCTTTAAATCAACTGGACTGAAGTGATTTCACGTTCGAGAAAGTATTGGGACCATGGCACTGCCCATCCAATTTCCGAAAGGCAACGAAAGTACTGTTGGGTTTTCTCAAAGACACGGGCCTGTTTCATCGCTCGTGATGAAGAAACTGTAACGCGTCGGCCACGTCAGTGACCTTTTCTCTCCTCCTCTATAACTTTCCTTCCCCTCTCCCATTCTGCAGTGCAGGGTAGCCTTCTGGAGCTCAGCCCTGATAGACCTCCCGGCCTTTCTCTTTGAGTTCTCTTTCTCTCTCTCTTTCTCTCTTGTGCTCAGAAAAAGTGGTTCACGATTCAGAGTACTCGGTACTCTACTATGGGAAAGCTGAAAGCCTTCCCTGTGATAAACGAAATAGCCCTTAGCAGCGCAAACTCTATTTGTGTAAAAGTTGTTAACAATATAGCCGTCCCGGGGGCGTCACATTTCACATAACTCTAGCGGTTGCTCTATTTACGGCTCTTTGATACTGATACGACACTCTGTAAGCATGAACTTCACAAAGATCAATACGGGTGTTTTTTACGTACTTAGCACACGTATTGGCTGATGCATGGTTTCCAACAGAGCACTCTTTTTTGCATGTTCCCACACCATTTTTACTCTTTTTGTTTCAGTTGTTAGATGCGCTTCGTCTAACTTATCTCTCTTTTATGTGTACTGAAGATTTCACCACTGCCTTTATCATCCAGTATGTTCCAGCTGGTAGTTGCTACACAAGCTCTCCTGAAAAAGCGAAGGAAGGTTGGAGGATGAAGGGAGTGTGCTCTAATCGTAAGGGAGAAGGAGATTTGAGGGTGAGGAAGAGAAATAAGCGATCAGAGAAGATAATGCATAGCCTGGCCATAAAAGAATCTCTTGGAAAGTGATGAATAGTGTAGTAAGTGTGCGGGGTACAAAACCGGGAGAGGAAACTGCGGGAAAATGAATAAAAGGAGGAGGTGAAACAAAGCATAAACATATCTGCAAAGTGAGGCATTGAGCTACGAAGTATTGGCTACTTGGAATGAGGATTGTAGAACGTGAGACACAGCATAGCGAGCCCAATATTACACAGTCTTGTATAGTACAGCATGCTATATAAAGGGGGTGCGAAAGGGTAGTGAGAGGGAGGGGATGACAGATGTACGTGAAGCACAGAAAAAGGGAAAGGGAGAAAACAGGCCCCATGACATCACAAAGAAAGGTTGCCCTTTCCACAATAGAATCCGAGCAGGCGCTAGAGTTGCGAACGCTTAAGCGAACGCTAGCCTCTGAACGCTAACGCAACCTAATGACAAATGAATAACCGCTCCGCACTCGCCACAGCTTCCCCGGTGAGTAAAACTGCGTACAATTTTCCTTCCCAATCAATGTGTTCATATTTTTTACAATATGGATAGAATAATAGAATGAGTGCATGATGAGTTATAAGTGTTCGCCTACGGCATGCCTTTTGAATATTTCTTGACAAAGAAAGAAAGAACAAACGAAGTAAGACGCAATAAAATCTCTTTTTTGTAATCACATCATTTATTCAATGTACAGTGCCTAATCATAGGAAATCATGCTGTGTAGGGCACAAGTGTTCGAAATAAATAAACTAATACAGAAAATAACATCCATGAAATGTAGCGTCTGTTAAACACCACGGAAACGGTAGTATATCCAAACAAGAGTAAATAAATATAAACTAAATTGCATTGTTCAACCGATTGATATAATGAGTAACCTCCAACTGAATGACCCGTGTGACTAGAATGAAAAATGTGTTAGTTTGTACACGAAAGATACAGGAGCTCGATAACCAGGGACGTATGATGAGGAGCAGAGCTATAAAGCGACACATTTCTGCATACAATGGCTTAATACAATGCTCCTGTACAACTGTGTAAAATAATCTCCGTCGTTAGGACCAGAGAGTTTTACTTCTTTTCTATGTATGGCTTGTCAGTCATTTCCTGTTGACCCCCTTTCATCTTACTTCCGCCTTAGCAACCTCTTTGAAGTCTCTCTCTTTACATTTCTTAGCACTATTTTTTTCGCGTGCGCTTGCAATTCAGGAGCCTGCTTTTCTCTGCAGTGAATACATGGCTAAAACGTAGTGTGTTATTCTGAACATACTAACAGCACCCTGTTTTCTCGACTTCGGAACGTATAGTTTTCGTAAAATGTGGCTCCCTTATATAGGTAGGGGCCCTCCTATTGTCCTGCTTTATCTGTTGCGTGGCTTTCCTAACACGTGCATCTGGCGCACACTCACTGGTGTAAAAACAGACATATACGAATAAAAAGAATCACAATATACACCCGATACATGGCTATGCTAAAGACTGTATTATCGGCTACACGTCATAAATATCTCTCCTAGGTACAACCTTATTCTTACTCACCCCCACTTTCATTTCCCTTTTTTCACCTCTAGTTGGGTTATGATATGCTGAGACATAGCGAAAACCCCAATTAATGTGTAACACGGAAACATAAGTTCACTGCGCATGGTTGCTACTGACCGAAAAGACAACCATAATGGTGCTAACCACGAGCAGACCAGCCGCTCGCGTCTCCTAACTCAAGCCAGAAGGCACAGAGACAGCTTCATGTGCAAGTCACCGTCTATTAGCCTTCCTTCTGTGGCCGTTCGATGAAACAGAAAAGGCAAAGGTTGCTTCCCTGCTCTTCGAGATAAATGCTTTCTCATCCTAATGTTACTTGCGCAGTGCGTAGCTACAGCCATGCCGGATCTCCAGAGCTCGGTATTCCCGTTATCCATCTTCCAGAAACGGGTTTTATACGACAACGACCAAGCCACTTGAATTTTCCCGCCAAATCTCTTTTATTGAAGTTATCTACATCTAAAAAATCCAATATCGCTTGCTGGAGCCACAACAGCTCGAGGTGCTTTCTCACGACACTGACACTTTCACTTTCTAACTATTAGATGGTTTACTTATTTCTTCTTCTTCACTTTTTTTTCTTCGCACCTTAAATACGCTGCCTTGAAAAAAAAATGCAGCTGAGATCGAAAACAGGTGTGCCACCAATTTTCTGTGTGAAAACCTAAAGCCTGGATTTACAGACCAGTTTGTCGTTTTCCCCCTTCTTCCTTTATTCGGGCTTTCTCTTTTTTAAAAAAATGTACTGGCATTTGTTCCCACTAATCATTTTCATCAGTGCGCTTGCTTTATACGAATACGTCTCTTTTGAGCGATCACCTAAGCAGAACGATGAAATAGGAAACATTTTAACATTTGTTTATTTCAAACAATAAATAGAAATTATTATCTTGGCATAAAATGGAATGTGTTCGTTAGTCGCTTCTATACCATATCAAGCGTTACAGGTCACAGCTTCAACAAATATCCACAGGCTGCCTTCAATATTGTTTCAAAACACCCATACAAAGAGATTTCGTTCCTTACAATAATTTTGGCACTTAAGGCGTGTTTCAGTCTTAGAACGTGCTGTTTATGAATTAAGCGGGATAAACCACGGCACATATGTTTTTGTCTCACAATACAAATTGGGCTGCGGTGTTATGATGACCCGTCGCATCAGAGCAACCACTAGCGTTAAACAAAGAGCAAACGTTTAACAACGCCAACTAATCTTCAGAGAAACACGCGACATGCAAATGTCATTGACACTTCTGAGTGGACTCTAAAACAGTTAGGTAACTAATTGTTCACTTTCTGTTAACTGCGCTAGTGTTTCGTACATAAATGGGTGTAAATGTGCATTGCAAGTTATGAATTTTATTGGCATCAAATAGAATCGGCTCTTTAGAGTCATATGTAATTAGATGGAAGACATCTGTAAAAAAAATCTAAAAAACCTTGTCACACGTTCGGAAAAATGCGCAAAAATGCACGGCAGTTATGTAGAAAAAATGATTATTGTTTCAGAGTTCTATTAGTAGAGTAAGTGTACCATGTCTAAAAAAGCCATTGAACTTTTGATTTCCTGTCATACATGGTAGTTGAATTTGTTTCATGATGGGGATATATATATATATATATATATAATATATATATATATATATATATATTTAACATCTGTGTGTACTGCCGAGCTACGGGTCACACTGTTCCTACTTGCAATGTAGCTCTCCCATGTATGTCAGATCAAACCTAAGAGCAGTGACGTGAAAATGTTGATATTTACTTGAAAGGGTAAAGAAAACAAACATGAGTATCAGAGTCTCTTAATGTTATAGAAGGTTCATTAGAATGCTGAGGTTCTTTTAGGTTCGGGACTCGCTCACTGGATTTCCTGCCGACCGGTTGTGCCCTCGCGATCTCCGACGTCAGCGTAGCTCTTGCCGACTGGGCTCGCCCTACGTCATCTCCTGATGCCGACCTCCGACGACAGTGTAGCTATGAGCGACTGGACTTGTTCTACGTTACCTCCTGACGCCGGCAAGAGCTCTCACATGTGGTGCCCCGTTCTCGGACTCCTGTGACCGTGTTTCCATCTTTCCTATCTCTCCTATCCCCTCGAGAAGTCGTCGCACTCTCTAGATTACCACCTCATGCCTATTTCTCTCTCTCTACACCTTTATTCCTATCCTTTTAATTCCTCCTCACCCCCATTCCTTGTGAGCTACTGTTGTGGTGTCGGTCGCGGAAGCAGACAGTTACGGGTCTCACTTTTCTCTTCCTTTTTCTCTCAGAACTACTTAGTAGTGGTCTTTTTAGTTTCGCGGTAATAAGAGTTTCTTTTAGTGCACCTAAATAAGTGCAACTGTGTAAGTGCCTCTTGGGCTGATTCTTCAAAAGGGCGCTTTTCAGGAAGAGATCACATGCTTCTAATTTTTTTTGCGTCGTAATACCGCAAACTACGACTCAATACTAGAACAGATAAGGCAATATTGCATGTACCAGGTGTTGCAGCAGAGAAATAAGAAAACAAACAAATTAGAACACAAACATTTTAAAGTAGTGGGTTCCTCCGACGACGTTCCTACGATTCGAATGAATAAGACCTATAAAAATAACTTATTCAAAACTGATTAAACTTGGTTAACAGGGGCTGTGTTCGACCTGCCGTATCGACAAGGGGACTTGACTTCTTCAGGGCTGCAAGTTATTTCCTTAACGCATTTGCGTATATTCTTTATTTTCTCTTTTCCGATCCAAACCAAGGAAGAGGAGTCGACAACTGCGAAATTGGGGGGGGGGGGACTTTTTAATTAGATAGGATGGCTACAATGACAAATCCGGCGTTTCACTTAAAAGGAAGGAGGCATTCCGTCAAAATAAACGCCATAGAAAAAGTGGGTGGGTGGGGGGGGGGGGGTATGCGGTAGGCTATTTTAGAGTCACTGCAAAGTACTTTGCCGGCTACTGCCCCAACCTGCACAATGCCAGATTGCGCGTACAGTATGAACTCTGTCGTTTCTATTTCTCAATTACAGCTATTTTATAGGTTCACTTGCAGCTCACTTATTTTCTATAGAACGTAGAAAATCATGGCATTCAGTGTACCATAATTAAACTCCATCCATTAATTTTTAAAACTGATTCCATGCTGCTCTATACTGCCTGGTCACCAGCCTGCTTTCCAGAAAACTTACCAATAAACTCACCCATTAGTATCATGTACCGCGCTTTTTTTACTCATTGCTGGTTCCATGTCCACATAGAAGCTTTCAAGTAAGTGGGTAAGTGGTCATCATGACTGTGTGTAAGCACCCAGGCCTATAAACACTTCATCTTATACCTCTTATTAAGTTTAATCAATTCACATGCCACTCTGAAACACTCTTTTCTACCCCCCCCCCTCCCCAAACTGTCATCTAAGCCCCGATGGCATAGGATGTGCCCGTTCTTTAGCAGTGTGTCAGGCTCATCTGTCCTCCAACTTTGTCGACCACTATTACATCCCATTTAGCATCTATTTTTTTCGGATAAGACGACCATACTCTACGCACTATATGACGTTTTAGCGTTAAACGTCGCCAAGTACAGCTTACAATGGCAGCCTGTTCACACCTGGAGATTCATAAGCTGCAACGCAGGCCTTACCGCCACTGTGGTCATTTGTTGGCGGTCGCTGAAGCCTGAGAGCCGTAGGCTAATTGATGTAGTAATGTAGGAAGTGGCCACAAAATGCGTCACCAGGATGACCAATCCTTTTTTGACGAGGGAATGTATTACCAGCTCTGCGCACCGGTGAAGTCGTACTCCATGTCTCTATAAGCAATTCTTTCATCACAAGCCTGTTTTATTTTATTGGGAATTGGGTAGCATGCGGACTTGAACCATGAAGCGACAACGTCATCGTTGATCATTATAGCGTATGTTTCCTCCTTAGAAGTAAACTACATAGTCAACACCTGTCATAACATTGACATACAGAATGCAGTGTATCACGAGAAAGTGCATAGGTATTTTTCAATACAGCTGATGAGCTACAGAATTCTTTCAAAAATTATCTTAAAATACGGAATGTGGCCCCAAGTAAAACTCTAAAAAAAGACATTTACTCTCAGAAGTTATACGACTAGGAGCTAAGTATTGAGGTGCGCCTTCAAGAATCTCGAGAGCGTTTCCTCAATTTTACTTAATTATTACCATGATTGTTTGGTCTCAGCACGTTTTCTTCTGTTACGGTTGAGTTATTTCTTATGAACGCACACTTCTGCATTTCTGGCTGTTCTTTGTAATGTATGCGTGAAGTATAGAGTCGTACGAGCCCTGCTGGAGAATGTTTACGCTGAGTCATTAAGCCGCGAGATATAAAGGAGGCGAATTCCAGAAGAAATTGGAAAAGGTACAAAAGTACAATAAAACAGGAACAAATTGAAAGAAACAAACATACAAAACTAGCAGCTATTGCCAGACGTATACAGAGGACAAGGGAAATGATTCTAGAAAGCACAAAGGACGTCCATGGGACGAATCAGAAAGTGCGGAGATGTGAAAGTATATTCCGCATACGTGCTCTGTGAAAAGGGCTTGTCCATGATTGTGTGCCTTTGTAACACATAGTAAAAAAAAAATCGATAGTTCTATCGTCCTTCGCCACATGACCTATTTTCCTTCCGTAACAGTGCTTCGTATCAGGGGCCGTAAAAACCGATTGTTTTATTTTACTGTGACTGTGACTTCACCTTTCAGTTTTTTTAGGACAACCTATTTTTATTCCCGAAACATCTAAAAAAATTCATTGATTTCTTTTTTTCTACTTTTTTACCTTTTTGAACCTTATTTTTGATATTTGTTTTTGATGAATGACTACTCTTGGCGCGTCAGTTTGGATTTTGATCCATTCCACGTTTTTGGAAGAGAAAGAAATGGCGTGACTCTATACAGGTCTTGCTGTTTGTTTTAGTGTTTTAAGCATTTTGTGCGCAATATCGGATCGCCTTAGCTGCACGGAAAATTCTAGCAAGGTCATCTCCTCGCTACGATGGTATGGGTCTTCCTAATATGATTTTTGGATTGATTTTCACTTTATTGTAATTTGACTTGCCACCACAGAGCATGAACGTTTCGTTCTACGCAACCACGTTTATGTGACAGTTTCATAGCGGTGATTCAATGATATAATCATAGAAAGAGAGTAGGTTTTGATAGATATGTGGGGTTTAACGTCTCAAAACCACCATATATTTATGAGAGACGTAGTAGTGGAGGGCTCGGGAAATTTTTACCACATGGGGTTCTTCAACGTGCACCGAAATCTGAGCGCGTGGGCCTACAGCATTCCCGCCTCCATCGGAAATGCAGCCGCCGCAGCCGGGATTTGAGCCCGCAACCTGCGGGTCAGCAGCCGAGTACCTTTGCCACTATAGACCACTGTGGTGGCGCGGAAAAGAGTAGGTGACGTGAAGAATGAGCTACGAATGGTGTGCTGATTTGCGACAACTTTGTACAACACGCAATTATTCGCCGCGGTGGAGCGCAGTGGTCATGTAGCTCGGCTACAGACCTGGAGGACGTGGGTTTGATACGGGACAAAGCGGTCGCATTTTATGAGAGGCAAAATGGTAGGCGACCACCTTCTGTGCGATTCCAGTGCCTGTTGAAGATTACAAGATGGTCTAAGTTTCCGGAGCTCTCATTAGGGAGTCTTCATTATTTATGTCTTAATTTTCGGACACAAAACCTCGTATGTTATTATAACAAGTAATTATCACTACGCTTGCCGGGGTGTACATCACTATTCGAAGCGAAATTAGAGGCAAGTGTCTCTTCTTGTCTAAAGGTTTTAGAAAATCATTAGTCACCTGTTGTAGCGACGTACCCGTTGGTCATGAGATCATACTTCACTTTACTTTATACTGTAGCGCCCTCGTTCGGGTGGCGCGCAAACCGGAGAGCGCGCGATGGCGACAGAAGAGAAAAAAGAAGGCGCTAGGCCGTGGCACGTAAAGCCACGGCTTACGTTCCGGGCTGGCGTCGGTTATCGTTCAGGCGTGTCTTTCTTTCGCTCCTGTGGCATAAGCCTACAAGTGATGACCCGGACGTGATCGGCACAGCAGGATGATAGAGAGCTTGCCGCTTTTCGGGAGAACCCCCGTTCTCTCCGACTACGCCTGGTGCCTCATCCATTATCATCTGAGCGCTTGTGGTGCGATGTCTCAGCTGACCTTCGCCGCCCTTTCGTTCCCGCTTCATTACGACGCACCGTTTTCCACTCCTTACACGACATCTGTCACCCTGGTATTCGGGCTACTCAGCGTCTTCTCACCCAGCGCTATGTCTGGCCCGGAATCAACGGTGATGTGCGCGCTTGGACGCGCATGTGCCTGCCCTGCCAGATGACAAAGGTCTCCCGTCATACTAAGACGCCGCCCCAACCTTTCCTTCCACCCGGCTGTCGTTTCGACCATGTTCATCTAGACATTGTGGGCCCTCTACCAGTGTCTCAGGGGTACCGTTATATATTGACCATGGTCGATCGCTTCACACGCTGGCCAGAGGCTGTTCCAATTCAAGATATCACAGCCGAGACAGTTGCCCGCGTTTTCATTTCTACGTGGGTATCCCGTTTTGGCTGTCCTGGCACCGTGACAACAGACCGTGGACGTCAGTTTGAGTCCTCGCTGTTTACTTGCCTTAATCGCATCCTCGGAGCCAGACATTGCCGTACCACGGCTTATCATCCCTGCGCCAACTGCATGGTGGAACGCCTTCACCGACAACTGAAGACCGCCTTCACTCTAAGCCGAAATTCGGCAAAGTTAGACTAACTGCAGTCGTTAAACCAATAGACGAACGGTTCGTCCAACAGGGACTAAATGTGTGACAATGCGTGTCTTGCGCAACCGCCCGGCAATGAAGGGACCAACGGGGAGGGCAACTGCGCCGCGATCGCCTCCTGTCGATGCTGCACTGCAATGCTCGGCGTGGTCGGCGATCATGAAAACAAGTTAAATAGGCTATACGCCACTGTGAAAGTGAAGCACTATGAAACGAATAGAAGATGTTATTAGAGGAAAGTAGTACAACACGCTCTCAGTGCACACAGCAAGTGCCCTCGCGTTTCCACCATGCCGGCACGGGCGAGCCGAAGCCAAGTGAAAGTCTCCGCAAACACGGGCAATGCCGAGAGCTCGCTTTAATGTGCTGAATAAGTTCGAACTACGGTGAACACTGACAATGCTAATAAAGGTAAGCTGTTCATCAGCGGTCGTGTACCCACACAGTGACCACAAGTTCAAAGCGATATATAGGAAAAGTAGGCTTCGTACGTCATCGGTATCAAGCGGGCTGCCGGTGTGAGTGCATTGCCGGCACAAGCGAAGGAAACGTCGCGTACAAGTTCACAAAAATAGTAGCTCAGGCAAACTTATGTCTTTTTATCCATGCGACAATCGTTATCAAAAATCAAACGTGTAGGCGATCGCGGATACGACTAATCGTGCGGCCAGCGGTACACAGGTTGTGCCTTACCAGCACGATGAAAGAACCGTGCCTGCGAACGGTCTCGTCGCTGTAGAGAGAGAGAGAGAGAATAAAATGAGGGAAAGGCAGGGAGGTTAACCAGATAATGGAGCATCCGGTTTGCTACCCTGCACTAGGGGAAGGAGGAATGGGGAAGAAAGATTGGAAAGAAAGCGAAGAGGGAAATAGACGCGCGCGAAAAAAAAAAGGGGGGGGAGCTGGGGTGCTACAGTCTATAGGCCGCTGCCACGCAAAAAGTTCAGTAGGGCCTTCACTGATTTTCTGTGAGCACACAAATCATGTCTTCTTTCCAGCACTGATTGTTCAGACAAAGGTCTGTCGTCAAGGCGAGCTAACGCAGCAGCTAGTTGCCGTCTTTGAACGCTGTAATGAGGGCAGTGACAGAGAACGTGCTGTATAGTTTCATCGCTGCCGCAATGACCGCAAGCAGCACTGTCTTCCATGCCGATTCGGTAGGCGAAAGCTTTGGTGAAGGCGACACCAAGCCATAGTCGGCAAAGCACCGTTGTCTCGAGTCGGGAGAGTCCAGACGGAGGCCGGAGTCGACGAGACGCGTCCAGTCTACGCAGTCGCGTGTGCCGTAAGCACTCGGTGTTCCACAGGGATGTTAATTTTGCATTAGCGATTTTTCGGATGGTCATTGCAGCATCAGTCCTTGAAAATGGTATAGATTTTTCTTCACCATTTTGTGTGCTGATCGGGCAGCTGCATCGGCATGTTCGTTGCCCAATATGCCGCAGTGACTTGGAATCCACTGAAACGTGATTCTGTGTCCTTCGTCGAAGAGGTGGTGAAGCAGCTCTCTAATTTCCAGCACTAGTTGTTCATGAGGTCCCCGGCGTAAGGCGAATGTTAAACACTGTAGTGCTGCCTTAGAGTCCGTGAACACGCTCCATTTCTTGGCTTCTTGGTGTTTAATGACTTCAATTGCGCTACGTAGAGCAGCAAGTTCCGCAGCTGTCGATGATGTCTGGTGGGATAAACGAAACTTCACCGTTGTCGCTGTTGCAGGAAAGATCACCGACCCTGCAGACCCATTCACTTTAGTTGAAGCGTCAGTATACAGATGAGTATGGTCACTGTATTTCTCATATAACAAGAGAAGGGAAAGCTGCTTTAGCGCTGGAGACGAGAGCCGGGCTTTTGACCCTATGCCTGGAACCGTCGCTGTAAGTATACAGATATCTACATCACTCCGTAAGACACAGCGAACATGGGGCACTTACCTATTGTTCATTTGTGATTATAAAATAACGACGACGAAAATTTCACGCGAGCCGCATGTTGCGATCGCCGGCGGTCGTTTAGCCGTACTCGTCGTAAGCCTAGCGACGCCGTCGGCAAGCCGACACGGTATGGCATCGGCGGGGCGCCTGCGGCTGCTTCGCCGGCTTTCCCGCACAAGCGCCGCTGCTATGCTTGTGTTTGCGGACTCGTGCGCCAGCACTGCGAACGCTGGTTCGGCCGACATGATCGAATACCAGATGATAATTCGCATCCTCGGGCTGGAGGCATGTTGAAGATTAGATGGATCCATATTAAAAGATCGATGCGCATCGGTGCTACGAATAAGCCCATGTAAATTTTCGCATTACGGTGTCAATATTTATTGTTTTCTTAAGCCGAGTAAAAGTCGCCCACTGGCACTAGATGGGTGTGCTATATATACCCGAGAGTCTGTTCTTGTAGTACAGCGCGGGCAGTCAGTGTTTGCGGTGTTTTACTTTGAAATAATAGTGCGTATGTATGGGTGTGTGTGTGTGTGTGTGTTGCATGAATAACATACTATGATCTTCAGTGCTGATTAAATTGGAATAAACATAAAATATACTGCACAAACGCAGTGTCGCCATTTTTTTGCCATTGGTCCAGACGGTTCAACTGTTAGTCCGGCTGGAGCATTCTACTGGGGCCAACATTTAAACCAAGTGGAGTAAGTGCTTGGGGTAACAGTTGAGCCCTTGCAGTTACTCCCGCAGTTAGTCCAAAATTGGTTCAAAATCTGTGGCAGCGCATTTAGATCCCTAAAGGACCAATGGCATACCCCACTTTAGTCTTTTTCGGCTTAGAGTGTTGACTACCCGCCTCAATAGAGCCACCTGGGCTTATGCCTTGCCACTGGTGCTCTTAGGTTTACGAGCTGTCATCCGGGCAGACCTGCAGTGCTCAACAGCAGAGCTGGTGTATGGCACTTCTCTACGGCTTCCGGGAGACTTCTTCAAGTCAACGAAGCTACCAGACCAGCCACAGCAATTCCTACAACGTCTCCTCGACTGCGTTCAAGACCTCCGGCCCACTCCACCCAGACCTTCCGAACACAAGACCATATTCGTCCACCCTGATCTGGCCACTGCATGGATGGATGGATGCTATGAGCGTCCCCTTTATAACGGGGTGGTGACAAGTATGCCACCAGGCTCGACAAAAAAAAAAAAAAACTTTTTTCCCTTTTTTTATGTTGGCCTAATGCCTCTACTTCGATAAATTCTATCTTAATGGAAAAAAGGTAAATTTTCAGCTTAAGTTCTCTGCCATTTACGGCACACTGTCCATATTTTATTTTTCCAATATTTATTTTTGTCCTTTCTCTCTAATTTTCTGCCACCAATACTCTAACCGTCTCTTACTTATTTCAATCGCGGGTGTGTTCAGCTTTCCATTGTTGTCCCTAAAACCCAAGGCTTCCTGTAGGTTCGTGCCCAAACGTACACCTGGGTGGATATCTCCACATTCAATCAGAACATGTTCCGCCGTTTCCTTATCTTTCCCGCAGCATGTGCATTGTTCTTCTTCTTTACTGAATCTTGCTTTATAACTACGCGTTCTAAGGCAACCCGATCTCGCTTCAAACAGTAAAGCGCTTCCCCTTGAATTATCGTAAAATGCCTCCCTCCTTATTTCATTTTTGCCCTTTCGGTAGTTACTCAAAGCCGGTTTTTTCTCCATAGCTGCCATCCAGTAAATCCTCTCCGCCTCCCTGACTTTTCCCTTAACGCTCTTTGTTGACATATGGCTCACAATACCAGCCGTATATTTACTAGTGAGTCTTCTAGTTCTTTTTCTCCACTGTGTGTCCACGCTCTTCCTATACAAATAACGGAACACCTTCTCTGCCCATCTACTCTCCTTCATATTTCAACATATGCAACACATGTTTTCGTGCGCCACGACGCGGTCAGACTACCTTTGACACCAGCCTACGACGGACCATTCCGCGTCCTTCACCGCACCCCCAAAACTGCCACTCTACTTCAGAACGGCCATGAAGAGACAGTCAGCTTGGACCGACTCAAGCCGGCGTACCTGGAGACCGCCCTGAAAGCCTCTCATCTACGACTGATCTTCCGTTGGAATACCACAAACGGCATGTCACATTCCGACTTCCAGTCTACACGGGGGGCCCTGTAGCGCCCTCGTTCGGGCGGCGCGCAAACCGGAGAGCGCGCGATGGCGACAGAAGAGAAAAAAGAAGGCGCTAGGCTGTGACACGTGAAGCCACGGCTCAGGTTCCGGGCTGGCGTCGGTTATCGTTCAGGCGTGTCTTTCTTTCGCTCCTGTGGCATAAGCCTACAATACCTTTGAAGTTTCCTCTGTTGAGCTCAGTGAAGCCATTTATTGTGACAGACTTGCGCCTGGTAAGCTTGCTACAGGTGCCAGAACATCATATCATATCCATGGTCAAGCTCTTTCGGTCGCGAAACTTGGAATTAACTGTGTCAAAAGCTTGTTGCCGCTGGCATCAACGCCCGCCGACGATTGAAGCTCGGTGCCCGCGACTAAAAACTCATACAATTTGTTTTCAAATAGCCGCAATTTTATAGATCTCAAAGAAACTATAAATCTGCTTGACTGTTTTTCTGGCACCTTGCTAAATATTTGATTGCTGCAGTGCCAAAAATAAGGGGAGGGGGCATACTCAACATATCTGCTATCAGAGCTAATGCTTAGTTCGGTGCAATGTCAGGTCAGCGAGGCATCGCTCACAAATGCGTGGTGGTTTCGCGCGTACATTCCGTAGTTTATTTATTTGCTTAGGTACTGTTTATTTGCGTGACATTTAAGAGCTCAACTAGCTCACAGAATGTGTAGATAGCCGCTCCAATGACCGTCGATAGCCTTCGCTGGTGCCTGATGGCGTACCCTTTTCTGTTGTCTTGGTGTATGGGATACGTAAAGTGACGAGACGCTGTGCTCTGCGATTGCCAAAGCGATAATCTAAAAAATCTGCCTCGCTGCAGTTGTTTCCCCAATTGTGCAACATGTGCTTTCTTACTATTACTATTATGCTACTGTGCTCGTGAACAGTTGTCACAATTTCATCGGCGAAGTTTTCGGTGTATATTGCAAGCACACTGAAACTTTGCTTCCTGAATCCTTCTTGTTGGTTTTGCTTTCCTCTTGCGCACGGCATCAGAGAGCCATAAAGTTCAATGAAATTTAGTATTTTGAGTGGCACGTAAGGAGTCAACATCTTTTAAAAATCAATATTGTGCCATGTACGACAAATGCACGATAGCGTACAACTTTGGTATGGCATGACGATAGTTATAGCGCGAGAACACAACGACGACACAGAGACAAGAAAAACACGTGTAGCCGTTTTGTTCTCGCGCTCTAAATATCGTCATGCCATACCAACTAGCCCAAGCTGCCACGCTTCTAAGTTACGTACCGCTTTGGTTTGTGACATCACCGTTTGTTTTGTTTTTCTGTTATCTCTTAGTGTCTCCTCCGTACGTAGATGGTGACGATGGCAACGAGCCGCCAACTACTGGATACATGGGCTTCTATCGAAGTTACGCCATCAGTTTGAATCAACATTGCCTTATCTTTGAACGAGATTGACGGTAGAATTGCATGTATACCTTTTGACTGTGTGGTTGTTGTAAAGCTTAGGCCACTGCAACTAGGCTAGGGAAATCCTTCCCACCTCGATCAAGGTTCAGCAAAAACGAAAATATCGACTCCAGAATTTCCTATTCCCACTGTCACTTCTTATCCGGAAGCCACGCACATCTACGAAGATGCTCATTTTGTTCTTGCTTTTGCTGGTGATTGTGATAACTAAAGATGTGTCAGGAATGGGTGGACCTGAGCCTCCGATACCTCGTTGTGTGGTTGACATGTTTTGACACACGGCACTAATTTACGCGTCGGCTACGCAGCAGAACAGGCATCAGCGAGATTCATCGAATCAAAAGACACTCGTAGAAATGTTTTTTTTTTCTTTTTGGTAAACACTTTCAAGCATCACAGCGATATTTGAAACTTGTTTTTTTTTCTGTCGAATGTTTAATGTAGGCTTGTAGAGGCCTCTTGCAGTACTCACTCATATCAGTCAGCCTGACGCCAGATTCTCACGTCTTTCGTATCATCATAACATCAGTCCTTCTCACCCTGATTTTCCTTTCCTGCCCAGTTGCCATACACGGCTATGCAATACTTTGCTTTGCTTGTTTTTGCTAGCCATCACAAAATACAAAAGGAGGCACCGTAGAAAGAACTGCGTTGACTCGAGCTGGCGTCAGCAGTAGCCGCCTCCAACGAATTCAGATGTCCCATATATTTTAGCCCATTGTGGAGACCGTGAAAAAAGGCAGTTTGATGGAAAGCAACCGTAAGCTGTCTTTTAGCGCCAGTGTAGCGCTATAGTCTTGTGCTCATTCGCTGCTCTGTTGTATTCCTCTACTACTACTATTACTACTACTACTACTACTACTACTACTACTACTACTAATAATAATAATAATATTAATAATAATAATAATAATATTAATAATAATAAAGATGATATAACAGATAGTAATAATATCTTAGCGACTACTACGAATAGCATTCTTAATGCACAGTAGCCGGTGGATATTTCATTTTCACGCTCACAAGACGAAGTGACAAAGTCGCTGTACAGCACGATGTTTCTTGTGATCGACGAAGACAGTGTTCGCTGTGTTAAGAATAAAAATACAAGTTTAAAATCTCGACACTCTGAGCTCTTGTGCGCACGTATTTCTCTCGAAGTAACATGAGTTGCACCGCGTTAAATGTCCTTTGTCACGTCACTGTTCTTTTCTTTTCTTTTTGCCGCACACCCATCAACACAGCACGATGCAAGGAAAAGGAAGAAATCAAAAGGTACAAAAACTCAAAGCTACAGAAGAAAATCAAGAAGTAATGCATGTACAGAAAGGCGCAAGCTTTCTACGCGAAGCAAACGAGCGTCGTCGCCGTGGGTCCTAAATAGGAATTCAATACCAAGAGAGCGTAGGAGGTGCCCATTCTTATTGGTGTTCCAGTCGTTCTCTGAATTGCGCGCTGCGGTGAACGTAAACAAAACTCACCGAGTTTATTTTTCCTTTCCGACAACTTGACCACGCAAACATATCGGCAGGTGACGCCGAACCAGTGACAGTGTGTTCAGGCACTCATCTTTTTTGAGGCGCCAGTATCTGCAGAGTACCATACCGTTGCACCTTTATATGAGGCATTCTTTTTTTTGAAAGAGACAAGTGCACTCTAACTGAAACTGAGAAAAACAAGCTTCTTTTTTTAAGTTAAAATATGGTCGGGCCTGCTCAAACAACCTTTTCCAGTATGTGCGTCTCTCCTGATTACCACAGATCTACATAATGGGAAAATCTACATAGCCCAATATTGTTATTATTGAGGAGTAAGGTTTGTAATTGGCTCATAGATTGCATTATTCATTTAGGCATGAATAAGCTCGTAAAATCAATGTAAAACGACTGGAATATACGCTATAGCAATATTTTGCAATAGAGTTAGCGTCATCCTTGTGCTTCCGTCGGTGCCGTGCTTCATCGCATGGGCGTCAGGACAATTTCTAGGATTGAAGAGCGAGTGGACGTTCCTGGTAAAAAGCGCATTATTCTGGG
The DNA here is from genome assembly GCA_013436015.1 of Rhipicephalus annulatus. Taxonomy (NCBI): domain Eukaryota; kingdom Metazoa; phylum Arthropoda; class Arachnida; order Ixodida; family Ixodidae; genus Rhipicephalus; species Rhipicephalus annulatus. Next base: position 136,697 of record WOVY01012210.1, read on the forward strand.
CTGTCATTGGCATTTTCTTGCTCTTGACTTCTTTTTTAGGCCCGTGTGGTCAGATTTCGGTGCACGTTAAAGATACCCAGAAGGTCCGAATTTCCGCAGCCCTCCACTACGGCGTCTCTCATAATCATATAGCGGTTTTGGGACGTTAAACCCCACATATAAATCAATCTTTGCATCCTTTGAAAGCCTTAAAAAGGGTTTCAGTTTGTTTTATGCCATGGCATTTCGGACCACCTTTTCTTATTTAGGCAAGACATAGATGTGCAATATCTTCATTAAATTTGTTTTTCATTTTATATGTACCATGTTGGAGAGAACTAGGGACATGATAATGCAGCACTAGACTAAAAAAAATCACTAGGAGGCAAAAAGGAGTAGGAATGTCAACCTCCTGCTGCTAATTATTGAGTTTTGTCATTGGAAATTATTTTTTTTATTTTAAACCAAATTGTACAATGTAACAAAATAATAAAGCAGCTAGGACAGGAACGAAACGCTTTGGGTGAGAGTATGTTGGTTGTGTCGGTATCGATTGTTGGCGCAGGACTGATTTAATGAATGTGTCTCAGTTTCATTGAAAGAGTTGGAGTGTTCAGCTACATTTTTTTATTCAAAAATGGTATTTTGAGTTCATGTTACAATAACGAATCGCCTTATTGTGGTTGTAACTGTTCTAGAAGTTGAAAATACCTAGGTGTGCTGTACGTTGCCGTGAAATTTAGCCTAGTTTCGGTTTCTGCATTTGGCTCTTTTTGAAAATAAAAAATAAAACGCCTCATATAGTAGCACTCGTTGTATTGCTCCTGCTTGCTGTGCATCAAGAAAATATGTTCACGAAAAATTAATGAACACAGAAAATGGGGAAGAAGACAAGAAAGAAGCTGGGAAGTGCTACAAAACCCTGGAGTAGTAATCGGAACAAAGAGTTTGTTGTCTGTAGATGAAAACATATGAGATGGGTGGCTGACTGATAAAGAAATGGTTATTTTATGATCAAATTGAAACAGAATTGAGAATCAAGCTAAAAAAAGCTACACTACCTTAAATAGGGTGAAGGTTGGAGAAAAAAAAGATTGTTTGCTGTGAAACAGCTCTACTAACGTAAAACTTGGGGAGGAACAAAATACACAGTGATAGACCGAGGCTTACTACTGAACCACCCCACCGCAAACTCTGTCGCCACATGGAAACTTTTTATTCCACTAAAGCCCCGAAGCTTCCGGAAAAAGAAACTGAGATTTGTATTTGAAAACATGCTGAGAAATGGCTGCCTATAAAAGTAAATAAATTACCTCAAAAACAAGCATAGAGGAAAGCCGTCATAGCAGTGACGCTGCAAAATCCTTCAAGCGAATTGCCGCGAGAAATTTGGCATAAAAGCGTTGGTGCCCAGTGTGAACTTAACTTCGGGAAGACTGCATTACTTGCGAAAGAAAAAAAAGTGTATACCGATTGGTCAGCCAAAAATATTTGTTGTAGCCACTCCCTGAAACATCGAAGCCTAAATACAGTTAAAACAAACAGAGAATAATCTTAGAAAACATGGAACATAGATGCAGCTCCAAATGTCAGCTCTTAAAGTTACGAAGAAAGATTCGTGTATCACTAGAGTATCGCTAAGATGGGGTGGATTCTTATTTATTGGGTGGTGGATAATCTCTTGCAGTGGATTGATGCCGCTTATTTAATTCCCCTCTCCACCTGATTCTCAGGGAGGCAGAATAGGTTACCTGATATGTATGCCAGGCTATGTGTGATCCGTCTCAAGTAATTTTGGCTGCCATTAGGACTGTTGTCTTGAGCAAACCAAGTTGATTGGCACAGTCGAGTAAGTACAATGGGACACCACGTGGAACTTTATTGTAAGCCTGCATATATTAGACTCTAGATAATAATTTCTAACGGAGAGAGGGGGAGAACAAAGCACCAAAATTGTGCAACGCTACAAGCCTACTGATTCTACTAGGAAGATGTGGTAGTAAGTTGTCCTGTGAAATTGTGAGCTATTATACTGTCGATTTCAACTCTCGTTGACGCTTTCTCTTGCGGGAAATAATCGGCTTTAAAAACGTTGATGAAGTAGAAAAAAAAACATCGATTCCATTCTTCGAGTACTCGAGGCGATGCCTTGTTTCATCGTAATAAGCATCGGGTTTTACAAAGAGAGTTTGTTTTGAGAATATACCTCAACATATTTATAAATGATATTGGTTCTAGGTACAACAAAGCACGTAAAAATGCACAAGTTCCTCGCAAGTTTACCACATCAGTAAAAATTATCAGTATCTGTATTTGAGGCTTCCGGCGCATATATTTTGGTACCTGTTTTGCGCAATATATTTTTAAGTATGCCTGTCCAACTCTGCTGAAACGCTTTAACCTGCCTTTGTCCACTACGTTGCCTACCAAACCTGGTACGGCAACTGCATGTGACACAGACGTCTGCTGAATGTACACACCCATCCACAACAGCTGAAAGGGATTATGTACGCGACGCCCCAAGCACAATCCAAAAATTCATCGTGGGGCTTCACGTCAACATCGGGTACTTGTCCCTTTATTAACGGCGACCTGTCGTCCTGTATTTTGCCTTGGCTTAGCAGTGATCACGATCGACGGCACTTTTTCCCCAATGGCTTCGGGGTACTTCGTTAAGTTTAATATCAAGGGCAACGTCGCAATTCACGCGCACTTCGTTCGCAGCCACAACCACCGTACTGCTGTTGTTCATGGCCATCTTGCCGGTTTCGCTTTCGGCAAGTCAAGATCTTGCGTGCGCATCTCATGCGCGTGTAAACAGATGCAGTTCTCGTAAGCTCAGCGCATGCGCGTTCTTGCCCTCTCGCACCCGTTGCGTGCGCAAAACTGAAATTGTATGATTGTAGAACTATCCACCTGAATTCTGACGTGACATGACGCCTTCATAACTCCCTTTTCCGAAGAATTTCGGAAGACTGGAGCGGGTATACACGGTAAAATGCTCGACTGTGATAAGATTAGTTTGCCGTTCCGGCGCCCGGGGGCGTCGATGTTGCAAGGAAATAAATACGGCGCACATGACCAGCCAGTCAGTGTGGAACCCGCCAACGTACGTGTGTGTGATTTGGTCCAGCGACCGGCATGGCCCAGGACTATCCGGTTATCACAAGTGGTGACGAGGTCGACTGACGAACCGGACGGGCACAGCACAATTACACGTCGTCATGCCTGTCGTCGGGAAGCTGGATTCGTTCGACCCGAGTACAACGGAGTGGGCGGAATACCACGAGCGGGCCGAGTTGTACTTCATCGCGAACGACATCCCGAGCGACAAGCATACAGCCGTATTTTTGACATGCTGTTGTCCAGAGACTTATTCTCTGCTACGAGGCCTCCTAGAACTAAGCAGGCCCGCCCAAGCAGGACTGACCGAAATTTTTACCGCACTTGGCAAGCACTACGCCCCTCGCGTATCAGAAGTAGTGGCAAGTTTCAAGTTTTTCTCAAGACATCGAAAAGAGGGGAGACCGTAAGTGACTACATTGCCTCGTTGAAGAAATTAGCCGAAGACTGTAATTTCGCAACATTTCGAGAGCGCATGTTGCGCGACCAGATAGTCAGCGGAATCAATGACGTAACCATGCAAACACGGCTGCTGGAAACGACGTGTTTAACCTTCGAAACTGCAAAGGACACCGTCGTAGCTATGGAGGCTGCGCGTAAAGATTCACGCACATTGAGCTGTCAGCAAGCACAGCTACTATCTCACGAAGCTCCGGTGCAAGCGATCGTTGTCACCTCGGGGAAAATGATAGCTGTTGCTTCCGTTGCGGGGGAGGTCATTCTGCGCGTCGGTGTAAGCACAGCAGCACGATCTGTCACAACTGCCGCCAAAAAGGGCACCTTGCAAGAGTTTGCAGAGTTCAGCCGGGAAGTAGAAATTTCGACCGGAGCCAGTCTAGTCGCGTGAACAACCTGGGCGACCTGCCTGTCTCTGCTGAAGAGCCCGAAGTTTTCGACTTGTGGACGCTTCACACAGCTAGTTCGGAGCCAGTGCGCATAGCGGTTGAAGTTAATGGAATAATGCTCGATATCGAGTTGGACACCAGCGCTAGTGTGTCGACCATTGATGATGGCAAGTTTGCCGAGCTTTTTCCGTCAGTGCCGTTGGAGCCATCGAGTGTGCAGCTGAGAAGTTTTTTCGGCGACATGAAACGCGTTCAGAGAAAGCTGGAAGCAATGGTCAAACTTGGCGACAAGGAGCGCCCGCTACCACTATTTGTCGTGAAAGGGGCGTGTCCTACGCTGTTTGGACGAAGCTGGATGAAGGTCTTCAAGCTAGGCATCGCTCAGACGGAGGGAGTCAACGTCGTGAAGTCTACGGAAGACCTGGTCTGCCAATATCACGAAGTTTTTTTTTCGGAGCAGCTTGGCACGTTTCACGGCGTTACAGCGTCTATATCCGTACAAAAGGGTGCGAAGCCATGTTTTGTCAAGGCACGTCCGATACCATTTGCTTTGCGCGATAGGGTTTTTGAAGAACTACAGAGGATAGAACGGGAAGGCGTTATCAAACCGGTGAAAACTTCCCGGTGGGCCGCGCCCATCGTTCCTGTATTGAAGCGCGACGGCCGGGTGCAGGTCTGCGGCGATTTTAAGACTACCATAAACCCGGTGACAGTCGTCGAGTCCTACCCTATTCCTAGGATAGAGGAACTTTTTGCGCGACTTACAGGGGGCAAGAAGTTCACAAAGCTTGACTTGCAAGATGCCTACCAGCAGGTTCAACTCGATGAGGAGTGCCAAAAGCTAGTCACCATTAACCCTCCGAAGGGGTTATAACAATTCACAAGGCTGCCGTTCGGGGTTTCATCAGCTCCGGCTATATTTCAGCGAGAGATGGAAAAATCTGTTGCACGACCTTGGCCATGTCGTAGTGTACTTTGATGATATTCTGGCCAGAGGAACTAGTGACAAAGAGAATTGGGAAAATTTGGGCCGAGTGTTGGATCGCCTGAAGACCGCGGGACTGCGACTGAAGTTATCCAAATGCGAATTAATGAAACCATAAGTCTAGTACTTGGGCCATATCATTAGTGCGGCTGGGCTGCGTGCAGTGCTTGGAGCCCCCGCACCCCGAGCGGTCAAGGAACTTCAGAGTTACCTCGGGTTGGTTAATTTTTACAGAAGGTTTTTGCCGAACCTTTCTACCGTATTACAGCCGCTAAATAGTTTGTTGGCGTCGGGAACACCATGGCGCTGGGAAACTGATGAAAAGCAGGCATTTCGGAGAAGCAAGGAGCTATTGGCCTCTGCTGCTATATTGGCACACTTTGACCCAGGAAAGCCAACTGTGCTTGCCACTGATGCATCTCCCTTCGGGATTGGAGCAGTACTGGCGCAGCGAGAGTCATCTGGAGAAGAGCGCCCCATTGGTTTTGCCTCCCGCAGCCTGGCAACCGCGGAGAAAAACTACAGCCAATTAGATAAGGAGGCATTGAGCCTTGTATTTGGCGTTACAAAGTTTAGGCAGTACTTATGGGGCCGGCAATTCGAAGCTGTCCCAGATCACAAACCGCTGCTCGGCCTGCTCGCAACAGACAAATAAGTTCCCGAATCCTGTTCTCCGAGAGTGCTAAGGTAGGCCTTGCTGTTGTCGGGGTACAGTTACGACCTGAAGTATAGGCCGGGTTCACAAATTGCACATGCCGATGGGTTAAGCCGGCTACCGCTGCCAACTGCCGAATTTGTTGTTGACTGCCCTGCCGAAGTGTTAATTCTGGAAGGAGTATACCCAGGGGTGCTGTCGTTACAAGAGCACCGTTGTGGTCAGGCTGCCAGATAAACCTAGGGTCAGAAGGAAGACCCTACGAGACGCGCTTTTATGAGATGAGCGTGCAAGGAAACTGTCTATTGTGGGGCAACAGAGTCATTGTTCCAAAATCCTTGCAAAAGGAAGTCCTCAGCTGCTGCATGAGTCATCCAGGACAGTCCAAAATGAAGGCAGTTGCGCATAGCCATGTGTGGTGGCCTGGCCTGGATAACGATATAGCGATAACCATTCAAAGGTGCCGTATTTGCTAGGAGCATCAAAGAGTGTCACGACCAGTGCCTGTCATGCCCTGGCTGTTCCCGGAGAAACCGTGGTCACGGCTGCATGTGGACTATGCCGGTCTTTACAGGAACACCTATTTTTTATCGCAGTCGATGCGTTTTCGAAGTGGATTGAAGTGTTCCCGGTCTCTACACCCTCGGCTGAAGCAACTATTTCCTGCATGCGCATTATGTTCGCAAACCAAGGCCTTCCAGATGTGGTAGTGTCGGATAATGGGCCAGCATTTACCAGTGAGCTTTACACCACATTCCTCAAGAAAAACGGGGTGAGGCGAATGCTGGTGCCGCCGTATCATTCAGCGTCAAACGGTGCTGCAGAGCGGGCCGTGCAGACTGTCAAAAAAAAGTTGCGGAAGGCTGGCCCTGGAGATATTCGCATTCAAATTGCCCGCATGCTCCTGACATACAGGTCAACGCCTCACGAGGTCACGGGTTGCTGTCCGTCGGAGCTGTTAGGGCGGAAGCTGAGGACTGCGTTGGACCTGCTACACCCAGACCTCAGGACCAAGGTGCTACAGAAGCAGCTTAAGCAGAAAATCAGATGCGACCAAGGAACAAGACCCAGGGTTTTGGGCCACCCGGGTGACCAGGTGTTCGCAAGGAACTTCCGTCCAGGACCTGCGTGGCTCCCTGCAGTCGTCACCGAACAACGCACTTCGTCCACGGATGTTATACTGGAAGACGGACGACGGTTAACTCGACATCTGCATCACATCCGCCAGGCCCCTGAGGAACTGAGTGCAGACAACCAAAAGTCAGGCAGCCCAGTATCTACCGGTCTTGCTCCAAGCTTGGACGTGGGTCAGACGCAGCTAACCGGTCTTGCTCCAGGCTTGGACGTAGGTCAGAGGCAGCTATCTCCGGATCGTCTTCACGACACAGTCTAGACAAGATCCCAGGGAAGACGTGGCGAGGGAACCGGAACTTGCTGTCCCAGCACTCAGTACTCCTGTCCTGCGTCGAAGTACCAAAATTCGACGACCAGTATCGCGCTACGCACCTTCAACAATTGTTTGCAACCATTTATAAAGGGGGAGGGATGTGATAAGATTAGTTTGCCTTTCCGGCGCCCGGGGGCGTCGATGTTGCAAGGAAATAAATACGGCGCACATGACCAGGCAGTCAGTGTGGAACCCGCCAACGTACGTTTGTGTGATTCGGTCCAGCGACCGGCATGGCCCTGGACTCTCCGGTTATAACTCCCTTCATAACTCCCTTTTCCGAAGAATTTCGGAAGACTGGAGCCGGTCTATACGGTAAAATGCTCGACTACACGGCGGACTACCGGAGCCGGCTCAGTCACACACTATGGCTACAAGAAAACGCGCATCGGTGCCTTACGTCCAAGGCTTCAGCGAGACCCTCGCTCGGGTATTGCGTGGCTACGACGTCCAAGTGGCTCAGGTTTTGACTCGAAAGCTCAGAGGCCGTCATACAAATGTCAAAGATAAGTTGGACAGACATGATTTTCCCGGCGTGGTGTATAAAATTCCTTGCAAACACTGTGAATACGGATACATTGGCGAAACGGGCAATTACAAAAGAAGGCTCCGGGAACATTTTAATGACATCAAGAACAAGAAAGTAGCTTCCGATGCCCTCGCAGAACATGTTGCGTCCACTGGGCACGCTATCGACTGGGATAAAGCCTGCATCATCGCCACAGAAAAAAAGTTGTTACCGCGATTGCACATGGAATCTCTGGCCTTTCAAACTACTGCGCATTCGTTGAACAGAAATATTGGGACACTCTCCCCTGTGTACGCGTGATGTCTGCAACACGTGATGAAACATGCATAAGAAGAGCGCACTACGCCATTTGCGGTCACTGTGAACAAGGCTCCCGTGTTGGGAGCCAAAACGTCTTTTTAAGTTGTGTATTTCACCTTGGTCGGCGTTTTTGTTATTTTGCAACAACATACCATTGTTTTGGCGAAATGGTTATCGATCTCTGCCGTGCAGTTCTTGTTAACTGCCTTTGTTAGAAGCCTGGTGTACACTTTACAGCGGAACTCCACAATTTAAATATCTCCTGTAACTTCAATAAACGATACAAACTAAGTGGTTGAAGCATATGCACTAGAAACACAATATCACTATGGCGTTCAACTTTTACAGGCGAAGGTTAAGGATCCCTCAAGGTTTTGGTTGTTTATCACTGGCAATACTTTTATTCCCAGATAAACGACCAGCAGTTGTTGTGCCATACGTGCAGTGCGTATTGCCCTACCTCAAAAAGACGGTGACGAAGTGTGGTATCTCCACGCTCTTTTCGGCATTAAATAAGCGGTCGCGCGTGGACCTGTTCGTTAGAAGCTACCATGCAGATGCCCCGCATGAACGAAAACCCCAATTCCCAAGTGCCATAGAAGGGTCGTTTAATTGATCCCCTGGTCATGTGGCTTGTGCTAAATAGGCCAGGCAGATTTGTCCCACTAAGGACAGATTGAGCGAGCACCGTGTGCCGGTCAGGAAAATAGTGGGAGTGATACAATCAACCCACCATTCCAAGAGGTGCAAGAGCTCAACAAATTTTCACACAAAACGCGTTCTTGGTTGGTTTATAAGGATGAATATGCTGCATTGTTCTGACGCTTCTTCAACAAGTAAAAAATCAAAACTACGGAGCATGGCTGAAATGTACTGACACACAGATAAAAATTATATAATGACAAATATAGTACAACACAATTATATATTTGAAGATAGGCGCCTCCTACGGTGATACATTTTTTCGCGAAAGAATTCCAGGCATTGAAGGTATCATTGCTGGTCTACTTTACAATGCCTTACTAAATGTTGGTGTAAGAAAGTGGCTGCAGAACAAAAACTGCGTGGCTGCAGAGCAAAAATCAAAGCATAGTCACTGAGTGAATGATGGCGAGTGGGCGGCTTCCGGATGATCATTAACCTTGGAACACTGCCCACTCGATCATGAAAAGAGGTGACAACATGTGTATACAGTATACTGTTGCCTTTGTCTTTCTCGCTGTCCGGCTTCTTCGGCGCACTGACCAAATTCTTCGGCGTCAGCATGAGTGTCGTCACTCTCATGCGGCAGCATAGCGTCCAACGTTCTAGTGACTTCGCGCCCGTGTATTAAATTAAACGGCGTCATTCAGGTAGTTTTCTGCCGGGTGGTATTATTGGCGAAGGTCACTTAAGAAAAAATTTCACACCCGTTCTTGTGTTCTGTGTCGACACACATGCAGAGCACGTTTGCGAGTGTCTTATTAAGGCACTCCGTTATTCCGTTCATTTGATTGGGGATGGTACGCCGTTGTTCTACAGTGAGCTGTATCGCTGAGCCTGAGAACTGCTTCTAAAAGTTCTGCCATGAACGCAGTTCCTCTATCCCTGATAAGAACTGTTGGAGCACCGTCCCAAAGGACGACGTTTTCTACAAAAAAATGAGCCGCTTCTGCTGCTGTTGCCCTCGGCATGGCTTTAGTTTCTGCGTAGCGAGACAAGTAATCGGTGGCGACAATGATCCACCTGTTCCCTGTGGTAGAAGTGTGGAATGCGCCAAGGAAATCCATTCCGATATGGGCGAATGGCATTGCTGGTACTTGGACGAAATGTAATGAGCCTTCCGGCTTGCCGGGGGGTGCTTTGCGTCTTTGGCAATCGGCACAGGTTTGGACGTGATGTTTTACAGCAGCAGGTAGTTTCGGCCAGTAGTAACTGTTTTGCCATTGGGACAATGTTCGAGTGTAGCCGAAATGACCGGAGGTGACGCCATCGTTGCAGGCTTCCAGAATTTCTTTTAGCAGTGATGCAGGGACGACGAGCAAGTATGGGCAGCCGGTGGGATGATGATGAACAAACTTTATTTATTAGCAGAAAGATTCTCCATTCTTTTCAGGTGTGAGAGGAGAAGGGAGGACCAAATTTAGCCGACGGCCATGATCCCAAGTGCCCTGGCGGCGTCTTTGACCTGCCGTATTAAGTGGGCTTATAATTGAGAGTTAGAACTGAGGAGCGCGGTATCCCATCCGCTGCCGTCTGGAAATTCGCCTCTCATGGGGGCCTGCGGGCATGCCCATAAAATGTGGCTCAAGTACGTACTGTTGTGGCAAAATTTACACTTGTTCAAATGAAGTTCCGGCACGCAGTGGTTCATTGTTACCGGACTAGGAAAACGTGGGGGTCTGTAGTAGACACCACGCCACCGCCTGTCCTTTGTTCAATAACGAGTGTGCGGGAGGATAAATTTTCCTGCTCAGCCTGTAATACTGCGTAATATCTATGTAAGTGGTCATCTGCTCAAATCTCTCATCGTCCTCCCCACTCGACCAGGGCAATCCAGAGGCTCGGTCTGTAAGTCCTCAAGCTGTCTGGTGTGCAGCCTCATTGCCGGTAAGGAGGACTGAGCGGGTGCCCAGACTATATCTATTGTTCGTTGGTCTTTGCATGCAGCCAATATTCTTAAAGCTATTCAGGATATTCGCCCTCGTGCTAAGTTTCTCACAGCCGTCGGCGAGTCGCTAACAATTAGTGAAGTCGAGGTGCATGCTATGGCCATTGCAATAGCTGCTTCCTCCGCCTGTTCTGCAAAGCTCGTTATCACCAAGCCGCTGACATTATGATTGGCTTTGTAGTCCCTTACTTCTATAGTCATGTTCTCATTTCCTTTGTATTTGGCCGTGTCTACGTATGTTGTTTCCGGCAAATGTTTTACGTTCTTATGTATATTTTTCGCTCTCTCAGCTCTCCTTTCCTTGTGATGGTCGGGGTGCATGTTTTTTGGAATGGGTAAGATTACTAAACATTTCCTGATCTCATACGGGATAGCCTTTCTGGCGCCAAATTGATTTGCGTAGTTTATACCCAGTTCCTCTAGTATGGCTTTGCCTGTTTTACTCTGCGTTAGTCTTTCACATTGTGCAATTCTTTGAGCTTCTATAAGCCATTCTGATGTGTTGAGAAGCCCTAGTTGAAGTAAATTCTCATTAGAGGTAATTATTGGAAGTCAGATCGCCAGTTTGAAAACTCATCTAATGATTCTGTCAATACTTTCTCTCTCGGCCACTTGCAGCCTGGGGTACGGAATCACATATACAATATGACTGATGACAAACGCCTGTACCTGTCTTATCATGTTATTTTGCTTCATACCATAGGGCCGGTTTGCAAGTCGTTTATGTAGACGCATAATTTGCTGCGCACTGGTTTCAAGTAATCTAATCGCCCCTCCGTTATGCCCGTTCGACCTGATTCGGAGTCCCAGAATTCTTATGCTTTAGACCGTAGGTATTTGCGTTTTTCCAACAATGACTTTAATGTTAGGTTTTTCCTGGATACTTTTCTGACCCCTACATGTCGGGTTATAGAAAAGAACTTCCAATTTTTCCCGGTAAACATTGTAATCCTGTATGGGTGGTATATTCTTTTACAACATTCACTGTGGTTTGTGAAGTGTCCTGTATGTATCCGCCACTACCCTCTGCTACCCATAAGGTAATGTCATCTGCATAGAGGCTATGATGGAGTCCTGGAATTTCCTTCAGTCTGATAGGGAGACCTATCATGGCCACGTTAAAAAGAAAGGGGGATAGGATTGAGCCTTGCGGCGTACCTCTGCTGCCCAGACTAAACTCTAGGGATTCTGCTTCGCCTAGTATTATTCTTGCCGTCCGGTCAGTTAAGAAGTCTTTTATAAAATTGTATACTCTTTTTCCTACCCCTAACGCTTGAAGATTGGCAAGTTTAAAAAAATCAGAGAGAAGGAAGCATGCAATGCCGGTGCGAGAAAAGTTTTTCTTGTATGGAACGTCGTTACTTAAACAAAAAACTGCATGCAGTCCTCTAGCGAAAACTCGCTGCACGTCTTCACGTCGTCCTTCTAAGAGGCCGATAAGCGGAAGCAGGTCCAGGTCACTTCGATGCTCTTGTGAAATGGTGGCCGCGTTGATGACTCCGAAGAATGCGGCGTTCATAGACTCATCATTATTAGCGACAGGTTCGACGGGTGACCGTGAGAGACAGTCTGCGTCAGTGTGCTTCTTCCCTGATTTTTAAATTATGACCATATCAAACTCTTGAAGCCGAAGGCTCCAGGGTGCTAAACGGTCGAATGGGTCTTTCAAGTTAGTGAGCTAGCAAAGCGAGTGGTGATCGCTGACGACCTTGAATGAGCGGCCGTACAGATACGGTCAAAATATGATAACCGCCCAGACCACGGCGAGGCACTCTTTCTCGGTAGTCGAGTAGTTCTCCTCCTTGCGAGAGAGCGCTCTTCCGACATAGGCTATCACTTTCTCGGAGTTATCTTGCCATTGTATCAGTATGGCACCCAGGCCTACATTGCTTGCATTGGTGTGAAGTGCTGTTGGCGCTTCCTGGTCAAAGTGCGCAAGAACCGGAGGTGTTTGGAGGCGTCGGCGCAATTCGTTGAATGCAGTTTGTTCTTTTTCACCCCAAAGGGAGGGGACATCCTTTCATGTAAGCCATGTCAAAAGTGCCGGAATGGACAAAAAGTTGGCGATGAATCGTCGGTAATAAGCGCAGAGGTCTAAGAAGCGCCTCACTGCTCTTTTGTCATGTGGTGCAGGAAACTTTGCGACAGCATCGATTTTGCCCGGGTCAGGCCGAAAACCTTAGTGGCTGATTACGTTGCCTAAGAAGCAAACTTCACTAAAACCAAATGGCACTTCTCTAGTTTTAAATTCAGGCCAGCCGAACGTATAGCTTGTAGAACTGTGAATAAAAAAATTAAGTGTTCCTCAAATGCAGCTGAGAAGACAATAACATCGTCTTGATAGGCCAAGCATGTCTTCCACTTCAGTCCGAATACCACAGTGTTCATTAAACGGTGGAAAGTGGCTGGCGCTGAGCATAACCCGAATGGAAGCACTTTATATTCATAAAGACCGTCGAACGTCACGAAGGCAGTTTTCTCATGGTCTCTCTCGCCTACCTCTATTTGCCAATAGCCACTTCGCAGGTACATTGATGAGAAATAGCGTACATGCCGCAGCCAATCAAGAGAGTTATCTATGCGTGGCAGTGGGTAGACGTCTTTCTTTGTGTCTTGGTTTAACTTGCGGTAATCTATACAGAAACGCAAGCTGCCGTCTTTCTTTTTAACTAATACCACGGGAATGGCCAGGGAATTTCGGAAGGCTGTATTACGTCATCTTGGAGTGTCTTCCGAATTTGCTTTTGGATCTCCTCGCGTTCTTTCGGAGCCACACGGTATGGCTTTTGCCGGATCGGTCTCGTATTTTCTTTAACAATAATTGGGTGCCGGGTCAATGTTGTTTGCTTCACCTTCGACGTGCACGAAAAACAATTTTGGAACTGGTGTATCAGCTCTAGTAGGCGCTGTTTGTCCGAGGGTGACAGGGTAGAGAAAATGTCGACAGACAAAGGTGTCAAGGCTGGGTAGGTCGCGTCATCTGGTTGCAAAGCGAAGCAATCTTCGGCTTGGTCCACATCGTCGTAGTAGGCAATTGCGGTGCCGTTCTGGATGTGACGGCGCTCGTTGCTGAAGTTGGTGAGGAGCACTACTGCCCGCCTATCAGTTAGTTCCAGAACGCCTCTCGCTATGGAAACCACTTGCGTAAGCAGTAGCGTGACTATGTGCTCCGCTATCACCTCGTTATGGCATGGCCGCTCACATAACACCGACACAAGGCAGCAATATCTCGGCGGGAGCATCATATCAACAGCTACATGTAAACGTTGCAGTTGTTCTTCAGTAGCGGCGTCGACTTAAAGAAGGGCGGAAAAGGTGACAATACGATTTGGGTGCACGTTAAAGAACCGCAGGTGGTCGAAATTTCCGGAGCCCTCCACTACGGCGTCTCTCATAATCATATGGTGATTTTAGAACGTTAAACCCCACAAATAAACGTGAAAATACGTTGTAGAATGTTGATGATAGCAGCGTACTCTCGCAGAAAATTCATACCCGAAATGAGCTCTTCACAACAGTCCGCTAAAATCACAAAAGTGGCGACGAAGCTCGAATTACCGATCACGAGCTGAGCAGTGCATTTACCGGTTGGCGTCATTAGCTGTCCACCAGCACTCCTTATGCTCGGCCCACTGCACGGCGTCTTCACCTTCTTCAGGCGGTCGTCCAGCTCTTGTCGCATAATACAGAAGTCAGCACCAGTGTCAACCAGTGCTGTTACGTAGTGTCCGTCTATAATAACGCTAAGGTCGGCACGTACAAATTCATCGGCATTAGTACTCGGGGTTGCCGTTGTCTTCGTCATCACCGTCGTCATGTCATCTTTCTGTGGAGGCGAGGGGTCTTTTTGGCGTCTCGGCGATTGGCAACCTTGCTTCCTGAGGTCGTGGCAGTTAGTTTCCATGGCACGGGCTTGGGAAGCGGTTTCTGACGGCGTCAGCGTAACATTGGCGATTTGGGGAAGTGTGACCTAGTGTAGGTGAGGGAGACCGCCAGCGACGATGTGGTGAAGAAGCTTGGTTGGTCGGCGGGTGATCAGCACAATGGTCGCAAGGGTCTTCAAAACACAATCAAGTGGGTCGAGAAAAGTATCCAAACCGGGCTTCTCGATGACGGTAGTAGCGCGAGATGTGGCCTGGTTCGCCGCTGTGGAAACAAAGCGGTCGACGGTTGGCAGTGCGCCACAAGTCAGTCCGGCGTACTGGTGGTCGCCGCACTGGTTTCCACTGCCACCAAGGCAAGGTAACGGGCCATGCCTTAAAGGGTGCTTCTTCTGGGGCAGGCGAATGACGGTGAACGGCATCAGCATAGTCATTTGACGTGGTTCAGGCGGTGACGCCAGTGATGGAAAAGCTTGCCGCAGTTCATGGCGCATGAATTCCGTAGCAGAAGCAACTGGAGGCTCGGTAGACAAAAGACCGAGGTCCCGCAGCTTTTCCCGCAGGATTTGCCTAATCATTTGCCGTAGAGAGCTTTCAGAAACGGCAGCGTTTTGAGCGGCGGCACCAAAGGCGTTTGGTCGAGCAAGTCATAGAGTTTCCCACAATACTTACTAGACGGAAGTCTAGCGCTAGTGTCTATGGGAGCTGCGAAGCACGGCGCTTCAGCGAGCATGGGAATGATGGGTAGTACACACATTTGTCTAATATTCGTACTTCTGGCCGGCCTTTAGCTCCATGTTTGTTCGAGTGGCTTGGAGCTGCTTTCTTACGAAACAAGTGTTAGCAAATGTTCAGCGGTTGCGCTTCAACATTTTATTTTTTAGACTTACTTTCTAGACTTACTTTCCAGACTTTAGACTTACTTTTTTAAAAGCATTCAATCTTTCTTTCAAAACAATATTGAAACACAGCAGTAAACGAAGCCGCAAGTACGATTCGCCGCCCGCAAGTACGAAGACTAGGCAAATGTGTGTACTACCCATTATTCCCATGGTCGCTGAACGATCGCAGCACCAGAGTGCCCTCTAGTTAATTTTGAGAAACTCTATGAGGCAGGTGGTCAATGTGGCGGCATTGTTGCCGGAGCGCCCGCTGGAAGACAGTCGCCTCTTTGATAAATTCATCCACTGTTGTGGCCAGATTCCGTACAAGGCCGGCGAAAAGCAGTTCCTTATCTCCCCTCATCAGGTGACGAACTTTCCTTGCCTCTGGCATATCAGGGTCAGTGCGGCGAAATAAAAGGGCCATATCCTCAGTGAACATGGCGACGCTTTCGTTCGTCTTGTTCACATATGCTTCAATCATCTGTTGCGCGAGATTCCGTTGGTCGGCACTCAGGAACGCCTCGAGTAGCTTTTGGCAGAAATTGTCCCAAGTTTGCAAAGTAGGCTCCCTATTCTCGTACCATGTGCGAGCGCTATTTTCCATTGTGAAGTAGGCATGGTCAAGTTTCTGTTGAGCGCTCCAGTGATTTACCACAGCAGTCCGCTCGTACTGGTCGAGCCAGTCCTCGACATCCCCATAAGCTTCTCCAAGAAAGACTTCGGGAACACAAGGAGGCTCAAAAGTTACCTAGGAAGGAAGAGTCGTCTGGGCAGGAGGAAGATTCGCAGACGTTGTAGGGGCCGCCACGTTGGTAAGAGGAGATAGACGCAGTCAAGAGTTCCACTTAGGCCTAGTATATAAGCGCCGGCTGAACCAGTGTACTGGAGTCGTAACAAGATGTTGAGGCTCCGGACAGGGTGTACGATCCCGAACAATGCTTTCCTGCTTCAGGTTGCAGGCGCCAGCACCTCCACCAGTGTAGTGACGTGAAAACAGAGGTCGTATTTGAAGAAGCTGAGAAAGCTGCAGCAGGTTTGTCTTTTTATTTTCTGCCCGCCAGCGAGTTCCTCGTCATTCTCGTTGTTGATTTCTGCATAAAAAAGCGTGCAGATGCGCATATACATTGTCGCCTTCGTCATTCTTGCAGGACGCACGTGACAATATACAAACCTGCTTAATATTTACAATGCGTTTATAATGTCGAGATGTGGTCGGCGTCTTCATTTTATTATGACCGCCTTCTGATCGGTGAAATATGAAGCCATAGGGGTTCTTATTTGGGATCCAACCTGGAATTTGTGATGACGGCGCTGCCGTGCCGCTACGGCTTTGCGAGCCCTCAGCTCTGAGTCAGCTCGCCGGCGCTGCCGTTTTGCTGCAGCTCCGCTAGTCCGCAAGTCTGGATCCGCGGATGCGCTTGTGTGCAATACCGTGCTTCAATCGCTCAGTGAGCACGACACTTTGAACTGCACCAACGCAGCCACGATGCAAGGCGTCATGCGTTCATTCATAATGAACTGCACTCTATGAGCATGAGAGAGAAAAAGAGAGCCAGGAGCGAACGTGTTCTTTATCTCTCGGGGCGCCGCAGCCAAAGAAACAGCGTGCCACGAGCACACCCGCGATCATCGTTTTCCTTATCTAGCTAGGATCGGCATGCTCGCGACTGGAGCTCCCAGCACGTGCAAGCCAGAAGAAGGGACATTTCACGGACAAGGCTCCACCCTAAGGTGCTTCGCCTCTAAAAGTGAATTCAACATGCGTTCATTGAAAGGGTCACACGTGAAGACTATCAAGCGAGATATAAACAATCAATCTCGCGTGTATGCTGTCGCTGTCCTACTCCTTTGTGCCTCTTCAATCACGTGCTTGTTTTCTATTATACCTTTCTACGCATCTTTACCGCTGTACACTTTTTCATCTATAAGGGCCGTTCCCCGGGCTACCTGCACACCGCGACGTAAGTGCCGCGACCCTTGCCGCAAGCAAGTGGGGAACAGGTAAACCAATTGGCGACGCTCTTTCACCCTTCGCTTGGGTGCAGCAGGTGTGCCTGCAAGTGCGTTGCGGCTGTGCGGCTAGCGCATGAAACGGTCCTTACGCTCCACCTATACTCTGTCTTTCCCAATTTACGTGTTTTCCTTATACTATTCGGAAAAGCTGTTTTCTATTTCTCCACACTGGGCCCGGTTTTGGTTCACTCGCCAGCCGATTCAAAACGACGAGATATTGGCCTGATGCTGGGCCGCTGAATTGTAATCTTTGTTATGTTCGACATATTTTTGTTTATTTACAGAGTATATTATTTTTGCTTGGCGAATTCGATTCTGTTAGGGCCTTTGTGATCCAAAGCTGATTCGTCTTACCCCGCCGGCTCTAGCACCCAACTGATCTTCGTGGCTTGTTGTTGAGATTTTTTATATATTTAGGCGCGAACTTGCGCCGGCGTTGCAGGTAAACCCATCTGAGGCGCTAAGTGGAGCGCAGGTGTTCGGTGAGTACATGTGCAAAAAATGAGATCAGTGGCGGTCGCACTAACTTTTCCATAATATGCTCCTGAGAGATTGGTTCACAACTCATTATCATGGGGCCGCGATGCTAACGAAGGCAGGATCAGGCGTTTTAAAGACAAAACTTTTTTTGAGATTTGAGATTTATTTTCTGTACGTGCAACAGAAAAAACGAAGCAAAAGGCTACATAGCCTGACAGAGGCTTTTGCTCCGAAATACAGTCTGGCAAAATAAAATAAAAAACTGAAAATAACATGTCATACACAACTTAGCCGCAATTAGAGAACATCATTATATACAGATACAATTTGCAAAATCTGATCACACATGTAACCATCACAAATATAAAGAAAGAACAGGACAGTAAATAGTAATTCAGTAAACCTGTACACGTTGCCAATTAATATCGGGGAACAGAGCGTCGGTTGTCGATAATATGACAAGCGGTCAGGCACGTTGTCTATATAGATATAATGCGATCGTAATGCCGTTTGCGACAACCTTATCCTTTAGAGCACCTAAACGCCTATGCTCTTTGTAGAGTCCAAAGTATTGCTAAAAAACTTTTCGCAGAATCGATTGGTATTGCTCTCCAAGAGGAGGAAGAAAGTTTAGGCGGAAAGACAGGGAGGTTAGCCAGTTCTTAGACCGGCTGGCTACCCTGTGCTGGGGAAAGGGGTGAGGGGAATGATAGATGTTAAAAAGAAATGCTGCGAAGAGAAAGAAAAAACTAAAAACTAAAAAAAAAACTGCGACAGAGGAAAGGCAACATCAAAGAGTATAAGACACTAAAGTCTGTCTCTGAGGCCAGTTGTCCGCAAAAAGCGCAGCAAAGCTTTCAAAGCCTTCTGGGCTGAGGATGGGCTTGGCCAATGACCCAGAATCCTTTGTTCCGACAAAGGCCGATTGTCTAGTCTATCCAGAGCTGCAGTGAGTTCTTGTCTTGGCACGTTGAAATAGGTGCACTCACACAGAAGGTGCGCGATGGTTTCTTCGCAACTGCAGTAAGTGCATGTAGGAGAGCTGGCCATCCCGATGAGATAAGAGTATGCGTTCGTGAAGGCCACTCCAAGCCACAGGCGGCATAGAAGAGTCTCCTCAGCTCGAGATATCCTTGGGGGAAGACGAAGCTGCAGATCAGGATCCAAGTTATGCAGGCGCGCGTTTGTGAAGTCTGTCGAGTTCCACTGTGCCAGTGTGAGGTCACGTGCAAGCGAACGAAGTCTTGTAGCTGCGTCGGTTCTTGAGAACGGGATGGCTGTGTATTGGGTACCATCGTGTGCAGATCTAGCGGCCTCATCTGCAAGGTCATTGCCATATATACCGCAATGACCTGGTATCCACTGATACACTATGCTGTGCTGTTTTTCGGTTGCTTGGTGATGAAGAAGCCTTATTTCAGCTACTAATTGTTCATTAGGTCCATGGCTAAAGGGTGATATAAGACATTGAAGAGATGCCTTCGAGTCCGAGAAGATTGACCAAATTCCCGGAGGTTCTTTCACTATAAACTCCAGAGCTGCACGAATGGCTGCAAGTTCTGCAGCTGTCGACGACGTCATATGCGATGTCATAAATTTAATTGTGATGTTCCTCGCGGGAATAACCACCGCCCCTGCAGAGCTTACTGAAGACACCGAGCCATCCGTGTAAATGTGAAGGCGTCCGTTGTGCTTCTCTTGCAGGAAAAGTAATGTGGCCTGTTTCAGGGCTAGATGCGACGACTTTTTCTTATTTTGGATGCCAGGAATTGTAAGATGGGCTTTGAGTGGGTGTAGGCACCATAGTGGTATCGGCGGCTGTGCTGCATGCGTGAAGTGCAATGGAAGCACTGCGCAATGCTGAGCTACAGTTGCGCTGAACGCTGAGTGGGGCCTGGAAGTTCGAAGTGAGGCTAGGTGATGAGATGGAAGCCGAGCGAAATGTCTTATGTGCATTCTCAAAGCGTCTACGCGGATGTATGCGTTGATTGGATAATCACGCGCAATCATTACTGTCGCTGCTGTAGACGCGCACCTCGGGAGACCAAGGCATATCCTCAGGGCTTGGGCTTGGATCGACTGGAGGACGCGCAAGTTTGTTTTTCCGATCCCGCAAAGCACAGGTAAGCTGTATCGCATATAACCGAGGAACAAAACAGTGTAGAGTTGGAGCATTGCTTGTACCGGTGCACCCCACGTTTTTCCAGCAAGAAACCTCAGTACGTGGGTGATCATGTTGAGTTTAGTTTTCATGTGGGCGATGTGAGGGCTCCAGGAGAGGTCGCGATCAACTATGACTCCGAGGAATCGGTGGGTCTTCACGTAGTTGATCGTGTGTCCGTTGATTTTAATAACATATGGGCTCATAGTCTTATGCGTGAATGCTATAAGCGAGCATTTCTCTGATGACAGCTCTAGTCCCCGTTCTTCCAGGTACTTTGTCGCTATTTTTGCCGCTCTCTGAAGCCGGGCACGCAAATGAAGGCGTGTTACGCCTGACGCCCAGAGGCAGATGTCATCTGCATATATTGATAGATGGACAGATTTTGGAAGTGCATCAACTAGGTCGAGTAGCGCTAGATTGAAAAGTGTGGGGCTAAGAACGCCGCCTTGAGGCACGCCTCGACGGTTGCAATGGTGCGTTGTTGTGCCACTCTCCGTCTGTACAAAGAAAGTTCTGCCTTTCAGATAGCTGTGGATCCATTGGTAAACCCGACCCCCTAATCCAACATTTTCCATGACATTCAGAATGGCTTCATGTGATACGTTATCGTATGCACCTTTCACGTCCAAGAACAACGCCGCGGATAAACGTTTCAGTCTTTTCTGATGCTGAACAGATGAGACCAGGTCTATAACGTTATCAATTGCGGACCTCCCACGCCGAAAGCCCGTCATAGCATGAGGGTATACCTCGTGGCGCTCCAGGTACCACTCTAGACGAGCCAAAATCATCCTCTCCATCACTTTCCCGAAACAGCTGGTAAGCGCGATGGGGCGATAAGAGGTCAAGTGCAGAGGAGATTTACCTGGTTTAAGCACAGGAACGAGGCGGCTGGATTTCCATGAATGAGGGATAAGTCCGCTGCTCCACGAGTTGTTGTACACGGATAGAAGGGCCCGTCGAGCTGCTTCTCCGAGGTTGCAAAGAGCCATGTACGTGATCCCATCCGGACCAGGCGATGAAGATCGTTTGCATGCCGTCAAGGCCGCTTGTAGTTCCTCTAGAGAGAAAAAGGTGTCCATTCTTGAATCTCTGGAAACTGGAGCGTTTTCTAGGTGGCGCGTGGTGCACGTGGACGCATGACCGGCAACTTTCATGCAGAAATCTTCTGCTACTTCAATTTCGGTGCGTCCTTGGTGGAGAGAAAGACACTTGAAGGGACGATGTTGATGTGGCGATGTTCGTAGGCCACGGACAATCCTCCATGTCTGCGTCAAAGGCTTGTGTGGATCCAAAGATTCGCACAGATGTTTCCAGCGAAAGGATTGAAGTGAAATGATTCGCCGCTGAATTTTTTTCTGTAGGCGCCTTGCCTCCCTCAAGTCGTGAATGGACTTTGTGCGCCTATATCTTCTTTCTGCGCGACGACGGATCGCTCTGAGCCGTTCCGATTCCGCTTGATATTGACAATAATCTGAAGTATGTTGAATATGATAGGTCGCTTCTTGAGTAGCACCTCTAATCATATCCTCGAGGGTGTCAAGAGGAGGCGTTTTATTTTCTTGACACCTTTTTTCCGTCAGTGACCTGAACTTTGTCCAGTCGATGCGAGTCGAAGTGTCGTAGTTTGGCGATTTTTCCAGGCCCTTGATCTTCAAATAAGTTGGTATGTGGTCGCTTCCATGAGTTTCATAGTCTGCGAACCACTTGACCTTTCCATTTAGGCTTCGTGACACAAATGTCAAGTCAAGGCAGCTGCTGTATGTCGTTCCCCGTAGAAACGTTGGGCTTCCGTCGTTTACACAAAGCAGCTGCTGCTCCAGAGCAAAGGAGAATACTTGCCTTCCGCGACTGTCTGTCTTCTGACTTCCCCATAGTGGGTGGTGAGCGTTGAAATCTCCGGTGATGATCCATGGTCCAGATGTGGCTGTTAACAGTGCACGTAGTCTTTCAGGTTCAAAACGGTTCGAAGGTGATATATATGCGCCTACGAGCGTGAAATTGAGGTCTCTACGTTTAACTGTCAAACAGACATACTGGTTGTCATCGTGAGGTGCTACACGGTGCTCGATATAGGTAAGGTCGCATCTGATATATACAATGACTTTACTTTGTTCGTTGCAGGTAGCGGACTTGAAGGCTTCGTACCTGGATAGTCGTATTGCATTGTGTAGCCTTGGCTCACAGATAACAATAATTGGAAACTGGTTTTTGAACACAAATTGTCGTATATCAGAAATGCGGGGCTTGAGGCCTCGGGCATTCCACTGAAATATCGAAGCTCCTTTGATCTCTTTACGAAAGGCTTGCAGAGGCGGAGCCATGGTGCCTTTCCAGACTTGATAGCACCGGCTTCAGCGCATCCACTAACTGAAGTGCACTCTTTGCAGCCGGACTGTCAATGCTAGTGAGGAGCATACGAATGGTATTCATAAGGGCCTTTACCATGGCTACGATTTCTTTGTCGCGACTATCACCGCATTCTCGTTCCGAAATGATTGTAGACGAGCGATGTGGTGGCTCACACGGTGCGTCTATCGTTGGCAGCACTGGCCATGCTTCAGGCGAGCCGGTGATGCTCTTGTCTTGCTTGGAGGATTTGTTGTCGGTGTGTCTGGACGCTTGAGGTGGTATGCCGGTGGTCGTTTGGTGAGGTTCAATCCTTGCTTCAGCACTGGGTTTCCTCAGGGGCCTCCGGCGACGAGACCGCCGGCGTCGTACTTGGGCAGCGGCCTCCCTGTGAGTTGAGCCATCCCGGACCATTTGCCTCAACACTTGCATTTCCTTTTTCAGGATTGGGCAATCTTTCGACGATGCTTCGTGAGGGCCATGACAGTTTCGACATTTTCGAAGTTCTGCCTGGCAAGCGTCTGCGCTATGTGATTCTGAGCATAGCGAGCACACAGCCAGGTTTGTACAAACAGCACTGACATGTCCCAATCTATAACATTTCCGGCATTGAAGGGGCTTTGGTACGAAGGGTCGCACTGTGTGTCGAAAATGTCCGACCTTGACTTGCGATGGAAGGCTGTCACCCTTGAACACGAGCTTCACGCAGCGTCATTTGCCAAGGCGACGAGCTTGCAGTATAGTAGGTTCTGCAGACACCGGTTTGATGAGAGCAGCAAAGTCACTTTCGCTGATGGAAATGTCGACGTCGTAAATGACGCCTGCCGTAGAGTCGCGGCCATCAGGTATATATGAGCGAACATTGATGTTATCCAACATCTTGACGTTGCTTAGCACGTCCAATGTGCTTCGTTGAGTGACGTCTACGGCGAGGATATTCTTACGGCCATTGATTCGCACGTCCGCGATCTCTCCCTGGGCGAGTTCCTCAAGAAACCTAGACGTGACTTGACGATTGAGCCGGTTGAGACTATGAGCCGCATCGACCGGCACAAACAGAATTGTGTATGTCGTGGGCTCTCGCGTCATCGTCACATTCTTACTTGTTGTTGGAGACGGCATCACTAGTCTTCTTTTTCGCTGCCGCCTTGTCACAGGCACGAAGTCGCCTTCGTCGGAGCTCTCGTCGCTGGCCGTAGAGTAAATCAGCGTGTCTTCGCTGTCGGCATCACTCGGGTGGCCCGTACGCTTTCTCGTGGTAGCTGCGGACGACGTCGATGGTTGCGGTGGAAGCCCAGGCGAATCCACGTCCATCGCCGCAGTCACTGGAACGGTGTCTTCCACAGAGTCGCAGAAAAACTTTGAAAAATTACAGACAGTGACAGCAGTGTTCTACGCCAGAATCACTTCGTCGTCGTCCCATTGCTCTCCAACTACACACAAAGTCTTCAGGCAGGTATTCTGCGGGCCGACGCCGATAGTTCTAGCGATGCCTATCGGTATTTTGCTGGCACTAGATGCGCAGACGGGTAAGTTGTCGGGCATTCCTAACATGTTGAAAGTTCACACTTGTCAGTTTTTTTTTCTTTAGTATGGCGTTTGCTGTCTATTATTCGTGCATATCATTTCAGCCTTCGTCTCAATGTACTGGAATGGTATAATAACTATGATATGACTCCAGGTTTTAGAAGTCAAATCTGGTTGAGGATGTATACTTCAAACTTCATTTTTGAATTTCTGTTTTTCAATAGTTCACACGAGAACACGGTAGAGCACCAGAATAAGAAACTGGCACGTAGCATCAGCATAATAGTCGGGAAACCCTTGCATTTATCATTGTTATATTGTCAACATCATCCAAAACTTGTAGGTGTTTGAAATGATTTGAATGGAGGTGGAAATGTTGTCGGCTCGTGTGCTTAGGTTTTCGTGCATGTTAAAGAACCTCAGGTGGTCGAAATTTTAGGAGCCCTACACTACGGCGTCTCTCAAAATCCTATGTTGGTTTTTGGATGGTAAACCCCCCATATCAATCAATCAATTGAATGATTCGAAGCACGAGGCAAATGGTCAAGATAACTTCATTAAACCCACTTACGCGTGCGCTACTTAGCCTCGAGATATCTTGTGGACAGCTCAACTTTGTTGTTATAGTTATGGAAAACAGAAGTGTTCGCGTCAATGCGAATTTTATCAGCGAAGAGCTTTAAGGGCTTGTTTTGAGCCTTTGCGTAAGCCGATAGTTTACACCGAGCTTGTCACTTTTTGACAGAAAGATCTTCGCACATATAACCATTAGTTTTCCTGAGCTATTGCGCGTTTGACAAAATCAGCTCGTTGGCATTGAAAAATGCAAACTTGGCAATAATTGACATTCGGATATCCATGTCAACTCCGCCCAGCTTTTGAACATGCTATAATGGCAGACTTGCTGCGTAAATGCTTGGATGGTCGCAGCATACCTTCAAACCTTCACTATCTTATCTTCGGAAGCTGCCCAATTCCTATTAGAGTCTTCATCAAGGCCTCTAAAGAAAAGATTAGACCGAGCAACTTATTTACCACATCTTCTAATCTATTCGTAGTTATGGACAGCTGGTTTGTGACATCACGTACAATGTCAACCGAACCAGAAGGCGCGGTAACAGTGAGCGCAGCATGCTTTCTTCCAGAAAACTCGCCTTGTAACTTCAACTTATAACTTCGTTGTCCACCGTCTTCCATTGGGCGAACATGACACCTAAGCATCTGCACAAGCGAGATCAGCATGACTGTTCGTGTTAGCTTTTCCAGATATTTCTACATTGCTCTTCGGCTGTTTAATGTCCGTCGCGGTGATGGTGTGTTTAGGGAGTAAAGTTTTATAACTTTCCTTCAGACTATGCATTTCACTGAGGGCAAGAGTTAATGTGTCGGCCTCTGGCTTATTGATAGAACCATTATTTGATTAGAAATCACCGGCTCACGTTAATAAAAGTTCCTGCATAGCACCACATATATACGCACAAGATAACAGTTGTTTGAAAATATTCCCAAGCTCTTTTAAGCTCGACTCCGGAAAGAAGCAATGGTAGCTACATCAACTACACGTAGCATTGTTCATGTAAAAAGCAAAGGCTGTAAACATGTCATTCTTCCCATGGGTTCGAGCTCAAATCAGCAATTCGCCCAGTGACACCTATGTACACTGTCGTTCTTCATAAAAGAAAACACGCCAACGCGTGGTCTGCGCTCGGCGGCTGTCTACTGCGCCATCAACCAAGTGAAAAAAGCACGTTCGCTTTTGGCGTCATCTATGGCCAAGCAAGGTAACGAGTCACAGCCTGTAGACAAGCGCTGCTGAACAACGTTCCCTCACCGCTCACCCGGCGAGTTATATCGGGTGATCATGCACAACGTTTGATATGTTGGCAGTAGACTACGCACTGCAGGCGTGAACAGAGATGGAGTGCAATCCACCAGCGCTTTTCTACGAGTCATATTTTGGTATTTTTTTGCAACAGATGACGCTGGTAGCGAACGTGTTTTCTTTTGCTGTCAGTTGATGGTGCTGTTGGCAGCCGCCGCAAAGTGCAGGCCACGCGTTCGCGTGTTCCCTTTCACAAAGGACGACAGTGTACAGGCTGTTTCACACTCAGAGGAAATTTCGAAGCACGTCCATGGCGTCGTGATGCGGCCAGCGCTGCATAAACGCGCCGTCAGCAGTTCGAACGTGCACAGGTGGTTTTAAACCGCCTTGTCCGCTACAGCGGCTCTTGCTTGCCGCATTGGTGGCCTGCGCGTGGATATCATGGTTAGTGCAAAAACTGGGTCGATATTCTGCACGAAACGTAGCGCGACGCTTACCTGTCGGCCTTTGTTAGTAATAACGTGGTGATACAAGCAGAATCTGCAAGCATACCTTGTTTGCTGCTTCGAAATGCCGTGGTGTTTTGTGATTTCATGAATACTTCTTCACTGTGTGTACACCGCAGTACACGTGGGCGAGGAAGACACGGGAGTTACGCAATATGCGTTGTCTTGGATTGACTTTGAATAAAAAAAGCACTAAACAGCCAGAGCCCTTCTGCTGCGCTAGCTTAACTCGATAAAACATACGGAAACAAATTCAGGAATGCTTTAGGGGAAGAAAAAACCTGACCCTGTCTCTTTGCGATCATATTTCTTTACCACAAGACTCGCTAGGAGGCTTTGAATAGTGGTGTAGTTTTTACAGCGCAGTTCAACAGTCATCTTTTCCTGATATACGGGACATGATAAACCTGGTAAACAACGCAGTATTGCTTTTTTCAGACAAGAAAAAAAAATAGAAAAACGTTTGGCAGAGGAGCACCTGCTTAATTAAGATCAATCTGAATTTCGTGATGCCCAGCCCCCATCGTCAATGAATGGTGCATGCGGCGGCGGAACACATCGTTCATACCACGCATTAACTGCCGTCTAGAATGAGCGATATATCATATATCGCTAAAGACATGAACTTGGAAATGTCACGAGTGCATTTCGGCGCCGGGAGCTAGTCCTTCCTGTTGTGATCAAATATCGTCGACAATGTGTACGTTAAGGGGGTTGTTCTATATTAAGTCATTCGTGAATTCATTCTCATTCGTTTAATTGTGTTAAACACGCTCAGCTGCTCAGCAGTCATCACTAAGTGCTTTTTTTTATTTGAAGTCAACTAGAGACTACGCACGCCCCGCTGCCATGGTCAAGTGGCTAAAGTTCTCTGCTGCTGACCCGGAATTTGCAGGATCGAATCCCGGCTGCGGCGGCTGCGTTTTCGATGGAGGCGAAAATGCTGTAGGCCCATGTGCTCAGATTGGGGCGCATGTTAAAGAACCCCAAGTGGTAAAAATTTCCGAAGCCTCCACTATGGCGTCTCTCATAATCATACGGTGGTGTTTAGACGTTAAATCCGACATATTTATCGAGAGACTACGTATGGTGCGTACTCATTATCGTGTCTTCCTCATCCAAGCCTGCTGCAGCACACTCACAAATTAAAAAAAAACATTTGTGAACGCACACAGTGCCACAACGTTTCAAAGGAGCAAACAGGGTATGCTGTCAAATACTGCTCTTTCTAGTGTCCCGTTATTCCGAATAAAAGCACAGAGGTTGGCATTGCACAGCGTTCTGTGCAGAGAAGCCTGGAAAGCTGGGCAAGTTGGTACCGGAACATCTAAAAAAGTACTACGCAGCAAAAAGGGTAACAAAAAAAGAAAGCACGCCCAAGTTTGTTCTTTTTTGTTTCTTCGTATCTGATATTGCGCTGCAGATTTTTCTGAACATGATTAGTGCGAAGTGTCGGCCCAGTCCCAATATTAACAGTGATATCCGTGCACTGGCCGACAATGCTGCACACGCCTTGCCGTTGCAGATGATGTGGTTTTACTCTGAATCTTTGAAGCGTCTGCACACGCGTGAACTGCGGCCGGCGCGTGATTGCAGCGCTCTGGTCGCATCGTGATGTCGGGAGCTCCAAGATTTACCCTAAGTATGAAACAGCTTGTGCATGATTGCGCAGAGCAGCCATCGTCACGGAAGAGGCATGTTGCTAGACGACTAAGTCATTTCTATCCAAGGTTAGAGAACTGAGTCAGTGGTCTCCAAACCAAAGGTGGGGTATCTGGTGTAAGCCGGGTCAAGTTGGATATTCCGGGAAGATGAGCACAATTGAACTCGGTCAGCCAGGAAGCGTTTACCTTGTGCCAGCTAGCGAAATCCTTCACTGCGCGAGAAATATGGGCGTCGAACCCGTTCAACTGGGACTGG
This sequence comes from Rhipicephalus annulatus, assembly GCA_013436015.1. Taxonomy (NCBI): domain Eukaryota; kingdom Metazoa; phylum Arthropoda; class Arachnida; order Ixodida; family Ixodidae; genus Rhipicephalus; species Rhipicephalus annulatus. The sequence continues at coordinate 164,756 of WOVY01012210.1, forward strand.
AGCTGGATAGGAGGAGCCCAGCCGATCGGAGCATATTGCCCAGGTAACCATGACCACTGCAGAGGCCTTAAGCATGACACTCTTTCCGGGGTGTCGAGTAATGTTGGGTAGCATGACCTTATGTTCACTAAGAATGATCACCTCAAGCCATAACATAAGCCATAGCTTTTTTTTCAGCACCAACACTGCCTCAATCACATGTTGATGCGTTGATTGAGTCACCTATTCATTTCGTATTAACTTCAGTCATACTTTTATAAGACAATTGTGTTTTTTGCCGATTCTCTAGCACTGTTTATATGAGGTCAGTTTTATTTTTATTGCTGGTGATTTCTTGGCGATCCCTTAGTAAAGACATCGTCACTTATGCTTTATGTAATATGTCGCCAACTTGGACTCACTCACTCAAAGAAAACGTTCTCTTTTGCCATGCACTAGAACAATGTGTAAGAGAAAATAACTCGCAGCTATAGATGAAACCTAAAGTAAGTCGCGATTCAAAAAGAGCACCTCAGATATTTTGTGAGCGCGCATTCTATGTATTTTTCAATCCAATGCCTACAATTTAGAGGAATTGCTGTGTCACTCTGATAGATCGAGCACTCGCCACATCCATACGACTTCATGCACGGGGGACATTAACTTTCAAGAAGCGCTGACATGCGCAAACGCCAACGTAGTAGGAGTCGGGAATAAACAGGGAAATGAAGCGTTAATTAGTAGTAACTCAGCGGGGAAAATAGCGTGGCTCTCTTTGTGTAATCATGAATGCGGAAACAGGAAGGGAACGCGTAGGATGCAGTGAATGTCCTCTTTTGTGAAACGCAGAGCCCAATTCTTGTTAATTATGCACGCCATCTGAACGATGCTGCTTCGCCCTGATGCTCGGTAACGGAGACGAACAAAAGTAAGAACTATCGATGTCGTATTAACTACGCAAGCCGCGAAGTGAACAGCTGTATTTGATGGCCTCTCCATCCTTTCCGGTTCTCGTCCACGCAGTTCCTCTATGTTCAAACGAGCTCACTGATTATGCGTGTATTGCCTACCATTTGGGTACGCCAATTGCAGTGCTGACGGCGCTGCCCATTGCATCGACTGTGTCTGCACCATGTCAATGATTGCAGCTGGCGCAGCTGGTTCCTTTTATTTATATATTGAAAAGGAACGTTTTTTATTTAATGCTGGCATATTTTTTAGGCGTGCGAGCACTCAGAGACACTCTTTTCTTCGTGTAAGCATAGCCAGCCGATAACTTAATTTCTGTTTTCCAAATATACGCGAAAGGTTTTCTACACAATGACATCATTCCAGCTTCAGTCGGGAGTTAGCTTGGATCGATATAAAAAAGCTTTCAGCTTCTGTGTATACTTCTTTGGTAGCCGTCTTGTTGGACACCGCAAAGAATCTGCACATGCGCGGGTATTTACTCAGCGTACATCTTTACGGAACGTAAACAACCCGCCGAATAGGCTTTACGTATGCTGCCATATCTCGGAAATCTTTATCCATTCGTGGTTACTCGCGATATCCCCTTCGCGAAGTGGCAGCTGCCTAGTGACAATAACCCGAAGCGCGAGAGATCACCTTGTTTCAGCCGCATTATTGAAGACGGGCTCAAGCACGTACTATATGTACAGAAGGATTAATTTTCACGAACCCCATACGCATGACTGAAACAGGAAAAAGGAAAGGTAGATGTTAACAAACAACATTTGTACCCCAGATGCACGAGGAAAAAGAGTAGACTTATTAACCATGCGTGACTTCTGCTGAAAAACGTTGCTGTTTATCTAACAGAGAGCAATGAAAAGGTATGCTGGCGCATTTGTAAGGCTCTTACTTCGATTTTAGTCACGTGACTAGCTGTCACGTGGTTTCTAGCGAGAACATATCACGGGACTGTAGCTGTTACTTGTGTGACCGCACATGACACGTGATTTGCTAATATGTGAAGTTGGCGTATCAACTGCCACAATAGTGCTTCATAAAGAAAGCGATAGATTACCAATAAAGAGGGTGTAAAGCAAGGGGGTACGACCTCCTCAATGCTATCTACCGCGTGCTTACAGGAGGTTTTCAGAGGCCTACAAAATGGGAAGAGTTAGAAATACGAACTAATAGAGAGTACCTTAGTAACTAGCACTTCGCAGATGATAACATTGCTGAGTAACACAGGGACAAATTGCAATTCTTTATTACTGAACTAGACAAAAAAAGCATAAAGGTATAGGTCCTAATATTATTCTGCAGGAAACGAAAGTAATGTACAACAACCTCGAAAGGGAACAGCGTTTCGAGATAGGTAGCACTGCACTTGAACTTGTAATAGAGTACAAAGACTCCTACTTGGGACAGATAGTAACCGCGTAGTCAAACCACAATATTGAAGTAACTAGAAGAATAGAATTGGGGTTGAGAACATACGACAAGCACTCTCAAACTATGACAGGTAGGATTGCCACTATCCTTCAAGAGGAAAATATATAACAACTGCATCTTACCGCTACTTACCTGTAGAGCAGAAACCTGAGGGATTGCCAAGAGAGCTGAAATTAAGTTGAAGACGATGCAGCGAGCAATGGAAAGGAAAGGATAGGTGTAACCTTAAGAGACGAGAAGAGAGCAGAGTGTATCAGGGAGCAAATGGTTGTTAAAGAGATTGTAGTTGAAATCAAGAAGAAGAAATGGTCTTGGGCAGGGCACGTAGCGCGAAGGCTTGGTAACCACTTTTTAAGGGTAAATGAGTGGATTACCGGGGGAGGTAAGTTGGTGGAAGGGAGACAGAAAGTTGAGTGGACAGATAAGATTAGGAAATTTGCGGGTAAAAAATGGCAGCCGCAAGCACAGGACTGATATGACTGGCGTAACATGGAAGAGGCTTTTGTACTGCAGTGGGCGTAGTCAGGCTCTTGATAATAGAGATCTTGATGTTAGGCCATGTGACGTTTCGTCATGTGACTTGTTTTTACCAGTCCTATGACGGGAAAAGGCCACGTGACCGGTTATTACACCTGCCGCGTCATTTTAGACCTCTTAATATTGGTGGGTGGTGCTACGTGGTTTTTAGTCACAGCCAGTTGTTACGTGTTCGTACTATCAGCAGCTAAACCAGCAGGACGTGAAATATTCGGAAAAGCTAAATTCTCGCTTCATCGGGGAAAGTAATTGCGAAATAAATATTCCATGCCGCGCTCCGCATTCCAACCTATATAGTCACCTGTTTAATTTCTACCATTAAGTACTGATATAGCAGAAATTCGCTTTTGTTGTAGATAGAAAGACTTGCAAACTGTTGCTGTTAATAGTACGATGCTTTTGCAGGTGTGAATAGATGTCCCATGCTGGTACGTGATTTCTAATCAGTTGACTCAATTTAACGGCGTGTTACGCAATTTTATTATCCTGCTGAGATATTACCAGATGTGATGGTTTTATGGTCCTTAGTGTACTTTTTACAAGGCATTACGTTATTTGTAGTCGCATTATGTATTGCTACTTGATTTGCAGTTACTTCATTAGTTGCTAAGAGTCGTTACGTTGAATTGGTCACGTTTATAACGTTATTTTAGTAGTGTGCTGCTTCAATTTGGTCCGACGACCAGTGGTTTTGTAGTGTCACATCATTTTAGGGGCGAAGCTCCTCTTAATCTAACCTTGTCCTGCGTCAGGCGTAACCGAGAGAAGAGACGAGAAAAAAAAGGAAGGCAGTGTGTTTTGAACAGTATATTAGGCGGCACTATCGCATATAGAAGTACATACAAATCACAGTTGAGTGATGATATTCTAGGTGACGCTGTACCACTACTCTCCGCTTGACTGCTGCGCGGGTTGTGCCTGGTTGCGTGAAGAAGGAGTGCCTCTCTGTCTCCTGGATCGTCGCCGTACATGGCAGATCGTTGGTGGGGCATGGACGAAGCAGAGCGGCTGGCGTGGAGCACCGTTGCGGCTCACGCTCGTCGCCAGACAGACAGAAAGACAGGCACGCAGACAGGCAGGCGGATGGGCACACGAGCAGGCGGACGCATGCACGCACGCACGGACGGACGGACGCTCAGAAGGACAGACACACAAACAGAGACACAGACACGTGGACAGACAGACAGGCAGACAGACAGAGAAACAGACAGACAGACACTTCGCAAAACTCATCGTCATTCATTTCGAATATATGCTTCGATTTATTTTGTCACGTAACAGACTCCTCAGCATAACCATTGTATTCGACAACGGACAAATCAGCGTACATGCTTTAGAAGTAAAACATAAGTTGATGAGGACGGAGCAGACGTTTATCGGTTCATACCAATGTTAATTCTTTTTCACACAACCCGGCTACACGAAAAGCCTTAATAGCTCCGACCTTATGACTGGTCGGGCAGGATTAAAGAATAACAAAAAAATTTAAAAAAAACGCCAGGCCTGCGTGGAACACGCAGCACAGTCAGAGCAAAAGCTAGAAGAGCAGCCTTTCTAAGCCTTTTCTAAACACGCTTTGGGATGCTACAAGCACACTGCTGAGTAACCACAGCCCCGTAATCATAAATTTTGTCAGTGGCCAGCATTTCCTATTCTATCCTTCGTAATTCTTTGGAGAAGGATTGTATCCACAACACACTTGTTGGAAATGTGCACTGGCTGACGACGATAAATAAATATGCCCGAAGTTAGTATGTGCCACAGTTAATATGGAATTAAGAACAATGTTTCTAATTGGTGAGCATTCGACAACCCAGTTGTTACGGAATGGACATTGTTTGACTCCTGGCTATTTCTTTGATGTTCTAAAACATTTTATTACTTATAATGACACGGTTCCTTTCCCGACATCAAGCCTACTTAAGGCCAGTTTCGAAGGGAGTTTTAAGCACTGGAGTAGCTCAGTGATAGAATAATGGGTTGGCACCCAGCAGACCCATGTTTCTAATCCGATAGTATCGTTGGTGTTATCTTTTATTTACCTAGTTCTATGCGTTGGCGTGGCTTAGTGGTAGACAACTGTGCAGGAACGCCATTGTGTCATTGGTGTTTTTCATTTACCAAGTTTTTTTTTTTCGTTCGAAGGTGGTTACGGACACATGCAGTGGCAGACAACTACGGCGCCGCGCATGACCCGTGATCTGATCTCACAACGGCTTTCACTGTAAAATACTGAAACGCATGCTTTTGAAAACAACAGCTTTAACACTTATAAAAATTACGCTATCTTCCGCGAAAGTAACCATGTGTGGCTACGATGCAGCGGCCTTGACGCTGGCGCTAAGGAAAGCAACCTGGGGAAAGCGACGCAGGAAAGTAACCTGGGGTGACGCAAAGCCCTCTGCGGTGAACTAGTGTTTCTTACGGGAACATGACAATCGCTGCTAATAGGCAATGAGAGACGGAAGAATTCGATGGGACAGAGACCAGCATTTAGCTTTTTCAGTTAACGCACACGCTGCGAATTTTATTGTTCAGCAAAGCGCAGGACAAATCTCCCACCGGCACTACCTTGGAGGTAAAGATCCACTGCCGTTGTGCAGTGCGAATCGGTTTTTCAACCGAAATACTCGCAAGCAGACGCTGCTTATGTCGCAGTTACGCGTTGAGAGATGCAGGGAACGTACGAGAAGATAAAGAGAAGAAGGGGACGCGTGTGCACAAGGGCGTGGGAGACATATAAGAAAAAAGCTCGTGTCGCATTCAAGTAAATAGAGTACCCGCAAAAAAAACGCGACGTTGCATCAGCATAACTGGCCGCTAGCACGCCGTAGGGTGCTGACCACACATATGCCAACATGCATGGAACTTCGCTCCTTCATATTTGCAGGCGCGTCACCCATTGCGTAAGGGTGTTGGAATATGCAACAGCTGGCTGGTTGGGTGAGGGCGCCAAGTGCGCATTGGCTGAAACGACAGGAAAGCTTAAGGGCATTGTATTTTCGCTGCAAGAAATGACACAACTGGCTACTTCATAAGCCAAATCTGACAAATAAGAGTATCTACAAAGTATCTAATGTGCCAAGTGGAAAACTTTATCAAACGGCATCGAAAAGTAGCCTGTCTGCTGCAAAGTAGCCACCACCGGTTACTCAGCATTTATATATTCTACAGTTCACCTTCGTGCATAGGAAAATTTAAGGCTTATTGCAGCTCGAAAAAAAATAATACTCTAATGCCATTCATTATTTAAAGAAAAAGAGACAAATGTACAAGCCAGGAGCATGGCTTTAACGCAGTTTTCCTGCGCAAGTTCAAGGCTGTTCTCTAACGTGGTTTGGTTGCGTCACTTAACTCCTTTTGTTGTTGCAGACTCGCATTATGGACAGATACACTGAACCATTTCGCTGAAGAAGGTAACTTTACTGAGAAGTGGCTGAAGGGCACAGCAGGGTTCTCATTTCCTTCTACTGCGTTTCTGTTTGGTTCATTCTTTGCATCTCGGTTTTTTCGAGCTTTCGTTTTTCCAGGAACGTATAAGCTAGCGCATTTATTCTCTCTTCACGTTTGCACGACAATGTTACTGAAATGTGAATGATATATTGCTAGCATTATTTCCGTCTAACCTAGACAAAGTTGACCTACTACACACAGTAAAAGCTTGAAAAATGGGTTCGATGTGTTGTACAAAGTCAAATTCTTTAACTTCGTTTAACGTAATTTTTGGCTTAGAGACCATCATTGTGCAGCCTGCTTTTTTGTGGTCTCGTAAATGTATTGTTGGCTCTTTGTGCACGATAATTCAAATAGCACAGCATGAGTGTATGAGAAACATGAATGACATGTTATGACAGGAATCTCATACACTTCTGTGTCTTGTACGCCGACGACATCGCTTAAAAGAATACTGAAGAAAATTTTTGCCGTCAATATTTCCAGTCAAATATGATGGTTGGATCCTGAAATTGATAGACACAACCTTCATTACAAGCAGTGACTACGGAAAATAATGAATTTAATGCGTTCGTCACAAACTGCCGGGTCCAGTGGTGGTGCCAGGAACTAGAGAAGGTGACGTTTGTTGACGTCAGACTCACCCATAAATGGAATTAAAGCCATCAATACCAGCCATCACCCGCGTCTCTTGACCCGCTCATCTTCCACTTCGATTCCCAGAACCAGTATAAACAGCACGAGCAGCGAACAATGCTTCCGGTTGGGGCAAACTGCCAGCGCTTTTGTGGAAGAGAAAGAGTTGAGTGAAAGGAGACGTGAAAAAAAGGAAGAGGAAGACGAGAACACGCGCATCCTGTATGCGCCTCGGTGAGTTTGACGTCATGGCTCGTGCTCGTGAGCAGCCGCCACACGCTCGCAATCCATCAAAAATACAAGCAACTGTTTTGAATACGGGAAATAAAATCTCTTTAGCGGAACAGTGGAATCTTCCGAGTCGAATTTCCAAGTTTCTTCAGCATTTTCAAGTTTTGTTCAGTATCCCAATAACTTCTATCACCACGGTTCGTGGGAGACAGCAGCACGGAGGCGTTGTTTTGACGTCAGGCACTTGTAGCGTACTGCATCCGTTTACTTTCATGTGATGTCCGGTGCACTGTTTGCTCGGCGGTCCACACCGGGAGTGGCTACTGAAAGGGGCCGCTTTCTCGGGCGCCTCTTCATGCCAGCTCTCGATCTGAAAGAAAGTCTAGAAGCGTTGGTGGTACTCAATACGTTTGTCTTGTTCTGAACAGCAGAGCTGCCATTTGCTGTGTCAGATGACAGATGAGTGTCCGCAATGGCATGGCACGCTTTAGTTCCAGGATACACCCACAGATGGCCTAACTGTCTTGGCCACGGGCGAAGTGGTAGCCTCAAAATGAAACGGGAAAGGGCAGCTCGAGCGAAATTAGGACTGAAAGGTGCTGTTGCAGGGGGCCGCGACATGCTCTCGTACGTGCAACCCTGCTCTACAAATAACGCAATGACAGCCATCCACACATATTCACGAAACATCACAGATGATCGCCGAAAAATCGCAAGGGAGACACACCAGAATTGAAGTTCTACTAATTCCGCTGGTTTCCCACTGAGCGACACTGAGGTATTTTCTTTCGTGTTACATCTTTTTCCACGACGTAAGTTTCAGGGGATTAAGATCTCTCATGTTCATTTCGAAACATTAAGATTAACCATGCGTCTCGCCTTCTGTATAATTCAGAGAAAAACTAGTAAATGTACGCCTTATATAAAGATCTGCTGTCTTTTTTTATCGTTTGAAAGAAATAGAAAGAATTTGACAGGCTACTAATTTTGAAAACCATCATTACGAACAGAGAGGTAAAAGTTCATCTAAATAGGAGCAACATATAAAACATAGGTTTCTAGAGGATCAATTATCCCTATATTCCTTAGTAAAAAGCGAGATCTCGTGTTTTCGTTGTTTCGCCTTGTCCATGGACTACTGGGATTGTCTGAAATTGCAAGCACTCCCGCCTCTCTCTTACCCTTCGCTGGAATAAGTACTGCGCGAAATCGCCTCTGGTAAAAATCAGGGCCATGGCATGGTCAGCAGAAAATATTGGGTGCATCTTTTATTCGGCCAGACGACCGCAACAGAAACACGGAGCTCTGAAGTCAATACACGAATTCACGCTGGCTCTAGCCTATGCACGCACTAGGCGTTTCACTTATTTATGGCTTCGGCAGGCATCAGACCTCTCCATTTTGCCGCGATCCCTGCCTGAATAAGCAGGCGGACTTAGATATTGACGGAGGTTAAGGCGCTGGTACCCGATGTACAATAGCTTTTGTTGGGAGGCGACAGCCTCGCAAAAGCTGCTCTGTCACAGCGCCGTTGCTCTCTGGAGTTGTTTTCGTTAAAAATACGAAACTTTGCGTGAGCCGTCGGCTTATGATGTCTTCCTGTTTCATTTGTTGCTCCTTCTCTCTGTCCTTTATTTCTTGATGTTCCTATCTGTGGACGAGCAAACTTTGCTAATAACGTACTTAAGCCGCGCTTAATCGAATTTGCTCCTGACTGCTAATTAACTTTTCGATAAGAGTTCAATATGGCGTTCCTACCACACTTTTGCTTTGCTGTACTGTTGCTGTTTTAGTCTTCAGGACGTTGATCGCATCAGTCTTTCTGTTGACGTTTGCAAATTTATATTCTAATTCGAGCAGAGCCAAGGCCTTCTGTTGTGTTTTTCTTTCACTTGCCCGCGTGCACAAAATGAGCGTGTTTAACGTAATCTGAAAATTTTGCGATAGTTTTCACCACTTTTTAGTTAGGTATTTCCATTTGGAGAAAAAATTGCGTGATATTCTTGAGACAAACACGGTAACAACGTCAGCATTTGTGCAGTGAAGATCAATGATATGCTAATGTAAATAAAATCGAAAAAATAAACAGAACGGGTTGTGCGTTTCTTTGTGCGTGCGTGAGTAACAAGGTTGGAAATATTGGCTGAGCAACACTGCATGACACTTTCACCCATATCGCACCAATGCGAGAGAGAAGAAAGTTCGAAAAGGCCACCACACACTCTGTTGCAGTAAAACTCTTTCAATATTACTACTGCATATTGTTTTAAGTGGTGAACAACTAAGTTAAAGACAAACCTTTGAGACTCCACTTTATTTTCTTGAAGATGTGTGAACACGCACGCTTCGCTCTGACCAATTAAACATTTGTTCTAGTTCGTGTGGTGGGTCTTCACTGTAGGAATGTTTACAGTGTGAGGTAAACATGATGGCTAATGAAGAAACAAAGGCACGCACTGTGCTGTCTACGTCTCGCTTTAATCCTTCGATCGTATTTACACTTAATGTAACCAAGGCTTGAAAAGTTTTTGTGATGTCATGGCTTCCACTCGCGTTTGTTACCAGCGCTGGCAAGATAAAAGCTTAAGATGGCCTCATTAATAGGCTATGATAATGTTATTTTGGCTGATGAAAGAATTTGGCTGCCGCTCTGGTTATATCAATATGACATGACTGACACAATTTGCTCCTGTTGTGCATACTACCACGCAGCATATATAAAGAACCTCATATTCTTTAGAAATTAAAAAAAATACGAAGGAGCGTATCTTTTATTTTTTTTATTGTAGAATACTTGCAAGGCTTTTTTAACAGAGGCATGACTACCGTAGTTATTCATAAAGAAGGGAGAAAACACAAACTACCAAGCTCATTTGTTTGGCAGTGTTTTGATTTTTTAGACATGGGTATCTCCTCCCGACTGGACTGGACCACCTCTTGGTTTAGAATAGAGTTCATCATTCATGAATAATGTACATTGTAGGTAATAAACTAAAGAGCCAATTTGTGGTTTCCAAGTTTTAAGAATGTATCTTCACAGCAGCGCCATCTCGTTGCCGTTTTTTCTTGTTGAGGCACTAATTTCACATTAACTCTACCACAGCTTTGCTCAGCTTGAAAGGTTGCAGAGAATGCACACAGCATTCCTAGCACGTTCATTCCATAATCTGCAAAGACCCTTGCGTTGAAACCTGTAAGAAATATTCAACACACTGCACATGCCAATTATACAGAGAATCATGGCAAAAGTTATCTTCTTTGTTGCGTTTTTTGTCTTACCAGGTGCATACACTTTTGAATAGTTCACTGTAGATATAGAAAGACTGAAAGGAACCCCAACGCAGGTCGCCGTCCAGGCGACACTCATATGCCAAGTTTTCCAGCGGCGTCATAACTCTATTCTTTACCATCTGCTGACTGCACTACACGACTCACTCACACGACTCAAACATCACTTCCTGGCCGTTGTTCACAACCCGTCCAACCCTCCGAAACCTCTAGTTTCGATCGTTCACGGTTTCGCGAACATTCCAAGTCATTGGACTTCGCGTAGCACGTACCATGGCCGAAGCCAAGAAAAAGGGTTTCGTCTCGACGGTTCGTTTGCGAAAATCGTCGCCCTCAAAAGAGGCCCCGTTTCAATGTACCAATTTATCGTCATCTGCGCTGGCTCGCTGTCGCATGTGTAGAGGGCAAGGGCACAACCTGGGTACTTTTTGATGCTTGTTGTCTTGTTTTGTTGTGCGTGTCCGGGAAATAAACGCTTGACACGTGATTTGATCCAGTCGTCAGGAGGCAGTGGCGCGCGTCTGCTTCAGTGCTCGTTTGTGACAAAAATAAGTGCTTTGTTACAATTATTACGCATTCCGACACGCATCTTGAACCTGTAGATCACAGGGTCATACGTTGTGTTTCAATTTAGCGTATTTCTTTGCGTTCGATCTGCTCAGCAGCACTCACGGCCTCACATCACTAAAAACCGTCTGCCACACACGCACGCACCAAAGATTCGTACTCGATCACAGGCAACATGATGCAAACTGTCTCCCGACACATGATCGCACACAAAATAAGCGCAATAAAACACAAGAAAGAGCACACCGACACGCGCAAATCCTTACGCAACCACATCTAAACACGTAGTGCCATCCACTTCGATGGGTGGAGTGTCAGGGCCCTTCCAAAAAAAAAAGCGGCCGTAACGGTCAACTCTGTCTATACGCGCTCACCCCTTGACGGCGACGCGAGGCAGCAGGCCCCACCTTGTTTTTTATCCAGCGGTCATGTCTATAGTCTCCTTTCCTTCAAGTGTGAATATAAAGGGGGTGTGCATGCGCGCCCCCTCTACTCTTCTCTTACACTTCGCCCCTCTCTCACTTCGCTACGCCGACGCAGGAAGCGTCTGCTAGAGACGACGAACAGACGCAGGCAGTATCTGCTCCCCGCCCCCTCCGAGGTCTGACCTAAAGACCTACCTTCAAAGTCTATTTGTCCGAGTTGATAACTAGGAGATCACCGATCTCTTTCATTTGAGAGGGCAGCAAGTCTGAGGCAATCACCTTCATTACGTTGTTGTGCAGTGCTGAAGGTCGAGCTACACCGTCATCATGTGGGCTAGAATAAAACAAGAGTGGGCAATTCAGGTTCCATAGCCAATATCTGGCACTCTTGAGATGGTGACAGAGCGCTGAGAGTCATCAAGTTCGAAAGGGCTAGACACGTTTCGTTTACCGTAGTAGTTAAAACTGTGTATAGAGAAGACACGTGCAGCGAAATTAAAAGCCCCGGAGACGGTGGGACCACATAACCACCATTCGGTACACTCGGGTATGGTTCAACAGCAACACTGGTTAGTGCCTGTGCTGGCAGCCAAACAAAATGCGTGTCATAGCCGATTCGGAACAAGCTCTGATGCACTAAGTCCGACAGAGGTAAGTCGAGTTGTACGTCATCAGCGGAGAAGTCAACGACAGCAGAGTGGTCAGACAAGAAATTGAGTACGAGGAGGACCTCATGGGGACAATGACCATTAACATGAAACATAACGGAAGTTTGACGGTAGGCCATCTTTACGCATGCGGTACACATTCCAAGCACAGCCGGAGTTTCTCCACTGGCGACATACAAAAGTAGGGACTTGGGTGGCTAAGCACCTGATTATACCATGCACGGCAAATAGATCTCATAATGGAAATATGTGCACCTGTGCCAGTGAAGGTAGTAACATGCAGGCTATCCCCTTCCACAGCAAGCAGGTTCTGGTTCATAGTCATGGTGAGCAGGGGTTTCGACGTCAGGGCTCTAATGCAGCGTCACCTACGTGAACTGCATTGCGCAGCTTTTCGAGTTTAGGCGCCCGGTAGGGTGGGGAGACGCACAGCGGTGGTGCTGAGGTGATCGGAAGCGATATTCGTGCGAAGACGGTGAACGCAGCAGCATCAGACTGATGTTGGAGGAGCCCGACTGCACGAGTAACTGTCACGAGCATCAAAGTGATGTAGCTGGTTGTCGTCACGTCGATGGCCAGAAAACGAGAGGTATGGCGATGTGTGAGACCGACAATAGCGAACTATATGTACCATACCATGGCAACGAAAGCAGATCGGCTTGTCATCCTTCGTTCTTCGCTGTGCAGGGCCATGGTAGCAACGACACGTTTCTGGTGCACGCGAAGGAGGCGTCATGGCACTTACATGAGGTGGCGTAAGCCAACGTACGTGCTTCGGTCTAACGTTTGTGAGTTGTTCCGGCACAACCTTCTTAATCAGCGAGATTGTTAATCGGGGATGCTCAGATGGGCGCACTGGGAAAGATGGGGGAGACCCCGCCTGGATTTCGCGATGTACGATAAGGACTACGCTCTCCGTGGGGAGCAGTGGAGTAAATGTAGGCTTAAGTTCCTCGCAGTATAATGTAGCTGCAGTATTTGGAAGCCGCATGAATGCTTAGCGGTGCGGCTACTTTTCATTTTTTCGAAGCACCGAAACTATAGGATGACGTCATCCACGGTCAAGCAGTCCTTAGACTCCAGCATATGGAAGGCATAATCTACAATGCCCATGAGCTAATGGCTCACTTTGCCCTCTTCGGCAATGACATGATGGCAAACTGCACGAACAGCACCTATGTACGACACACAAGATTCTGTCCTAGTATGAGCCCGATTGGAGAGATCTTCCGAAGTGTTTTGCTGGCGCCCGGCTCGTGTAGCAAAGAGGTCATGGAGCTTTTGCTTACATGCAGCCCAATTTGTTCTATGTGCCTACTGCGCCTGAAACCACACGCCTGCTCTGCCGCAGAGATATGTGTTGGTGAGCACCATTGTCAAGTGCCAAAAATAAACCGCTGCAAAATCCAGTCGTCGACGTAAACGTTGCTGTACAGCAGACGTCACCCGGGTCACATGGAAGAATCAGTATATGACAGGCTGTACCGGCTGGCGTGAAGTCACAGTCAAAGTAGAAGCGCTACAATTTTTTTTATTTTGACATCGTGGGGATGTCCAGAATACTACCGCTATGGCGTTCCGTTTTGCGTCGTACCCAGCACGGCCATCAAAATGTTGCGATTGTATCTATAGGATATTTGCAGAGGGAACTACGACAGTGAATATCGTGACTGCGTTTTACCAGAACACGTCGTCCTTCTCTTCTTTCATCGCTACAGCATAGCGGTAACGGCGAGACCACAACAATGTTCCATGATTCGTGACTGCGTTTTACCAGAACACGTCGTCCTTCTCTTCTTTCATCGCTACAGCATAGCGGTAACGGCGAGACCACAACAATGTTTCCATGATTCAAGAAAAATTGTATGGCCAATTATGAACCTACATTTGTGAAGTTGATATTTACACCGGTTTGCCGAAGCAGAAAATTAAGACATCTCATTTACAAGAAGCCGACTCTTTTTCGCGTGTTTCAAGGCCTATAGGAGGTGCTACACGCCTTAAGGGATTAAATGGCGCATATGTAGATTATTGCACCGAGCCGTGCTTCTGTGTTTATTTGAAAACCCGCTGCCGCTGTTACAGTTTTTTTTAAATATGTTCTGTTGCTGCCCTTTCGCCACACGGTGATGGCCCTAAACTTCTTATCTATTATAGAAGTCTTTTTATGTCGCCTATCAAACGTCCCATGCGATGGAGAACCAAGCAGATGCGGTTTATTTAAAAATGCTCGTTGATGCATGGTGCGAAGAAATTTGAGGGCATGCGTGCCGAGTTTACAAAAAAAATATGCAGCATATCCACGGAGTGAATGATGGAGAGTGGGGCGAAGCATCCGTCCGTCCATTCGTTATTGCTTCCGCCGGTCCATGCGTCCGTCTGTGTGACCATCCGTGTGTCCATTCACCCGTCCGTGCGTGCGTCTGTTCGTGCGTCCGCACGTTCATCTGTGCGTCCGTCCCTGCTTTCGTCCATGTATCCGCTCTTACGTCCGTCAATGCGTCCATCCGTCCGTACAGCCATCCGTGTGTCCGTGCATGCATCTGTCTGTGTGTCCGTTAGTCCACCTTCAACACTCCAAGTAGCGCCATCTCGCATCTCTTCATCATATATTCCTCATATAAAAGCATCGCCATCCAGCGGACATTCCAAGAACTGAACGAGAGGAGGCACACGCACACTGTCTTACGGCTTGCGCTTCGTGTCTACTTCCCACCTTTAACCACCTCGAGTTCATGGTATATGCTAGTTCACTGTAATCATGGCACTGCAGCTCAACGCTCGCTAAACCTTTCTAAAACCAAGGAGGTTATGCTCAGCAAGTATAACGTAGCAACCCTTTCTTGTCAGATAGTGCTCAATGTACATGCCAATGGCTGCTAATTGGGAATGAGAGACAGGAGAATTCGGCTTTTAGTTAACGCGCACGCTGCGAATCTTTTATTGTTCGACAACGCACAAATAGAATCTCTCACCGGCACCACCTTGGAGATCAAAATGTAAGATTGGTTACACACTACGACTACTACTGCGACTACGAGGGACGAACGGGTGCCGCAATAAGAAGCTTCACTCCTAAAGAAAAAAAAAGGGAGGGGGAAGGTGCGCCATCTCCACGAAGTGAGTGATGACGAAGGAGTTTACCCGAGGCTGATTGGGAGAACTCGTGAATAATTTTGACGAGGGCCTTCTTTTATAATGGCTTGTTAAGGAGGCGGTGTACATAGATGGCATGCAGTGTCCTCGATCACGTTCCATTGTAGCACTGTACAACCGGAAACTCTCATTGAAGCGCGGTGATGACGCTTGCGTGGGAGTGGTCGTTGTTGACGAAGACTATGGTGGTGAGGTTGTTGGCAAACCACAAGCGGTCGCATGCCTAACAGTCACGGCGGAACAAGTGATCGAGGAAGTTGCGCTTGAAGCCCGTGTCGGCGCCTTCAACCTCAGATACCGACCGCTTTTGGCGCTTGACCGCTGCTTCCAGCGCCCAATCCAATTCGAGGTTCTCTTGCCGCCGCTTGTGTGTCGCCTCTGTTTTTCTGGCACTCACCTGGGGACCCGATTGCCAACGAGCCTGCTTTCCTTCCGTTGCACCAGCTCTCGCCGCTGCCGCCGCCTCCGGATCCACGTTGGTGCTGGCTTGCGACTGCTGCCGATGCTGCCGTATTTTTCAGTCTCCCGAAGTCTCACCGCTAATCTTAGCGGTGGGCCCGCATTGCAGCCGCGTTGCGACCTGTACACGCCACTGCATTCGTTTTCAAGGTGTTCATGATGAACAGCTGCGTGGAGATGTGCAGTCATTGAGCTCCCGGTGATGAGAAAGAAAGTGCGCGAAAAGCTGTCGTGCGATCGCCTAGAGAACTAGCGTGCACGCCAAGGTACATGCCCCGAGCATAATGAGCTTGGCTCCTAAAAATGTCAATGTGCAAAAGAACAACGACCATGTTCATGCAACGCCGCACATGCAAACTGGCGGTCTCTGCTGATGTAATGGACAAGACGCTTCTTCCTCGCACCACATGAGGTGCAGTGATATGGCAAACAAGCGAGTGTATGTGCGAATTCGGCGGGCACCGAAGGCGGGAGCAATCAGTTTTGAAAACTATTACCACAGCTGATAGTGTCATTTAAAATTCTATACATTCCAGCTATTGTCTTCATAATTTTTGCTGCTATGTTACACGACACTGAAAAAACTCCTGGAGCAACATTTTGTTAATGTTTGCACTCAACGCCAGAAAACCAGTGTATCAATAACATAAACAGACTCATACAACCCTACGGATATTCTGTCGAATACATTAGAGTGTCCATTAGGCACACCTAGATATAGTTATTTGACTATAATTCATTGTCTGTTTAGCCATAAATATATTTCATAATTTCACAATACCGAATGTTATCTTTATGCAAAAGAATGTCAAAGACGAACACGCAGCTGCTTAACGAAAAATGACTCACTTGACAAGTTACGGTAAATTGATTTAACTTCTTCCAGAGATATTATCATTTGTAGCACGAGGACCATCACACTTGAGAAAAAAAAGCATTTTCACAAAACAAACACACATTAAAGGTGTTTATAAGTGTTTACACATCCCACTACTAATGGACAGAATGGATTAAGGCTATTATAGTGAAAGAAAAGACAGTTACATGAGCATCTGAAATGGTGGCTAATCTTGAAGCAGTTAAGCTTTTCTGCGAGAATTCTCGGACACGGAAGTGGGTAGTATGCACGGATAGCTACCTCGCTCTTGAGATGACCAAAAATCTGCAATAACCTTGAAAAAATGATCAAACATCATAATGTACTTGAGAAACTGCGGCCTATGCCTCAGCGCAGAGTCACAACTTGGTATTCCAGTGGACACCCAGCCACATTGGAATAAAGGTCACCGATTGAAGAGGCATACAACCAAGAAAGCATTGCATGAAAGACGCGATTACGCACTCCATATGTCATGGGTGGGTATTCAAAATTTCATAACGCAGGAAGCTAACGACTCTTCTATGGAGAAGTATTTTAATAGCCCTAAGGTAAAGAAATTATTTATTTATGAAGTTACTCTGCACATTGATATTTAAATAGCGACAGATCTCCCATGACAGTTAGATACGTTAATCCACAGCAAAAGTACCGAAATGAAACAGAAAAATTAAGAAAAAAACTAGCAGGTTTATATAGGTAGTCTCTCACAATTAAGAAATTACTTGGGCCATGGCCTGAAATGTATCTTCAGAAAGAGGTGAACATCCTTCTGACAGATTTCTTGAGGGAAACCGGACTGCATAATTGCTCGTGATATGCAACTAGGGGTTGACATGTTAGAAATGATGTCACAGTGTAAATGGAAAGATGTGCGTGTGAGCATTTTAAACAGTGTAAAATTCTGCATGCAACCTGTACATTGACATGCTATTTCAACTGATTTCCATGTGCCCCTACGTTTTCTTTTTCTGATTGTTCATTTTCGGTACCATTCAATGTTATCTGTTTCGCGGAAGAACTTATCGATATGGAATAGTCGAGTTATTACGGACCTCAACCTCTTAACAAAACATTTAGTACACTACAGAACAGTAGGGAAAAATAAAATACAGCGCATACTGTACCCAACGACCACAACCATTACGCAACCGAACACCAACTAGTAACACACTCGAGCTACCCTAACATGCGCCGTCCCTCTGGTGTATATAGTGACAGAGTCTTGTGCCGTAGCTCCTTGAGGATGTTGCTGTTTAGCATACAAAAAAGACATATTGATAAAGTATATGTGATTTATGGCCTACTTGCAGACACCCCTTGAAATAAATGTCATTCATTCTAACGTGCGTAATATTCAACGCTTCTTCAAATTAGAGAGTTGCCATTATCAGCTGACAATGCTGTCAGGTGGGTACTATAAGAGCCGTGTCAATAACCGATATAGATCTGAGCTCCTACTAGGCTTTTCAGTTAAAGCATGCATGAACTCATTTTCAAAGAGAAAAAAAAACGCTAATCGAAGAGGCAAAACATCATTACGCTGATATATTTGCACACTTTTTGTTAGGCCAAAGGGTGCCTTGGTTGCTTGAAGTTGCTTTGAGGATGAAATATGATTTCCATTAGTGTGACCCCTCAGTTTACAGCAAGTTACATTATAAACACGATCGCTGTACCTTCAATGAGTCACAGCGAGCAAAGGGAAAATTCTAAGGTCGCCCAAATCGACCTCAATCTTTCACAAACCGAATGCTCTGCCTGGTACACTTTTTGAATATATATACATATATATATATATATATATATATATATATATATATATATGTATATATATATATATATATATATACTTAGCGCTGACTGACACTCCCACGTTTATATTCACATATAAACCCAATAATGTTGCTGGTGGGATAGCCGCCATGATAGCTCAGTGGTGGAGCATCGAACGCGTTTATTTGAAGGTCGTAGGTTTGATTCCTGCTCACGGCAAGTGAATTTTTCATCCTCTTTTCTTTTTATTTACATTATATTGGTTTTCATTCCACTATATACATTTCTTGGCATTATTATCTGTTACATCTCAGTAATATTGTGTCAAAACACAGAAAAACGAGTTCTTAGGTATATACTTCTTTCACTTATATATATATATATATATATATATATATATATATATATATATATATATATATATATACAAAGAACTCCCATATAGGCCACTACTTAAACATCTCGTACAACGTTTATGACTTAAATTGACTATGGCTTAAAATAACGAAGCAAAGAGCCATGATACGAGAACTTAAGCTTGAAGGCACCGTGCGCGAGTCGCGTTTTGTTCATTTTGTAATTGAAAGTCAGCGCGTTTGTCAGCAGCTACCACACTAAACCAGCCAGCCTTGTTAATTTTTTTCTTGCACGTAATAGGACAAGCAAAAAATGAACATTTTTCAAGATTGCACAAGGCACCACATATGAAACTCGGAGTGCTGAGAAAATATTCTGAACAATGCTTCTCGAAGTGTGCTTTTAAATACTGTGGAATTGAAGCAGTCATTCCGCCGAGAAGACTAGAAGCGGCAAACCGCATGGCTTGCGAAACCTTGCCGTTCCATTTTGCGGACACAGTGACGCGAACACATTATTTCAGTTTGTTTATCTAAGCGAGCCCAGGAAGTCCTCGCACGAATACCAAAGAAGTGCCAGCAGCAAATGACTCGAATCAAGCTTAACAGTCTCAGAAGCATCTCGCAATGCATATGTTTCAATATCTTTTTGCTAGCAGTTAAATCGAAGGAAAAATAAAGAGCCTCAGGGTAGTTGCAATGCTACACATGGTTTACAATTCAAAGAACGTCGCAAATACGAAGTCGCGCGCGATGCGTCCTCATGATTCAACAGCGTTTTTTTAATGCGGAAGGTGAGGTGGGCCCGTGGAGCACGAGGAAGTTTTTAATGACTACATTTGTCGATGACATGTGCCTCAGCATCCGGAAAAAAATAAACACGTTTCTTCGAAATGTAGAAGGAAAAGACATTGAGAGGCAGTGGTGGGAAAATGTAAATATATAAGACAACAGGTGACAGCCGGAACAGACAAAAAAGGTGTCCTTCTGTTACGAAGAAGTGCAAACACCCTTCGGGGACTAGTGCTGTCTCAGCGCGAACGCAGGGGAGAGAGAAGATATCCTTGATCTGAAGGAAGGTGAAGGGTGGGGTTAAGTGACGCAGTACCGCTCTTTCTAGCGAGAACACCACAACCGCGACACTTGAGGGAGAAGGGGGAAAAGGTAGGGGAAGAATAAAGGGGATTAAGAGGCATGGGGGTTCGGGGGGGGGGAGAAGAGAATGAGAAGATGAAAAGGAGGAGAGTGAACTTTTACACTCGCATTGGTCAAAAGCTCGGGAGAGAGTACACGGAGTGATTGTTTTCTCTTTTCGCGGCTTAGGGCGCTCGTTGGGCGCTGGATTAGAAAATTTGCACTGCTCGAGTTTTTAAAGACGATAGTCTTTCTTGGGGACCTTCAACCCAAAAATGTCTGTCTGTCTGTCTGTCTGTCTGTCTGTCTGTCTGTCTGTCTGTCTGTCTGTCTGTCTGTCTGTCTGTCTACATTTGTCTGTTTGTCCACTCTTAACGGCATAGGGTACTTGAAACGGCCGACCCCCTCCACAGCGCCCACCTATGTTGCTCAAGGTTGAGCGTTCATGCTTGTGCAATGGTCAATTAAAAAGCAATAATTGCGCATGTCTGGGGCACAATAACAACCCGTATATATTCTGCATGTGCGTCTCTTACTAGAAAAGGCATACATAGGTAACTTTAAGGACCGTAGCGTTTATCACGCTGCGCTGACCATGCAACGCTTGCACAGAACGGCGAGTGTTTCCAACGCTTTACTAAAACGAAACGGTGGTGTCACCTACCCATCGCCTTGCGTTCTACACCTTACCACCTCTGAGAAGGGCGCGCACACCCATCTCAGAGCCACGCGTTTTGTTTTATATGACAACTGCCAGATGGCGCTTATATCTTACGTGTGACGTGACTTGGTGCGCTCGTTCGCCTCTGCTGCACGCTCGAGGCACTCTAACGCAGCGCCTCCGGAATTCCATTCACCGGTTTTTCTTGAGCAGAACATCAAATAAATGTCTTGTTCACTCTCACCACACGCAAGACTATCGTTTTTCGACGACATTTGCAGATTACATGCAGATACGGGGCCAACTTTTTCGTATGCAAATTTCACTGCCTCTAATTATTTCTGTGTGCCCCATCTGAGCCATATATAACCCTTTTTGCACTTTACAGTAACAAGCTACAATGGTGCAATAAATAGCCACGTTTGTTAGTAAACCAGCCAGTCCAACACCTAGTAAAAAACTCGGAATATTAATTATACAAGGTGTTAGCTTCGGACATTGCATAGTTGAAAAATATATTGTTAACATTGTCAATTATACATCGCCGCTAAAAACGAAGCAGTCAAATTAAACTCGACACTGCTGGTGGTATGGGTGGTGAGTCAATGGACGTTGAATTTTCATTCATTATGAATGTTTTCCAGCATTCGCTCTCATGTCAAGGATTTCGTTTTCTGGAATTGTCTTTTTCTTCTTTCATTTACCGCCAAAATTTTCACACCAAACATGTTGAACTTGTTAATACCAGCTTGCTGCGTAAAAACAAAAGTCCTCCCATGCAACAACACTTGTGCAACGAATTCAATAGCATCCCCGTCAGTACCAGTTTTACATGAACCCAGATGGCTGGCTCGTTTAACACTGAAAAATTGAAACATGACTGAAATCACCTTTAGTGCCGTATATACGTGCATCCAAACAGCTAATTTTTTTATTTTTACGGCCACCTATGTGTCCCGTCTGAGCACACAAAAAAGCTGCTTCTCTGTCTTTCTCCCTTTCTTAGCACATTTTACACACAGTGATCTATGGCTCAAACACGTGGAATGCAGCTGGTAGTCCCACACATTCGTTTTAATAGTGCTTTTTTATAGCGAGCGCACATGCAAACATTAACTGAGCGGCATATGCGCTCTCTTGAAGTGCACATAGCTGAGTGCTTCACAAGAAACTCACAGGGAATGCTGTATTAAACAATAGTCCAAGCTTGTTGACTCCAACGTAAGATTCTGGACCAGATCCCGTTGCTCTATGGCAGAATGGAAGGTGCCTGAATGTCCGATCAAATGATCACAAGGAACCATTAGCACAAGAGTCTCATTCCCACTTGAAATCTCATTGTCATGAGTGCGAGTGTACCCCACACTTGTTGTAGAACATGGTTCTATCTAGGATAAAAAGCAGTTAGCCCGGGAAATTGTCGAGGCTTTCCAGATCAGAAGAGGCCACCAAAAATTGATGAGCCAGCCACTGATTAGTCTTTGTGAAAAAGATGATGACTATTTGGTCGACACGTGGGGTAATTCGACTTGAAATTCGTTGCATGCATACTTTGGGAATGGGCAACAGCAAGTTCTTTTTTAGCGGATATGTCACGTTACTCAATGACTCTCTTCTGTTTACTTTTTTGCGTGTTTTTTTGAACAATAATTATGTAGTGGGTCAGTGCATGTCGTGTGCACCTCTACTGTACCTTGTTCTTTTGGTGAGCTCAGTTTTTCATACTAAAACTGGAACCACAATATTGACACCATGAAGACATGACTGATTTTCTGCCTATAATGCCCAGTCTTCACGCAAATTCTCAATTTTTAAAAAATTAAATAACCTAAGTACTGCAATATACTTGAGCAAGGGTCAATAATGGCGCGATAAGAGAGAAATCATGGTAAAAGACATCGCTATTCGGTCATAAATTTTGTCGAGTTAAACGACAAGCATCCTTGCACACGTCATATCACCACTTAAATATGGCCCTGCGTTAAGCGCAATAGTCCGCCTATGTGTCTTAGCAGCATGGTAGCTCAGTTTAATAAATGTGCCACGAGCATGATTTCTTACCGTGCACAAATATTCTCGTTTACACAAGAATTTTATAACAATCTGCTGCACCATTCGCTTGCTGTTGTAAAGTTTAGTGATACTTTCTCCATGGAAACTAAACTGGTTAGAAGCCAGAAGGTTTCTAATATTCGCCGAGTCACGAAAATTGAGTTTTTTTTAGATAGCTGTTCACGAAGTTTGATGTAAAAACTGCTAGGACGTTAGCAGTTTCTAGAAAATGAATCAGGATGTCCTGCATCTTAAAAGACAATATTAAAACAACAGCTCAAGAAAAAGATCTTTCATCACTATCCCTGTAAGCTTATCTTCAATGCTATACATATGCTGCTTGACAGATATCTGCGTCGTCCCGCCGCGATAGTCTAGTGGTAAAGGTACTCGGCGTCTGACCCACAAGTCGCGGGATCAAATCTCGGCTGTGGCGGCTGCATTTTTGATGGAGGCGAAAATACTGTAGGCCCTTAATCTGACGTTTGGCTGCACGTTAAAGAACCCCAGGTGGTCGAAATTTTCAGAGCCTTCCACTATGACGCCACTCATAATCATGCGGTGGTTTGGGGACGTTAAACCCCCGATATCAATCAATCAATCAATCAATCAATCAGATATCTGCGTCGCCATATTTTATAGCACGGCCTAGACATCGTCATGTTTTATTAGCTTACGTGCCAAACATAACAAGCCAGAGGAATCGCTTTAGTGAGAGTTATTTCATAATTGGCCGTGTATTTTCGTCTACAGTACCACAGCAAAAAATCACCAAAGATTGTACTACTGCCTAACGAAAATCTTGAGCTCGGCTTCGTATTGGGGAAGGCCAAGTGCGTGAGGTTTTGGCAGTCCACATGGTATCGACTACACGATATCTCATATTCTTTTTGAAATACACAGCCCCCCACTAGGCCATTATTCAGTTTGTTGAAGATCAACGATGTGGCCACTACCAATAATCGATCATTTATATGCATTTATGTGACTTTACCTGTGGCTGATGTCGACGCAGAATATTGGCTGAACCCTTTCCAGTACTTGGGAAGCAATAAACTCCACTTTCGTAGCGTAATTAAATAGTGTGATGAATTGTTGTTATTTTAGTCTTATGCCACGCTTTAATACATATGTTTAATCTGATTCCTTGCCCGAAATGAGGCATATATAGCGTTTTTCTAGGAATAAGGTTCAACAATCTACGTGGCTCTGTAGTAGAATACTCGAAGAAGGACCGTGTCCAAATCTCATTCGATTCAGGTTATTCTTGTTTCATTGTGTTTCTTCGCGTCAATCGGCTACATTACCAACAACGAATGGTGACGCCACTCAGCGTACGAACAGATGGTTAAAAGCTGTGCTCTATGCAATCGATCTATAACCGGACACCCAGCGATAGTCTTTTACCAAAGGTGAAAGTGGAGGCAAGGTTTGGCATCCTCCTCTGCATGTAAAAAGCAGCACGAGCGTTGAACAGAACGTTTTGTGAAAACCTCGTCAGTGCTTAAGCGTCACCGTCATTATGCTTTTTTCATGCATCGCTAATATCAAGCGGGCATGCTGCAATGCGCCATGGCCTACCACTCCCACGTCTCTCCCACAGCGTTCGTTCGCGGGGGTCGTTGTCGCTTGACAGCGTTGTTTCCGAAGCGCACAATATCGGGCTTTCCTGGAGACCGCAGCAGAGATAGACGAGGAAAGTGAGGAATCCAGGACGATGAGACACCGACTTGGGGTGGCGAGGCGTATTGCTTCGCTCAGAGCTAATTAGTTCCTGATGGTGACCGTTTCCAGCCCCCTGGGTGCCTGACCGCTAACTCACCTTGGCCGACGTGGCGCTCACGCGTGCGCAGAATTATGCGCTGCCACCTCGCAATAGGGGAACCGCGGGGTGCGAATATACGTCCAACACACGTCATTGTACACGTCATTCTTCGCTTGTGAGTGCAGATTTTCAACCGCACAGGTGAGACTACATAAATAAGCTTTGTTGGGGAAGTTACACTTCACATATTTCCGCCGGAGGTGATCTACCCACTCCCACCACGGTGCTCTAATGGCAAAGGTACTCGGATGGTGACCCGCACGTCGCAGGATTGAATCCTGGCTGCGGTGGCTGCATTTTCAAATAAAAGGAAACTGCTGTAGGCTGGTGTTCTGAGATATTAGTGCAAGTTCGAGAACCTTGGGTGATCTAAATTTCCGGAGCCCTCTACTACGGTGCCTCGCATAATCATATGGTGGTTTCAGGACGTTAAAACCAACATACCAATCAAACCATGATTTACCCCTGACAGGCGGGAATGGGAGTGAGCCGCTGGCCGCCATGGTGGGGTGGATAGGGCAGGGTGCGATGGCGAACACCTAATCAGCGTACTAAACCTGCACGCCCAACTCGTTATTGTGATTATCCCGATAGGCAATTAGGAAATATGACAGGCCTCATGCGCAACCATGGCTGTAAGTCTTTACCTCCTTCTACCTTCACCCACTCAGTGAGTATTCATGCAAGAGCTCTCTTATTGTCCACTTTCATGGTGCATCGAGGTGCGTGTGGAGTTCAGCGCCTGCAGTATGCACTGGTTGCTGCACCTTTATAGAGAAAATCGAAGAAAATATGAGTGTTCTCGGTGAGAAGGTGCCGCTGGCATCTTCTCAAATTATTCAATGCTAATTTATTCAATGCGAACCATTTCTTAGCGTTCTAACGACACTTTGAGCGTATCTATCTATCTATCTATCTATCTATCTATCTATTTCTATCTATCTATCCATCTATCTATCTATCTATCTATCTATCCATCTATCCATCTATCTATCCATCTATCTATCTATCTATCTATCTATTTATCTATCTGCATGCCTGCCTGAAGACGCCTACTCAGGAAGGGTGACAAACGTTGGTAATTTCACCCCCATATTCAGAAGTGCTCCTTGACTTAAAGGGACACTAAAGTCAAACAATTCACGTCCGAGTGAAAGCTCAATGTATGACAACATCTAAAACGACAATATTGTACGTAAAATGAGACGGGACGTGACTATTTTTCAGTGTATTTACACCAATAAAATCGGAGCGCAGTACACAGAGCGAGCAAATCAGTCCTCTTCGCCGTCTTTTGTGCATAGATTGGTTCACCCTTCATGCGATAGCTACGTAGCATTACCCCCCGGTTGTAAAAGCACCAGCTTGGTGCACTTTATACGTGTTCTTAAGAAGGAGGGCGGTATGGTTTCAACCTACTGACGTGGACTACGTCACTAGGGGTGTTTGCAGACAGGTTAGTTCCGAAGACTGGAATGACCTCATAGGTAACGTCTGTTACCCGTCGTATGATACAGTAAGGTCCCTTGTACGGAGATAGCAACTTCTCTGACAATCCAACACGAAAAACTGGGCACCAGAGAAGAACGAGAGAACCAGGTGAGAAGTCAACGTCGACATAGTTGCTGTCGTAAAGAGCCTTTTGGGGTGCTTGTGAAGCCAGCAGCCTAGAGTGGGCAATCTGACGTGCGTGGTCGGCACGAGCGATAGCATCACGTGCGTATTCGCTCGGCGGAGGTGTAATAGTCGGTAGTAGGCTGTCCAGTGGTAAGGTTGGATTATGACCATAGAGCATATAAATAGGTGAATAACCTGCTGTATCATGACGAGATGACTTATAGGCGAACGTCACGTGAGGTAGCGCTAGATCCCAATCATGGTGGTCAGATGAGACATACATCGAGAGCATGTCCGTGAGGATGCGATTTAGGCGTTCGGTAAGGCCATTTGCTTGAGGATGGCAGGAAGTGGTCAGTTTCTGTTGCATTGAGGAAGAGCGCAAAAGGTCGTCGAGTACGCGTGAAAAAATACGCTTCACAATAGGTGCGCAATTGCAGAGAAGCGCCATGGTGTAGAATTACATCGTGGAGCAAAAAGTCGGCAATGTCAGTAGCAGTGCTGGTGGGGTGCGCTCTAGTGATGGTAAACATGGTCGCATGGTCTATAGCAACGGCGACCCACTTGTTCCCAGAGTTTGATTCAGGGAATGGTCCCAGGAGGTCTACACCAACACGGAAGAAAGGTTCGGTAGGGATGGAGATCGGGTAAAAGAGTCCAGCAGGGGGTGCGGCAGGTCGTTTTCGACCTTGGCATTTATCGCAGGGGGCCATGTAGCGTCGAACGGACCACGCGAGACAACACCAAAAAAATTGCCCGCAGCTTCCCTCGGGGGAACACTGAGGAGGATGCGGAGCATATAATTGCTTAACGGGGTGTTAAAGTGCGACTTACTTGGGTCGATGGCTAAATTGGTTAACGTGGTTGTGAAATGGGGTGTTAAATTGCGACTTACTTGGGTCGATGGCTAAATTGGTTAAAGTGGTTGTAGGAGGGGGTGTTAAATGAGTGAACACGTACACACGTATGCGAAAGGGCGGCGCTGGTCGAAGGGACGTCGATCATTGTGTTTGTGGATTCGTTGGAATTCATTTCACCGCGACCTTGGACGTCGACTCGCCGTACAAACCAACCGACGAGCGGCAACTGAGCGAGCGAGCGCCGACCTTGAGTATATATACAGCGCGACGGCGCATGCACTGTCAGCTGTCGAATGTTCGAGAAGCGGGAGAAGCGCAACGGCGCATGCGCGCGCGTCAGCTGCCGATGTTCTCGAAGCGTGACGGCGCATGCGCGCTACATTATACAGCTAGCGAAAGTTCGTGAAGAGGAGAAGCGCACGTGGTGTGTAGAGGAGGAAGGGTGCACAGATGGTGGAGGAGTGAAGCGCGCGCGGTGTGTAGAGGGGGAAGGGATGCACAGATGGTGGAAGAAGGAGGAGGAAGCTTGCGGACGGCGCCGCACTACAAGCCTCGAGTATTAGATGCTCCGCATCTAAAAAAGCGGCACCGGACGCGGTCGTACGTGCGAGATACGCCCAAGTGGCCGGCGGTTGGTTCGTCGCGAAGCTTATGCAGGACTGCTGAACGGAGATGGTTAGGCACGACTAGAAGTAGCTCAGGGCCATCTGGCTGGACGCTATGACGGTACAACGTGCCATTTGAGAAAACGAACATGCGGAAAGACACTTCGTTAGGGTCGGATTTCAAACGGGCAATGAGTGACCGCAAGGAAGGATCGCGACGCTTTTCGTCACCAATCTGACGAAACCTAGACATGGACATGACGCTGGGGCCAGGCTCACCGACCGATTCATTTGGTTAGTCAACAGGGTAGCGGAACAAGCAATCGGCGTCTAGATGGAGGCTCTAACTTGTAGGCAACTGAATAAGAGTACTCCTGAAGACGCAACGCCCAACGACCAAGTAGTCCAGAAGGGTCCTTCAGTGAAGAAAGCCAACAGAGGGCGTGGTGATCTGTGACGACAAATAACGGGCGGCCATACAAGTAAGGACGAAATTTCAAAACCACCCAGACACGGACAAGGCATTCTCGTTCTGTTATAGAGTAGTTATGCTCAGACTTTGAAAGGAGACGATTTGCATATGCAATTACACGTTGAGTGACCCGCTGAGTTTGGGCCAAAACTGCGCCGATGCCGTGACCGCTAGCGTCTGTCTGCACTTCTGTAAGAGCATCTGGGTCGAGATGTGCAAGTATCGGTGATGTCGTTAGAGCGGTGATTAGTCGAGAGAAAGCGTTAGCTTGAAGATGACCCCAACTAAACGGGACGTCGTGTCTGTGAAGGTCTGTAAGTGGCCGTGCGAGTGCCGCAGAGTCTTTTACGAACCGGCGAAAGTAAGAGCATAGGCCCACGAAACTGTTAACATCATGGGTAGAGCGCGTAACGGGAAAGTTCGCTACTGCGCGTACTTTTGCCGGGTCTGGTCATACACCGGAAGCGTCAAAAAGGTAGCCCAACACAGTAATTTGATGAAGAGCGAAGGAGCACTTCGAGGAATTCAGCTGGAGGTCGGCATATCGGAATGTTGATAGAATGGTCGAAAGGCGTTCAAGGTGTGTGGCGAAGATGGGTGAGAAGATTCTCACGTCATCTAAGTAACACAAGCACATCACCCATTTAAATCCTTGAAGCAGCGTGTCCATCATTCTCTCGAAGGTTGCTGGGGCGTTGCAGGGACCAAAGGGCATGTCCTTGAATTAGTAAAGACCGTCGGGGGTAACGAATGCAGTTTTCTCAAGATCCATTTCATCTATAGCAATTTGCCAGTAGCCAGATCGGAGGTCGAGAGATGAAAAAAGGTGGCGCCATGAAGACAGTCAAGTGCGTCATGAATACGTGGAAGAGGATACACGTCTTTCTTGGTTATTTTGTTGAAGTGCCGATAATCAATACAGAAACGCCAGGAGCCGTCAACAGAATGGTTCACCCTTCATGCGATAGCTACGTCAACAACAGTGCCCTACTTACCGACCAATCAGGGTAAATGTACAAGGACACAAGTGCCGCAGTAGAACATTTTCAAATTAATCCCGATGACATCAGGTGGACCGCCTACAATTATACGCTAGTAATCAATCTAACTGCAGTAATTAAAGAACCTTCCGTGCATCAAGAGCCACAATAAACTGCTGCTTGTTCGTTTCTCTTTGATTCGTGGAAAAAAGAACCACCCGGACGTTAGTAAAGAACCATTCCACGTTTGTAAACACTGGTAAGCTGTCGACACTATGCGTAAAATTATAGTGACGTTCGCACGTAACTTTCGCCATAAGCACTGAGGGCTACGATGTGCGCCAACAAACAAAACAAAGTTGTGAGACGCGACTCACATTCAACCGCGACGCAGCTCGCTCGTCGACATACCATTTTTTAGGGGCGAAGCTCCTTATAGCAACACTCGTTCATACCTAGTAGCCTTTGTAGTATATAACAAGTATATCATTTTGACCTCCAAGGTGGTGCCGGTAGGAGATTTCTTCTGTGCGTTGTTGAACAATAAAAAATGTGCTCAATGTACATGCCAAAGGCTGCTCATGGTAAATGAAAGACAGGAGCATTCGGCTTTTATTTAACGCGCACGCTGCGACTCAATTAGCAGCCATTGGCATGTACATTGAGCACTATCTGACAAGAAGGGGTTGCTACGTTACACTCGCTGGGTGTAACGTCCTTAGTGCTAGAAAGGTTTAGCGAGCGTTGAGCCACAGTGCCATACAATGAACTAGTATAAACCATGAACTCGAGGTGGTTAAATGTGGCAAGTAGACCCGAAGCGCAAGCCGTAAGAAAGCGTGCGTGTGCCACCTCTCGCTTAGTCCTTGGAATGGCCGCTGGATGGCGGCGCTTCTATATGGGGAAACTTAGCAGGATGAGCATGATCTATAAACGAAAGGGGGACAAAACTGACATAAACAACTACCGTCCTATAACATTGACATCAGTGGTCTACAGGCTGGCGATGCAGATTATAAAGGAAAGACTGCAGGCATGGGTAGAGGATGAGGGGGTGCTGGGGGAACTTCAGAATGGGTTTCGGAAACACAGGAGGTTGGAAGACAATCTGTTCTCACTGACGCAGTGCATCGAAACAGCAGAAAAGGAACACAGGCCCCTGTGGCTAGCATTTTTGGATATCAAGGGAGCGTACGATAGCGTGGTTTAAGAGGAATTGTGGGGAATACTGGACACACTAGGCGTGGAACATGTAGTCGCTAATCTTTTAAAGGATATCTATAAAGGTAACAAGGTAGTTATAAAGTGGGAAGAGACAGGTATTCAAGTCTGCAGAGGTAAAACGGGGGCTTAGGCAGGTGTGTCCCCTGTCACCCTTATTATTCATGATATACCTACAAGAATTAGAGGCCAAATTAGAAGGAAATAGACTGGGCTTCAACCTCTCTTTAGTCAAACAAGGAAAACTCATTGATCAGGCACTACCAGCATTAATGTACGCAGATGATATAGTGCTAATGGCCGAAAACAAGGAAGATTTGCAGAGATTGATGGACATCTGCGGTAATGAGGGAGATAGGTTAGATTTTAGATTGAGTAAGGAAAAATCAGCAGTCATGATTTTCAATGATAACGAAGGTAGTGAGCTTAGAATACAGGAGGTCACACTAGAGATAACAGATAAATACAAATATCTGGGCGTATGGATAAGAAATGGGACCGTGTACTTAAGGGAACACGAAATATACGCGACGACTAAAGGTAACATGAATGCATCAGTGATGAAAATTAGCGCACTGTGGAATTACAATAGGTATGATGGTGTGAGAGGAATATGAAAAGGGGTCATGGTTCCTGGCTGACGTTCGGCAATGCGGTCTTGGGCATGAGATCAGAAGTTCAGGCAAGATTAGAAATTAAGCAACGTGGAATAGGTATGCTTGCTTTAGGAGCTCACGGGAATATACCAAATCAGGGAGTACAAGGTGATATGGGATGGACATCATTTGAGGGCAGGGAAGCTAGCAGCAAGATAAAATTTGAGAAGCGATTGAGAGAAATGGTGGAGGAGCGTTGGGCTAGGAAGGTTTTCAGCTACTTGTACATGAAGAATGTCGATACAAAATGCAGGAAGCGAACCAGGAAATTGACTGGTAAATACTTAGAAAACAGCAGGTGGCCAAACCAAAAAGAACTATCGGTTAAGAAGAAAGTGAAGGAAACGGAGACTGACATGTGGAGAATTGGCTTGACTAAGAAGTCCGCACTAGAGATCTATCGAACTTTTAAGCAGGAAATTTCCAAGGAAAGGATCTATGATAATACTCGGGGTAGTTCTCTACTGTTTGAGGCCAGGACGGGAGTGTTGCGAACCAAGACATATCGGGCCAAATACGAAGGGGTAGACACAGTAGGCAGTGCGTGTAGAGAGGAAGAAGAAACTGCCGAACACTTGATAATGTCCTGTAAAGGGCTTCACCCTTTAGTTCAGGATGATGGCGCAGAGTTTTTCAAAGTATTGTTTTCAGAGACAGGGAGGGCAAAGCAGACTTTAAGCGGGTAGACTTAACTAGAAGGAGGTTATCTGATTGGTGGCTAAAGTCAAGGCACGAGTGAAAATAAACCCTTCACTGCAAAGTACGAATCCTCAACCTCACTATTTAAAGGAAAAAAAAGATAAATCTATTGATTAGTTCACTAAGTATTACGGCTAGGTGGTGTTAGCCGCCACCCAATCTAAAGGGTACAGCCACATCCATCCATCCATCCATCCATCCATCCATCCATCCATCCATCCATCCATCCATCCATCCATCCATCCATCCATCCGTCCGTCCATCCATCCATCCATCCATCCATCCATCCATCCATCCATCCATCCATCCATCCATCCATCCGAATATATCATGAAAGGATGCGAGATGATGGTACTTGGAGTGTTGAATAGATGG
Source organism: Rhipicephalus annulatus (assembly GCA_013436015.1). Taxonomy (NCBI): domain Eukaryota; kingdom Metazoa; phylum Arthropoda; class Arachnida; order Ixodida; family Ixodidae; genus Rhipicephalus; species Rhipicephalus annulatus. The sequence continues at coordinate 196,724 of WOVY01012210.1, forward strand.
ACGAACGGACAACAAGATGCATGGATGGGCGTATGAAGAGACGCAGGGGCATATGCATGGACGAACGCAGGAACGGACGCACGAACAGACGCACGCATGGACGGACGGAAGCAAGAACGAATGAATGGACGAATGCTTCGCCCCACTCTCCATCATTCACTCCGTGGATATGCTGCCAATTTTTGTTTATTTCTCGTTGCTTGACTGAGAAGACCACCACATGCACCATTGAAAACGCAGCAGAAACTGCAGTAGGCAAAGCGTCTTTCGCCAACCAAGACAGCACCATCGCATTTTCGTGACGTAAGTCCGGTGGAATTTGTCTATATGAAATGGTGCGAGTGGTTCAAACATTCAATTTTCGCGTGATTACACAGGACAGGTTGTGCCATCTGGCGGGGCGCAGTTCAAATAAAAGCGTCTGCAATCTCGAAGCCAATGACGGGAAATTTATCAATAGTCGTTGTTGCTGCTGTGGCTCCCGCTGCTTTAGGTCGGCTGCTATTAGCGCAGTAAAACCGGGCAACGATGTGCGCGGCAACAGTGACGGGAGACGGTGTGGTCTTTCCGCTTCTTTAGGCAGGTAATTTGAAGTGCTGTAACCCGATGAGAAGCAGTAAAGCGTGGTTTTATTTCAAAATAGTCCCTTCCTTGGCACGAAAGTAACACTACGAGGTTTCTGGATCGACATTTGAACAATCAAAGTCCACTTAATAGTGGAATTTAGTGTCCCTTTAAACTTGACTTGAAATCACATCCGATGCACTGCGTCTGGAACGCGTCTCTGCGTTTAATTGCAGAATTATTGGCCATTGTTCTTGCCCTACGCAAATTGCCCTCAAGCGAATCATTAGCAGTTATCATTACAGACTCGTTATCAGTTTGTAATGCACTTTCTGCGGCAGTAAACTCAGAGCTGATGAATACGTTTCGGCATTTAGTACCGAAAAACGTAAAAAAACTGCATTTCCTATGGGTACCAGGCCACCGCGGATTATATTTGAACGAAATGGCGGACTCTTTAGCAGCAGTATCCCTGGGTGGGCCCACCATCCCAGTTTTGCCAGATACGGCTTACGTAACCACGCTAAGGTTCCGAAATGCTTGCCTGCAATGGGGAAAAGGTAATTTGGATAAATTCAAAGATTTCGAGCATTTGAGCTATTGCTGGAATAAACAGTGGTGTGTATCTCGCCAGTTAGAGGTCACTTATACCAGATTGCGCTGTGCAGCTCCACAACTAAATTATTACCTTAACAAAGCTCGGCTCAAGGCGTCACCGCTACGCATTTGGTGCAACAAAATTGAAACAATTGAACATTTCTTTTTATTCTGTCATCGTTATTCTTATCAGAGAAAAAGATTTTTAGTAGCCCCATTACAAAAGCAAGGAATACAAGTAAATCTACCAGTAATTTTATCAATTGGCGGAACTTCATTTGGTTACTGCCACAGGGATGTATGCTCCGCTGTGTTTGATTACATCAACGCAACTAAAAGATTACCATGCTAGTGATCCCCTACCTTTTCAGATCTTTAGTTTATAATTCGTAGTTATGTCTTTCAAAAACAAAAGATGGTTTGACCGCTTGCTCAGCAAACATTTTTGTTTTTCGGTAGTATTATTTTAAGCTACTTTTTCAGATTGGCTTCATTTTCATTTTAGTTTCATTTAAGTATCCTGCCGCCCGGTTCTTGGCCCATCCCACTTTGTGGGTAAGCGCCATTCATCAGAGGTCATCAGCATCAGTTAGTAAGTGATCAAGAACAATTTTAAATGCGAAGCATTTCTTGGCGAAATTCGGTGACCTTGAGCGTATCTATCTATCTATCTATCTATCTATCTATCTATCTATCTATCTATCTATCTATCTATCTATCTATCTATCTATCTATCTATCTATCTATCTATCTATCTATCTATCTATCTCTGTCTGTCTGTCTGTCTGTCTCTTCAATACCAAACTTGGTATCATATAACATGATTGTATGAACATGACTGATAGTCATAACATGAAAATCAAGATATCTATGTCATAAATATCATAATTTACATGTCATCGTCTTGCTGCTCTTGCGGTGGTTTCATGCACATGATATTTTGCAAAACTGGTATGGTATAACATGATTGCATGGCCAACACAAGCGAAAGACCCTAACATCAAAATCATTAGATGCGTGTCATGTAAAAACATGACTACATGCTGCGCCCATGATGCACTCGCGGCCGTTTTGCTAGGTTCACGTGTACCAAACTCGGTATAAGGTGACGCGAACGGACAGCATAGGTAAATAACACGTCCAAACATGATGATCATGACATGCGTGTCATGTAACAACGTGACTACGTCCCACACTCATGATGCGCTCGCGGCGGTTTCGCTAGCTTCACCTATGCCAAATTTGGTATTGACGTCAATGCATCACGAAGGTATGCAACTGGCGCAAAAATGACAATCATGAGGTGCATGTCATGTGAGAACATGACTACGTGCCACAGTTAAGGCGCCAACACACTTTGACGTGAGCTGGCGTTTGTTTTATCGCGTCACGCCGGTGATGCCATGCCAGGCTCCGATATCCCCTAGTAGAGATCAGTGGATCTGCCCACTGACCTTCATAGTGAATCTACACGCCATATACTCGCAGGCGTGTGCTGCAATGCGTTCCTTTGACGCATGCGCATTTGAGTGCACACGGAGTCCCTCCGTCACGAAGAGAGGCACACGCGGTGCTAAGTAACGTCGTCGGCGCGAAGTAGAGCATGTCGCATTTCGCGCCAGTTGCCACCGGCCCGCGCCGACGGACGGTGGCCGCGCCTGGCTCTATAGAGTGCTCGCGTTTTGATAGCGTGGCGTCGCTGCGCCCAGCCTGCGCGTGCGTCAACGTTGCGTCGTGGTATATTGGACCTTTGGTGACTCGCTTGCCACCGTTGAGCTAGCTCCAAATGTACCAAATCTGGTATCACGAGAAGTGAAAAGACGACGAAAGTAAATAACACGTCCAAACCTGATAATCACAATATGCATTTTATGTAAAACATGACTATATGCTACGCTCATAGCGTTCTCGCAGCCGTTTCACCAATTCCACATTACGAAATTTGGTATTGCGTGCCCCATCACGGTGGTCTGGTGGCTAAGAAACTCAGCTGCTGACCCACAGGGGGCGGGATAGATCCCGGCTGAGACGGCTGCATTTCCGATGGAGGCGGAAATGTTGCAGGCCCGTGTGCTCGGATTTGGGCGCACGTTAAAAAACACCAAGTGGTATTATTTCCGGAGCCCTCCACTACAACTTCTCTCATAATCATATTGTGGTTTTGGGACGCTAAACCCCAGATATCCATCAATCAATCAATTTGGTATTACATGACGTGAATGGACGATGAATGTAAATCACGCGTCCAAATATGATAATCATGGTATGGATTTCATGTAAAACATGACTGCATGCTATGCTCAAGGCATGCTCCCGGCCGTTTCGCTAGCTCCATATATACCAAAGTTGGTGTCAAGTGACGTTAATAGATGACGAAAGTAAGTGAACTGTCCAAACATGATAATCACGACATGGAAGTCATGTACGGCACAATTTACCTCCACGTCTTAACGTTGTGCTGATTTTAAAGTGACCTGTAAAGCTTCCTCATTCGTGCTTCGCATATCATCGATTCCCACTGTACGTGGGATCTGCCATTTTTTCTCATGGATTAGAGCATTGGACGATCTACTCGTTACGCGATTCGCATTGTGTGACTCCTGGTTATTCATTTGATAGTGTAAAACACTTTATTACTTACATAACGGGATTCCTTCCCAGACATCAAGCTAAGGCCAGTTAAAAAATGAGTACTAAGCACCGGCGTGGCCCGATGGTATAGTATACTGGGCTGGCACGCGGCGTACCCGGTTTCGAGTCCCATTGTGTCATTGGTTTTTTATTTACTGAGTATTTTGTTTTATCGTTTCTTGTGAGACCGTTTAGGAACACATGTGGCGGCGGCAGTGGCAAACAACGATACGGCGCTGCACGTGACCCGTGTTCTGAGCAACACCTTGCGCTGAAAAATTGGAGGAGAGCTTACACCTACAAATTGAATGAGGCGAATGCATGAAGAATCGCGTTACCTTTTGACGTCTGATCTATAGCCACCATAGTAGATCAAGCCTTATAAAATAAAGCGCATTCCGAGAACGCAGCTTCTAGTACTGGCCATGGCAGTGGTCACTAAACACGATTGAAATGCAAGGACACTTGGGCGCTTCTATATACGGACACGTTCAGAAGCGCCATTCCTTTGGATTTTCCTACAAGTGATCAGCTATGACACCATGGTCGCCGGTAACACTCGAAAAAAGTTTATGTATGTGTACCGAACTCTCCATCGTCATGACAGAAAAAAAACCCGAAAAAGTAAAGAGTTTTCGCTAATGAGAAACATACTTTTTTTTCTCGCCTTACTGGGTAGACTATACCAACGTTAGCACAGTACTTCATGGGATGAGCATTAGTCTATACATGATGAAGTTCCCAATGAAACTAAACCATATGCTTGCATACGTGCAACGCACGCGCGACGTGCATGCTTGGCTTTCGTAGGAAAATACAAGTTTTACGACCTACACGGAATAGCATGTATTCTCAGTGGCTGAAAACGTCGGTCATTACTGGAGCGGCACAGTCGTACGCGAGGGAAATCTTTGGTAATGAAAAATGCAGTCACTCAGACCATATTTTTCAAACGCTATGCCAAAGAGGCAGATGCTTCCAACATTTCCAGAGGAAGACAACTTATAGGTGCGAAAACAAGCCAGTCTTCTTGTTCTGAAACTTGCACACATACTTATTTTCTTTTTAGAATGGCCCCTTCTGCTTTCACTATTCCGTATCCCAACACGGCGACTGACATCCTTCGCGAAGAATGCATTGGGCATTCTTCGTATTCAGGCAATGTTGTTTGAGACTGTTCCGTGAGCACGTGTGCACCAGATATGCCGACTTCATCTCCTTCTCGGAAGCTTGCCGCTCGTGAATTGGTACCTTCCTTTTGCACGCGTTATGTTTAGATCGAGTGTATTGCCTGCATAGATAGCACCTTGTGAACTTACGCGGTGTTTACCTTTGTATATTGCATTGAAAGTATCGGGAGAACGATATCCAAGCAAGAGAGAAAAAGAACAAACCAGCTGCTGTCTGCGTTACTAAAAGTGTGCAGTATATGAAAACGTGCGGCTGGCATGTGCGGTAGGCATGAATAGCAGTAGAAAAGGTGATAGAAAGTGGTATCACTACGCAGCTAGCATGAGCCCGCGTACTAGTAAATTACTCAAGCCTCGAGGTGCTCGTATTAAAGTATTGTACCACTGTGATGTCGGCAAGCAACTACATGAACTGGCGCATTGTTTAGCTGAGTCCAACAAGAGCTTAGATCCAGCTGCGCAGTTTTGCTGCGAGGATGTATATAGCCGAGCATGCTGTTTCACTTGCATGCCAAACACAATGCGCCAGTGGGTGTCGCCGGAACAGATGCGATGCCGGAAGAAGCGAGAGATAAATTACGTTCCCGGCCTTTAAATTGAATACTACTGCCTGTGCACCTCATTTCTAGCGCACTGTATCGCTCTGTACGCCGCACCGAAGAAGGTTGGAAATAAATAAATTGGGCACTTTGTAGAAAGCACCCGGCTCAGCCAGCCGGCACGGGGCAAGGATAGAGTTATATAGAGGGTAGCGGAATTCGATTTGTTGTCTTGCCTCTTATTGCTCGTATTCAGTGTCTAGCGCTATTTTCTCCGGAGAAACATGTAAAAGTACCGACTAGCTCATATAACAGTGTTGTTGTTTTGCGTTTTTTTAGCGGCACTATAGCGAGAGTGGCCCAGACCTGCCTTTCTGCATGAGCAGGGGACAATGTATGACGTTATCATAGTGATCTACTTCCTACAATTTCAACTCCTCCTTCTACCCGCCACGGCGGTTCAGTGGTTATGATGCACGATTGCGGCCCAGAAACTCGCGCTACAAAATCCTGGCCTTAGAAGCCGCATTAATTTTATGGAGGTGAAATGTCAGAGGCTCATGTTATTTAGGTGCAGGTTAACGAATATCAAGTGGCCAAAAGTTTCCGCAGCCATCCACGACGGTGTCCGTCACAACCATGCCGCGGCTTTGGGACGTGAAATTCCAACAACTGTTGAGCTCGACGTGCACAATATATTCGAAGCTATGTATAATTCAAGGCTTCTAGGCCTCAAATTAGTTATCGACCAAGCCTATTTAAACTTTCAAAAAACAGCTTCTAACGTACAAGCCAGCTGAGATTGGCAATATAAACCTCCAAAGGTTTTGGCGACACTCATCACAACACAGTTTTTTGCCTACATTCAGCAAAAGTAGAAATTTGTTTTAATTTTGACGATTGAAACATATACAGGAGCCATTGATTTGCTTGTCTGATAAAAGACATCAAACGAGTGAACAACAACATGAATCATCTGAGAATATTTACCTGCGCATCATCATCATCACACATTATGCGTAGTGTAGGAAAATGGCCACTCTGAGTGACCACCGATTCTACAATTAACCTCATATTTCGCAATCACACATATTAGTGTTCAGCGCCCTAAAAGAAATATATTTGAGTCTGTCTCCTGTGCGGTTGGGTTAAGCTGGACTTGAATTAAAGGTTTCAAGAAATGCTCCCTGGAACTTGGATTCAGCGTGAGCTTACAGAGTTTCAATTTGTTCGGAAGACTGTGCTTTGGCGTTATAAGAGATCTCAACACAGCGCAGACTTGCATGTCTTCATCATGGCAAATATTATTGGATGATGAAGTGCATTGACATCTGTTCTGCGCCTGCCCACAGTGACTGGAGAATGGCGGTACTAATTTAGAACGAAGAGAACGAAGGATAGGTTGTCTACAAGGGGCTGACGTAGCATTTCACCCCATGGCGCTTAATTGTTCAGCCCATTTTTTTTCCACAGCATGAGCAGAGGCAGAGTGGTGGATCAAAGTTGAAAAAAAAGAGTAACCTAGAAAAATACCAAATTTGACACACGCCACAGACATAAGTGGTAGGAAGAAACTGAGAAAGATGTTTGAGTCGGACCGGGCAATAATTGGTATCTCCTAACTTTCGTTTTGTCGATACTATGACCTTTGAAATTCAATACAGTGCGCAAGTGTACGAGCGGGTTGATATTGCTACGTGTGCGGGCTTTTTTGTTTATTTTTTCTGATGCGTTGTTCAGTCTTACTCAGGGAGCCCATTCAGTAGTGCCTCAAATACGGGTTCTTTTAGAAGCTATAGTTTTCTTCCTTGCTTCTCCAGCAAGCAGCGAAATAAAAGTAAAAGAACTGGCAGAAAATAAGAATAACCGTTCTTTTTTTTGAGGGGGGGAAAGGGTGGAGAAGGATGCCTGCTGATCTTTGGGTGAATGTTTCAATTGGTTTACATTTTCTGCACTTGCCATAAACTATCCCTACGGCTGCTTCGGTGCATTTTATTCTGTCGCAAAGTGTTCCTTGTTTCATCTAATGTGTTTTTTTTTACGTTCATGAGTACTCCCCAATAACTTGTTTACGGCTCATGTCTCACCATTCACGTTTTACGCTTCGAGTTCCTGGCGCGATATTCGGGAACGCATAACGTAGAGGAAAAATCCGTTGCTCAGCAATATGCACGCTATCAAAAATCAACGGGAATAGAGAGCGAAAACTGACTTCATAAAATAACACACAACTGTCGTCACAATGAGTATGGCACCACCAGCAATACGGCAGCAATTCAGAAAAGGCATCAGCACTATCATTTTCTGAGTGAGAACTACAAGTGATTACGTGTTAGGACCACGATCGCTTTCGTTCTCGCCAAAATACGCCATTCACGCTCAAAGTGAATGCTCGGTAATGACGCGCGCCGTGCGAGATGCTCCCGTTTAGATTTCCGAAGCCCTCAACGCGCAAATTTCACCCATGTCGGAAAACGTTTGAATTTATTCCCCATGTCCTCTCCTCTTCTAGAATTTGTGTGAGCTTCACTGCCTGCTTGACAGTCTGTGAAGTAGTAGCTACGGCAAGCTGACGTAGCATGGTCATATAACTTCAAAAATGTAGAGTGATCACCCTGTAATGGCGCCATGTTTTTAAGACAGTACTACTACAAAATATTTTAAACATGTCCACTAAGGGTCCACTTGTGCAGTATGGCTGATTGTGGGTTGTGACGAGTAAACTATCAAGATGTGTAAACCTGCGTGATAGCCTTAATGTTCTTGTAACCGGTGAATTACTGAAAGACTTAAAATTGTTGACCTCCGTTTACTTCAACGCAATTGTAATATTCGCCCACGTACTAATTTAAGTTATGACCTAGCAGAGCGAGTCACTTAAACTTCATGCACTGAATTTTCGTGTGCAGAAGAATATAGAGGAATCTAATTCACCAATTGACCCTGCCTTTTTTACGTGTGTCGTAAACGGCACTATTAGTTCTGAGAAGCTTTTTATACAAAACTAGCAACATGACGGGGGCAGTTTTGTTGTTGTTGTGTGTGTCAAAATGTCAGCTCACGGAAAGAAGGCTACTACGGGTGATTGCTTAGAACAGATAGTTAGATTGTAGATAGTTTAAATCAGTGAAAGAACAGATGTAGCTATCGAAGCAGCCAGTCATATCTATCTAATATGATGCTTAGAAACGCAAATCTCATTTGTCTACACTTACATGCGTATTCGTATGTTGAGAACTACTTGCCACAACCTACTGAATAAATGTATACGTACACCAACCTAAGTGTCTTATGTCTTATACCAGCTTTCTCCAGAACAAGGTCTTCAGTTCCTATATATTACCAGGAAGAAAAGTAATAAAAAAGGTTGTGCTAAACACCTAGTTTTGTCAAAATTCAATGATTTTATTAGCCTGATAAGCTGCAGTTACATTAAACCAAATATTTATTTTTATAGCGGTGCGTGATGTGCTACAGCAAGCTGACCAACATGTTTTGTTCTTGGCCGCATTTATGGAACGAAACTTGTTCTTGCCTTATTTACAAGCTATCGTTTGCTGTCACAAAAAAGCGTGCTTTTTCACTGAAGTTCGCACGCATCTAGCTTTTTCAAGCGTGTTGTATTGACTGGTTCCAACAGCTGTGAATATGTAACGAGCATAGCCGGGCGTTCTCTAAAGCGAGTAGCCGCGAAAGAATAAAACACGTTCCTAGGAAATAGATGAAAACGTCGCTTCCACCGAATTTATCTTCATGTGTACTCCGGTGAACCTTAGCTTTTATAGCTTCTTCTCGCCTGTTCGTTAGAAAATACCCAGGACATGCGCCTTATTAACCAGTAAAAATAAAATCACTGCAGAAACAGGAGAGCTTTTGTCATGTCCACCTAATTTCCGCTAGATTTGCTAGGAATTGTCAAGGGGGGATTACAAAGAGAAGTTTAGGTTTATTTTGCTTTTACTGCTTCATGTGTAGTTTGCCTGAGGTCTGTTGAAATGAGTAAGTATTATGTGTGTACACAAGTATTCTCGTTACATTCACACAATCAAGCAAAGTTTTTTTTATTGATATGATATATAAGGAGATGTTGGCGCACCTATATGGCGCCGACTACTCCTTAGCCGTTGATTGAAACTTGAAAACGTATCTTGAAGCAAAACATACAAAGCGGTGCATGGAAAATAGAAAACTCGGGCACAGATATGCAAAGACACACTTATACGCACATATCACAACATAATGGTAAGTAAATGTTCGAAAGTCAGTGATAGAAGTCTCTGGAAATGTCCCTCGTTAATAATCGATCCACCAACACAAAACAGCAGAGCACACGTCTGGTCCGTATAAAGATGCATTCACTCGTATGTACATGAGAGTCAACCCGTCATTCATTTCACACACACACGTGATGGGTGTTACGTGGTACTGTACATAATAAGTACATGTGTTACAAATGAAAGTTTGTTCTTTCTTAATACTTGTCGGCAATCCCGCTGTCTTGTAAAAGACGTGTTAAAGCTTTTAAAGCGTGTGACTGTAAAACTCCAGATGGCCACGGGCCCAGAAGTTTTTTCATGCTAAATGGTCTGTGGTCCAATGCGAACAGTTCGGACTTTAGACGGCGTCTCGGCGTGTCATGATGTGGAAAGTCTATGAGAAAGTGACATATGTCTTCATCTATAAATCCACATTCGCATTCGGGAGTTTCAGCTCTGCCGATTCTGTGCAAAAAAATTTTTGTGTATGCGGTGCCTAGCCTCAATCGGTGAATTAGAGTTTCCATACTCCTATCTAAAGCCAGCGTAATTTTGAATTCAAAAATGGATCGATGTGATATAAATCACAGCTCTTTGTACTTTGGTCAAACCAAGCAGTTTTGCTCATTCTGAAAGTTGTATTCTTTATAATACTGCGCAATTCATTTTTCGAAATAGGTAAAGAAACAGTAACGTCTTTACGATGTCCTTGTCGTGCTGCTTCATGGGCAGCTGTGTTTCCAGGAATGTTGCAATGGCCAGGTATCCATTGCAATTTGATCTCATGTTGCGCCTTCTTTGCTTTGGTGAGCTCTTTCAGCGTTTCGTATGTCATACTATCACTTATTACTGTCCTGTTTGTACTGGAGAGTGATCTTAATGCGGCCTGTGAGTCACTGAAAAGTACCCATTTTCTAGCGTCTGCTACCAAGTTTATAAACTTTAGAGCATACAGAATAGCGTAGACCTCAGATGTAGTAGATGACGTCATGCGACATAATTTAAACGATTCCTGAATATTGAGCTGTGGTATGATAAATGCCGATGTTGAAGACGTTGTAGTACTTGAGTCATCAGTGTAAATGTGTATGTACCCTGGATACCGCATGTGTATCTGATAAAGCGCTAGTTGTTGAGCAGCTTGGATGAACATGTCTCTCTTTCTGATAATGCCATCCACTGAGAATCAAATGCTTGGTATTGCAAGCAGCCATGGAGGATAGTCCATTTCAGAGCTCCAGAATTCATTTCTGGATAATATATGTACATTACTCTGTACATCGTCATGAGCATTGCTTTTATCTCTCAGTAAAATCTCCAGTGCCAATGGGTGGTCCTTGTGTTGCGTCTGTAAGCGAAAAAAATGGCGGCAAGTTTCAATTGTTCTCATGACTGGATAGGGTGATTGTCGAGTTTCTGCTATGACAAGGCTGCTGGAAGTCGCTCGTTGAACACCTATGCAGACGCGCCGTCCCCTAGCTAATAGTCTTTGAAGTCGCCCCTCTGAAGTGCGGGAAAGGCCGTGTAAGACTGCTGCAGAATATGCAACTTTTTGTCGTATTAAAGCATTGTGAGCAGCGAGCATGGATGATACAGATCCGCCCTATGATGTCCCAGCAATTCTGCGGAGTATATTCACTAGCGTATTCACCTCGTTTTCGAGTTTCTTTATGTGAGGTGCCCATGATAGCTGCCTATCAAATATTATTCTGAGAAACCGATGCTGTGTTACAATCATTAGTGGTTCTCCTTCTAAATTGAGATCGAAGTTCTTTAACTTCTTACGGGTGAAGGGCAATACAGCTGTCTTTGCGTGCGATAGAATCATTCCTCTTTCTTTTCAAAAGTTGTTGATAATAATTATTCCGTCTTGCAATGCAATCTGAATTAACCGTATGTCCGTGCCAGATGCCCAAATGCACGCATCATCTGCATATAAGGAGTATTTAAACTTGGAAGGCAGTCTTTTAGCCAAATCAGCCATAACACAGTTGAAAAAAAAGGGCTGAGTACGCTTCCTTGTGGCACTCCCTGTCTGACGTCTTGTTCTGCACTTTTTCCTTCGCTCGTCTGAATGAATATTTTGCGACCTGATAAAAATTTGGATACCCACCGCAAAGACCTGCCGGACAGTCCGAGTTCCAACATACTGAGCAGTACATGAGTGTGACTGACTGTGTCAAATGCCCTTTTGATGTCCAAGAACACTGCGACCTTCAAACTACCACAGGCGCGTTCATGCTCCACATACGTTACTAAGTCCAGTATTGCGTCAATTGTGCATCAATTTTTCCTAAAATCTGTTAAGTAGTTGGAGAATACACCAGTTCTGTTGCACCGCTATTGAAGTCGCGCATCAATAATTTTTTCCATTACCTTACATAGACAGCTTGTCAGACTGATTGGACGCAAGGATTCAAGGTTCAAGGGCGTCTTAGCCGGTTTTAAGATCGGAATGATGCGAGCAGACTTCCAAGACTCGGGTACAATTTCTTGCATCCATAGATTGTTGTAAATATCTAAGAAGATAGTTGTGCCTGTGGGTACAAGGTTTTTTAGCATATTGTACGTAATGCTGTCCGGTCCAGAGGCCGATGTTTGACGACATGATGCTATAGCACAATGCAGCTCTCTTAACGTAAATACAGCGTCTAGTTGAGGAAGCTGGGCCAAAAAACATGCATAATTTTCTGACTGGTTAACGTGACAGAATTATCAAATAATGCACATTGTGATGCGGCGGGCCTACTGATAAGTTGACAAAATTCATCTGCTACCACAGCTTCCGGTTTGTCCAAGGCTACAGCAAGAGCACGAAATGGGAAGCTCTGTGATACAGGGCCACTAAGTGCTCGAATTACAAGCCAATTCTTGGAACATGTGTGTGGGGAGAGAGCGTGCCACAGAAATCACGCCAGCGTCGTTTACCTAAATTTTCTAGCCGTCTGCGCATTACACTGTGGATTTTTTGTGCATTTTTGTATGCTTCTAAACTTCCGCTGCGTCGATATGCCCGTTCTGAACGTCATCTGATGGCTCTTAGATGTTCATACTCTCCATCGACTGCAGCATAGTCTTTTGGAATAGGGACTTTCTTTGTACATTTATTGCCATTATCTTGCAAAAATGCAGTAGAGCTTTCAACTGTCGTGAGCTCACTATTTTGGTTTGTTAGGTGGTACCGAAAAGCTTTCCAGTTCGTCAGTTTGCTGTATTTCAGTTCTATTCCAGTTCGTCAGTTTGCTGATGCCGTCATTTCGCAAGTAGGGGTGATTTATTAGAATGGGAAAATGGTCACTCCCACGTGTTTCTACATTCGTTGTCCATACTACACCTTTCACTAGATCTTGGGAACACATGGTTACATCGATGCAACTCGAGTAATTATGCCCTCGGAGAAAAGTTGGGGAGCCATCATTTAAAATTTTCAAACTGCATTTGTCTGCGGCACACTCAACAAATATTTCCACGTGCATCACATCGATCACTACCCCAGGTTATGTTGTGAGCACTAAAGTCTCCGCATATAAACGTATATGAATTAGAAATGTTGAAGATATTTGTTAGCTCTTCCACCGAATTGCGGCTTGAAGGTTGTCGGTAAAAATTGATCACTGTTACGCACTGCTCACCAAAGGATACTTTGCAAGCGACGAATTCCGGGAAGTCCGAATCACTAGAGTGAACTTGGTGAGAAGGTAGGTCCTTTCTGACGCAAAAATGCACTCTGCTAGGACCACTTCGACGAGATTACCCATATATAACGTAGTTGAAGAGGCGGAAATCATCATTCATTCCTGCCTCTTGGATTCAAAGTATTGGAAAGTTCTACTGCAAAAGGAGTTTACGGAAGTCAGCACACTTCCTTCGAAGACCATTGGCATTCCACTGGTATATGTAGACATCTTTGTACCGCTTATTCATATGTTACTTGTCGCAGGTTTGACCCGGATTGTTGACACAATAGCGCTTCCAGAGGCAGCAGGGCTTTTACTTCTGGCGGGTTGTTTGCTTCCGGTAGAGCAGACAGGATTGCCTTAAGTGCAGCGGCAGCGAAAAGCATTGGTAGAATCAATTGCATGACTGATGCAGAGGCACGGTCTCCATTGAATGGTTCATTTTCTGAGGGCTGTTGAGAATGACGTGACGTTTCCATGTGGTAGTTGGGGCGAACACTGGCACTGTTGGTTTTGCTACTTTCCGGCAGAGATCGCGTGGGCGTTCGCAGCTTTGACGCGCAGGTTGGGTTACTTGAAGGTACTTCTCGTGAGTGGTCTCTCGGGTGTGCTCTTGGCGGTTCTCTTGGCTGATCTCTTGGCGTGCTTGTCAGCTGTTGTTGTGGTGGCCGCTGAGGTGGATCACGTACAGGATGAACAATCTCAAGGTTTGGAGACGGTTCTTTGGGGCGTGGTTTTCTTCCATGGATGAGCTCATGCCGACGCATTTTTGCAGCAGCTTTACTTTGTGGGCAGCCTAAATATGAGGCAGCGTGATTACTACGTATTTAGGAAAATGACTTAGATGGTCTTGAAGGAGGCCCTCTAGAACATGCTTTGGAAGTAACTTGGCATTTTTGGAAAAATATCATCGAAAATTAAGTCAACTGGCACCGAGCATTGGGTTTGGGGAGTTAAATGCCGGAGGGAAACGTGAAGATTTGATAACAGAGACTCGACGAAAATGACTTGGGGTCTTTGATAACGAGACCACGGGCGCTGAAAGAAAGAAACTGGATCTTTGATGAACACTGTCTGAGAACAGAAGAGGGGTGCATCGTAAAGTTTTAAAAATGTTTGCACAGTAAGCTGTCGAAATCTAGCATCAAGTGGAATAATTCTAGCTTCCAAATAAAGCACGCTATTCGCTACACACCTAGGTAGTCCGAGACACAGCCGCAGATCTTGCCTTTCTAGCAATATAAGTGGTCTTAATTTGTACTCAGCACTTCCAGAAAACAGAACGCAGCCAAACTCCAGAATTGGGCGTACGTAAAGTTTGTATATCATAAGTAACGTATCCCTGCGCATCCCTGAATTCTTATTGCAAAACCGGCGGAGCAATCCTACGGCGCTTTCTGCTTTACGGGTGTTTGATTCTATTTGTTGCTGCCAATTTAAATTGTCCACGTAAACAATACCAAGATATTTTAGCGCTGTTACTTGTGGAATCGGATCATTTCGATAATGCAGTGAAAGAAATACGGGAACGGATAGAGGGAATACAAGCAGAGCACATTTACTAACATTAAGTGAAAAAGACAGCCCGCCAAGCCATACCTCAAGCTCACTCAAATATGACTGCAAGATTTGATATAAACTATTGATATCTCGGGATGACGAGAAAAAAGCAATATCATCGGCGTAGACATAAAGAGGAACATTTTTATGAACGGGAATAGATGATAATAATATATTAAATAAAAGAGGTGACAGGACTGATCCTTGCGGAACACCTCTTGTTTGCTTATATGAGGCAGAAGTAATTCCCTCGTGGCAACAAAAGAATTGTCTCTCAAGGAGAAACTCCTGAACCCAAGATATAATGTACTTGGGAACCTCACAGTCCACTAATCTTGAAATTAATGTACTGTATTCCACACTATCGTAGGCTTTTGCGATATCTAACGTGACTAATGCAGAAAGCTCACCAGATACTTTTGCAAGGCGGATTCGGCTTTCCAAATCAACATGAGCCGACCATATAGAGCACCCCTGTCTAAATCCTACTTGCCTTGGTGAAAGAATGTCCTGACGAGCGATGAATTCACTGAGCCTTCTATGAAGAATTCTTTCAATTATTTTAATTAGGTTTGAAGTAAGCGAAATTGGCCGAATGTTATCCAGGACATATCCGAGGCTTGGATTTTTTTCGCAGCAACACAACTTTAGCAACTTTCCATGCGCTTGGAATCCATGTGTGCTGTAAGGAGCAGTTAACAATATTCAAAAGCTCCTCGGGATGAGAATCAAATATCAATTTAATCATAGAGTTTGTAATCTGGTCTGGACCGGGAGCTGCTTGCTTTACAGTTAGTATCACATCTGCCAGTTCAGCCATAGTGACTTCCCGAAAGTCCGAGGTTGCGCTTTTGAATGTCACAGGTCTCAAGCATGACGAAGCGAAACGCGCTTCAAGTCCTTTCGCGATGCCCTCTAACAAATCTGTTGTCTCTTTAGGAGACAGCACTACTGAATGCGAATATGCTGGTACCTTCGTCGATTTTTTGTTCCGTAGAAATCTGTACAGGGCAGATCTTTTATCGGGTTTTGATAAACGCGAATGTAAGTCAGAATTGTGTTTATCTTTAGCTATTGCAACTGTACGTTTAAACAGCGCTGCGTGGAACTTATAGTCAACCCAATTTTTTGGAGTATGGTTGTGGCGTAAACGTTTCCAAGCAGCTTTACGTCGCCTATAGGCAAGCGTACAATCTCCATTCCACCAAGCTGAATTTGACGGTGTGCTGCCGTACTTAACAGAAAACTCTGCCGGCTGGATAGAGTCACTTAGACACGCTACGACTGAAGCAGCTCGTTGCTGTCCGACGCGTCCTCTCAATGACGAGAGCGCGGAGTTTAAAACAGTTTTATAAATTTTATAGTTGGTGAACCGTTGTTGCCGGATAGCAGAGGTAAGTTGTGGTAGCATTATTTCATAGGTAATTGGTACATGATCACTACTCGTCCCATTATCAAACGTTTCCCACGATGAAATCATAAACTGGCCACAAGAAAATGTTAGGTCTAATGTTGATGAGCTTATCCCGCGTAGAAAGGTAACTTGTCCAGAGTTATGGCAGCGAAAATTATTATCCTGCAACCAATTCCACAATCTTTTGCCACAGCTATCTGTTTTAAGCCCCAAGAGGTGTGATGCGAGTTAAAATCCCCAGCCAATAAAATTGAATTTGACGAAGAATTCTTGATAACACAGTCTAGGTGATCTGTGCGTCTTACTCCATTAGGACTGCACACTCGATGCTGCTGCCTCTGCGCCGGAGTACTTCCTCTTCTTTACAATATGTACTCATATGATGCATGCGTCCCGTCAAGTTCGCGTCAGTGGTATACTTAAAAGGACACTAAAGGCAAATATTAAGTCCCGCCGCGGTGGTCTAGTGGCAAAACTACTCGGTATTTGAACCGCAGGTCCCGGGATTGAATCCGGGCTGCCACTGCAGCATTTTCGATGGAGGCGAAAATTCTGCAGACCCGTGTGCTCACATTCGAGTGCATGTTAAAGAACCCCAGGTGGTCAAAATTACCGGAGCCCTCCACCACGACGTCCAGCATATACATATGGTGGTTTTGCGACGTTAAACACCACATATTCTTATATTATTCAAGGGTCATATCGTAACGTTTGAAGTAAAAAAATAAAATACATCACAGTCATGTTTCTTCGGCGTGCTTCGTATAACAATTATTCTCATGGTACGTGAGATTTCTGAATTTTTGATATCTGATTCATGAAAGAATCTTTATTAATGATAATGATCTCGTTACGCGCTTTTTCTACACCATTGGTTATTTCAAATAATGCAAACAAATTGGTTACTTGCTCCTTAGAACTATGTCGGTATAAGAGATGCAGGAAACGCAGTTAATATATATTGGTCGAACTTTTTTCTTTCTCTTAAGGCTTATTTGTTATTTTCCTTGATAATGTACACTCTCAAAAGAATCAAAACAATCAATTGAGAAGAGAGAACGACAGGCCTGCGCGAATTGCGCGGCACAGTCACAGCGAAAGCTGGACGAGAGGTCTTTCGAAGCCTTTTATATACAGTCTTTAGGTAACTGCTGCCACTTGTAGGGTATTCACTACGCTGTAAATGATCATAATTTTTTGTGTAGTAGGCCAGCATTCACTATCCTATATTTCATCATTCTTCGCAGAAGCCTGGTATTGGCTACACACTTGCTAGTTATATTGTGCATTTTTTACGCAGTGGCTGACGACGATGAAGAATTCAGCATGAAGTAGGTATGCGCCACAATTAGTAGGTGATCAAGAACAATTTTAAATGCGAAGCATTTCTTGGCGAAATTCGGTGACTTTGAGCGTATCTATCTATCTATCTATCTATCTATCTATCTATCTATCTATCTATCTATCTATCTATCTATCTATCTATCTATCTATCTATCTATCTATCTATCTATCTATCTATCGATCTATCTATCTATCTATCTATCTATCTATCTATCTATCTATCTATCTATCTATCTATCTGTCTGTCTGTCTGTCTGTCTGTCTATCTATCTATCTATCTATCTATCTGTCTATCTATCTGTCTGTCTGTCTGTCTGTCTGTCTGTCTGTCTGTCTATCTATCTATCTATCTATCTATCTATCTATCTATCTATCTATCCATATAAGTTATCTAATCTATCTATCTGTCTATCTATCTATCTATCTATCTGTCTGTCTATCTATCTATCTATCTATCTATCTATCTATCTATCTATCTATCTGTCTGTCTGTCTGTCTGTCTGTCTATCTATCTATCTATCTATCTATCTATCTGTCTATCTGTCTGTCTGTCTGTCTGTCTGTCTGTCCGTCCGTCTGTCCGTCTGTCTGTCCGTCTGTCTATCTATCTATCTATCTATCTATCTATCTATCTATCTATCTATCTATCTATCTATCTATCTGTCTGTCTGTCTGTCTGTCTGTCTGTCTGTCTGTCTGTCTGTCTGTCTGTCTGTCTGTCTATCTATCTATCTATCTATCTATCTATCTATCCATATAAGTTATCTAATCTATCTATCTATCTATCTATCTATCTATCTATCTATCTATCTATCTATCTATCTATCTATCTGTCTGTCTGTCTGTCTGTCTTTCTATCTATCTATCTATCTATCTATCTGTCTATCTGTCTGTCTGTCTGTCTGTCTGTCTGTCTATCTATCTATCTATCTATCTATCTATCTATCTGTCTATCTAACTATCTATCTATCTATCTATCTATCTATCTATCTGTCTGTCTGTCTGTCTGTCTGTCTGTCTGTCTGTCTGTCTGTCTGTCTGTCTGTCTGTCTGTCTGTAGCAAACTTGGTATCATATAACATAACTGTATGAACATAACTGGTAGTCATAACATGAAAATCATGATATGTATGTCATAAATGCCATAATATACATGGCATGATCTTGCTGCTCTTGCGGTGGTTTCATGCACATGATATTTTGCAAAACTGGTATGGTGTTAGCATGACTGCATGGCGAACACAAGCGAAAGACCCTAACATGAAAATCATTAGATGCATGTCGTGTAAAAACATGACTACGTCCCACACTCATATATGCATGATGCGCTCGCGGCCATTTTGCTAGCTTCACATATGCCAAATTTGGTATCTTTTGACGTCAATGCATGACGAAGGTATGTGACTGGTGCAAAATTGACAATCATGAGTTGCGTGTCATGTGAGAACATGACTACATGCCACAGACAAGGCGCCAACACACTTCGACGTGAGCTGGCGTTCGTTTTATTGCGTCTCGCCGGTGATGCCATGCCAGGCTCCGATATCCCTCTAGTAGACATCAGTGGATTTGCCCACTGACCTTCATTGATAATCAGCATGCCATATACTCGCGGGCGTGTGCTGCAATGCGTTGCTTTGACGCATGCGCATTTGAGCGCACACGGAGTCCCTCCGTCACGAAGAGAGGCGCACGTGGTGCCGTCTAAGTAACGTCGTCGGCGCGAACTGGAGCATGTCTTATTTCGTGCCAGTTGCCACCGGGCCGCGCCGACGGACGGTGGCCGCGCCTGGCTGTATAGAGTGCTCGCGTTTTGCTAGAGTGGCATCGCTGCGCCCAGCCTGCGCGTGCGTCAACGTTGCGTCATGGTATATTGGACCTTTGGTGACTCGCTTGCCACCGTTGCGCAAGCTCCAAATGTACCAAATCTGGTATAACGGGAAGTGAATAGACGACGAAGGTAAATAACACGTCCAAACCTGATAATCATAATATGCATTTTATGTAAAACATGACTATGTGCTACGCTCATAGCGTTCTCGCAGCCGTTTCACTAATTTCACATATACGAAATTTGGTATTGCGTGCCTCGTCACGGTGGTCTAGTGGCTAAGAAACTCGGCTGCTGACCAACAGGTGGCGGGATAGAATTCCGGCTGCGGCGGCTCCATTTCCGATAAAGGCGGAAATGTTGCAGACCCATGTGCTGGGATTTAGGCGCACGTAAAAGAACCCCAAATGGTAAAATTTCCGGAGCCCTCCACTACGACGTCCCTCATAATCATATTGTGGTTTTGGGACGCTAAACCCCACATATCAATCAATCAATTTGGTATTACATGACGTGAATGGACGATGAATGTAAATTACACGTCAAAATATGATAATCATGGTATGGATTTCATGTAAAACATGACTGCATGCTACGCTCATGGCATGCTCGCGGCCGTTTCGCTAGCTCTATATATACCAAAGTTGGTGTCAAGTGACGTCAATAGATGACGAAGGTAAATGAACTGTCCAAACATGATAATCATGACATGTAAGTCATGTATGGCATAGTTTACCTCCACCTCTTAACGTTGTGCTGATTTTGAAGCGACCTGTGAACCTTCCTCATTCGTGCTTCGCATATCATCGATTCCCACTGTACGTGGCATCGGCCATTTTTTCTCATGGGTTGGAGCATTTGACGATCCATTCGTTACGCGATTCGCATTGTGTGACTCCTGGTTATTCCTTTGATAATGTAAAACACTTTATTACTCACATAACGGGATTCCTTTCCATACATCAAGATAAGGCCAGGTAAAAAATGAGTACTAAGCACCGGCGTGGCCCGATGGTATACTGGGCTGGCACGCGGCGTACCCGGTTTCGAGTCCCATTGTGTCTTTGGTTTTTTATTTACTGAGTATTTTGTTTTATCGTTTCTTGTGAGACCGTTTATGAACACGAGTGGCAGCGGCAGTGGCAAACAACTGTTCGGCTCTGCACGTGACCCGTGTTCTGAGCAACACCTTGCGCTGAAAAATTGGAGGAGAGCTTACACCTACAGATTGAATGAGGCGAATGCATGAAGAATCGCGTTACCTTTTGACGTCTGATCTATAGCCACCATAGTAGATCAAGCCTTATAAAATAAAGCGCATTCCGAGAACGCAGCTTCTAGTACTGGCCATGGCGGTGGTCACTAAACACGATTGAAATGCAAGGACACTTGGGCGCTTCTATATACGGACACGTTCAGAAGCGCCATTCCTTTGGATTTTCTTACAAGTGATCAGCTATGACACCATGGTCGCCGGTAACACTCGAAAAAAGTTTATGTATGTGTACCGAACTCTCCATCGTCATGACAGAAAAAAAAAACCCGAAAAAGTAAAGAGTTTTCGCTAATGAGAAACACCCCTTTTTTTCCTCGCCTTACTGGGGAGACTATACCAACGTTAGCACTATACTTCATAGGATGTGCATTAGTCTGTACATGATGAAGTTACCAATGAAACTAAACCATATGCTTGCACACGTTCAACGCACGCGCGGCGTGCATGCTTTGCTTTCGTAGGAAAATACAAGATTTACGACCTACACGGAATTGCATGTATTCTCAGTGGCTGAAAACGTCGGTCATTACTGGAGCGGCACAGTCGTACGCGAGGGAAGTCTTTGGTAATAGAAAATGAAGTCACTCAGACCACATTTTTCAAACGCCGTGCCAAAGAGGCAGAGGCTTCCAACGTTACCAGAGGAAGACAACTTATACGTGCGAAAACAAGCCAGTCTTTTTGTTCTGATACTTAGACAAATAGTTATTTTCTTTTTCGAATGGCCCCTTCTGCTTTCACTATTCCGTATCCCAACACGGTGACTGACATCCTTCGCGAAGAATGCATTGGGCCTTCTTCGTATTCAGGCAATGTTGTTTGAGACTGTTCCGTGAGAACGTGTGCACCAGATACGCCGACTTCATCTCCTTCTCGGAAGCTTGCAACTCGTGAATTGGTGCTTTCCTTTTGCACGCGTTATGTTTGGATTGGGTGTATTGCCTGCGTAGATAGCACCTTGTGAACTTACACGGTGTTTACCTCTGTATATTGCATAGAAAGTACCGGGAGAACCGTATCGAGGCAAGAGCGAAAAAGAACAGACCAGCTACTGTATGCGTTACTAAAAGTGTGCAGTATATAAAAACGTGCGACTGGCGTGCGCGGGAGGCATAAACAGCAGTTGAAAAGGTAATAGAAAGTGGTATCACTACGCAGCTAGTATGGGCCCACGCACAAGTAAATAACTCATACCTTGAGGTACTCATGTTGAAGAATTGTACCAATGAAAAGTCTGCAAGCAACTACATAAACTGGCGCATTGTTTAGCTGAGTTCAACAAGAGCTTAGATCCAGCTGCACAGTTTTGCTGCGAGGATGTATATAGCCGAGCATGCTGTTTCACTTGCATGGCAAACACAATGTGCCAGTGGGTGTCGCCGGCACAGATGCGATGCCGGAAGAAGCGAGAGATAAATTACGTTCCGGGCCTTTAAATTGAATACTACTGCCTGTGCACCTCATTTCTAGCGCACTGTATCGCTTTATACGCCGCACCAAAAGCGGATGGTAAGAAATAAATTGGGCACTTTGTAGAAAGCGCCCGGCTCAGTCAGCAGGCACGTGGCAAAGATGGAGTTATGTAGACGGCAGCAAAATTTGGTTTGTTGCCTTCCCTCTTTTTGCTCGTATTCAGTGTCTAGCGCTATTTTCTCCGGAGAAACATGTAAAAGTATCGACAAGCTCATATAACAGTTTTGTTCTTTTGCGTTTATTTAGCGGCACTACAGCGAGAGTAGTACAGACCTGTCTTTCTGCATGAGCAGGGGACAATGTATAACGTTGTCATAATGAACTACTTCCTAAAATTTTTAACTCCTCCTTCTACCCACCCCGGCGGTTTAGTGGTTATGATGCATGATTGCGGACCGGAAAGTCGCGCTACCAAATCCTGGCCTTGGAAGCCCCATTAATTTTTTGTAGGTGAAATGTCAGAAGCTCATGTTATTTAGGTGCAGGTTAACGAATATCAAGTGGCTAAACGTTTCCGCAGCCATCCACGACGGTGTCCGTCACACCCATACCGCGGCTTTGGGACGTGAAATTCTAACAACAGGTGTGAGCTCCACGTGCACAATATATCCGAAGCTATGTATGATTCAAGGCTTCTAGGCCTCAAATTTGTTATCGACCAAGCCTATTTAAACTGTCAAAAAACAGCTTCTAACGTACAAGCAAGCTGAGATTGGCAATATAAACCTCAGAAGGTTTTGGCGACACTGATCACAACACAATTTTTAGCCTACATTCAGCGAAACTAGGAATTTGTTTTAATTTTGACGATTGAAACTTATATAGAAGCCATTGATTTGCTTGTCTGAAAAAAGACATCAAACGATTGAACAACAACACGAATCATCTGAGAATATTTACCTGCGCATCATCATCATCCCACACTATGTGTAGTGTAGGAAAAAGGCCACTCTCAGTGACCACCAGTTCTACAATTAACCTCATGTTTCGCAATCACACATGTCAGTGTTCACCGCCCCAAAATAAATATATTTGAGTCCGTCTCCTGTGCGGTTGGGTTAAGCTGGACTTGAATTAAAGGTTTCGAGAAATGCTCCCTGGAACTTGGATTCAGCGTGAGCTGACAGAGTTTCAATTTGTTCGGAAGACTGTGCTTTGGCGTTATAAGAGATCTCAACACAGCGCAGACTTGCATGTCTTCATCATGGCAAATATTATTGGACGCTGAAGTGCATTGACATCTATTCTACGCCTGCCCACAATGACTGCACAATGGCGGTAATAATTTAGAACGAAGAGAACGAAGGATAGGTTGTCTACAAGGGACTGACGTAGCATTTCACACCATCGCGCTTACTTGTTCAGCCCAATTTTTTTCACAGCATGAGCAGAGGCAGAGTGGCGGATAAAAGTTGAAAAAAAAAGATTAACCTATAGAAAATTATTAAATTCGAAACATGCCACAGCCGTGAGTGGTAGGAAGAAACCGAGAAAGATGTTTGAGTCGAACCGGGCAATAATCGGTATCTCATAACTTCGTTTTGTCGATACTATGACCTCTGAAATTCAATACCGTGTGCAAGTGTACGTGCGGGTTGAAATTGCTACGTGTGCGGGAATTTTTTTTCTTTACTTTTTTTCTGTTAGAGTTGTTCTGTCTTACTCAGGGAGCCCATTCAGTAGTGCCTCAAATACGGGTTCTTTTAGACGCTATAGTTTTCTTCCTTGCTTCTCCAGCAAGCATAGAAATAAAATAAAAAAACTGGCAGAAAAGAAGAATAACCGTTCTTTTTTTTGGGAGGGGGAGAGGGGGGTGGAGAAGCATGCCTGCTGATCTTTGGGTGTATTCTTCAATTGATTTACATCTTCTGAACTTGCCATAAACTATCCCTTACGACTGCTTCGGAGGATTTTATTCTGTCGCAGTGTTCCTTGTTTCATCTAATGTTTTTTTTTACGTTCATGAGTACTCCCCAATAACTTGTTTACGGCCCATGTCTCACCATTCACGTTTTATGCTTCGAGTTTCAGGCGCGATATTCGGGAACGCATAACGTAAGGGAAAAATCCGTTGCTCAGCAATAATCACGCTAATAAAAATCAACGGGAATAGAGAGCGAAAACTGACTTCATGAAATAACACACAACTGTCGTCACAATGAGTATGGCACCACCAGCAATACGGCAGCAATTCAGAAAAGGCATCAGCACTATCATTTTCTGAGTGAGAACTACAAGTGATTACGTGTTAGGACCACGATCGCTTTCGTTCTCGCCAAAATACGCCATTCACGCTCAAAGTGAATGCTCGGTAATGACGCGCGCCGTGCGAGATGCTCCCGTTTAGATTTCCGAAGCCCTCAACGCGCAAATTTCACCCATGTCGGAAAACGTTTGAATTTATTCCCCATGTCCTCTCCTCTTCTAGAATTTGTGTGAGCTTCACTGCCTGCTTGACAGTCTGTGAAGTAGTAGCTACGGCAAGCTGACGTAGCATGGTCATATAACTTCAAAAATGTAGAGTGATCACCCTGTAATGGCGCCATGTTTTTAAGATAGTACTACTACAAAATATTTTAAACATGTCCACTAAGGGTCCACTTGTGCAGTATGGCTGATTGTGGGTTGTGACGAGTAAACTATCAAGATGTGTAAACCTGCGTGATAGCCTTAATGTTCTTGTAACCGGTGAATTACTGAAAGACTTAAAATTGTTGACCTCCGTTTACTTCAACGCAATTGTAATATTCGCCCACGTACTAATTTAAGTTATGACCTAGCAGAGCGAGTCACTTAAACTTCATGCACTGAATTTTCGTGTGCAGAAGAATATAGAGGAATCTAATTCACCAATTGACCCTGCCTTTTTTACGTGTGTCGTAAACGGCACTATTAGTTCTGAGAAGCTTTTTATACAAAACTAGCAACATGACGGGGGCAGTTTTGTTGTTGTTGTGTGTGTCAAAATGTCAGCTCACGGAAAGAAGGCTACTACGGGTGATTGCTTAGAACAGATAGTTAGATTGTAGATAGTTTAAATCAGTGAAAGAACAGATGTAGCTATCGAAGCAGCCAGTCATATCTATCTAATATGATGCTTAGAAACGCAAATCTCATTTGTCTACACTTACATGCGTATTCGTATGTTGAGAACTACTTGCCACAACCTACTGAATAAATGTATACGTACACCAACCTAAGTGTCTTATGTCTTATACCAGCTTTCTCCAGAACAAGGTCTTCAGTTCCTATATATTACCAGGAAGAAAAGTAATAAAAAAGGTTGTGCTAAACACCTAGTTTTGTCAAAATTCAATGATTTTATTAGCCTGATAAGCTGCAGTTACATTAAACCAAATATTTATTTTTATAGCGGTGCGTGATGTGCTACAGTAAGCTGACCAACACGTTTTGTTCTTGGCCGCATTTATGGAACGAAACTTGTTCTTGCCTTATTTACAAGCTATCGTTTGCTGTCACAAAAAAGCGTGCTTTTTCACTGAAGTTCGCACGCATCTAGCTTTTTCAAGCGTGTTGTATTGACTGGTTCCAACAGCTGTGAATATGTAACGAGCATAGCCGGGCGTTCTCTAAAGCGAGTAGCCGCGAAAGAATAAAACACGTTCCTAGGAAATAGATGAAAACGTCGCTTCCACCGAATTTATCTTCATGTGTACTCCGGTGAACCTTAGCTTTTATAGCTTCTTCTCGCCTGTTCGTTAGAAAATACCCAGGACATGCGCCTTATTAACCTGTAAAAATAAAATCACTGCAGAAACAGGAGAGCTTGTGTCATGTCCACCTAATTTCCGCTAGATTTGCTAGGAATTGTCAAGGGGGGATTACAAAGAGAAGTTTAGGTTTATTTTGCTTTTACTGCTTCATGTGTAGTTTGCCTGAGGTCTGTTGAAATGAGTAAGTATTATGTGTGTACACAGGTATTCTCGTTACATTCACACAATCAAGCAAAGTTTTTTTTTATTGATATGATATATAAGGAGATGTTGGCGCACCATTATGGCGCCGACTACTCCTTAGCCGTTGATTGAAACTTGAACACGTATCTTGAAGCAAAACATACAAAGCGGTGCATGGAAAATAGAAAACTCGGGCACAGATATGCAAAGACACACTTATACGCACATATCACAACATAATGGTAAGTAAATGTTCGAAAGTCAGTGATAGAAGTCTCTGGAAATGTCCCTCGTTAATAATCGATCCACCAACACAAAACAGCAGAGCACACGTCTGGTCCGTATAAAGATGCATTCGCTCGTATGTACATAAGAGTCAACCCGTCATTCATTTCACACACACACGTGATGGGTGTTACGTGGTACTGTACATAATAAGTACATGTGTTACAAATGAAAGTTTGTTCTTTCTTAATACTTGTCGGCAATCCCGCTGTCTTGTAAAAGACGTGTTAAAGCTTTTAAAGCGTGTGACTGTAAAACTCCAGTTGGCCACGGGCCCAGAAGTTTTTTCATGCTAAATGGTCTGCGGTCCAATGCGAACAGTTCGGACTTTAGACGGCGTCTCGGCGTGTCATGATGTGGACAGTCTATGAGAAGGTGACATATGTCTTCATCTATAAATCCACATTCGCATTCGGGAGTTTCAGCTCTGCCGATTCTGTGCAAAAAAATTTTTGTGTATGCGGTGCCTAGCCTCAATCGGTGAATTATAGTTTCCATACTCCTATCTAAAGCCAGCGTAATTTTGAATTCAAAAATGGATCGATGTGATATAAATCACAGCTCTTTGTACTTTGGTCAAACCAAGCAGTTTTGCTCATTCTGAAAGTTGTATTCTTTATAATACTGGGCTATTCATTTTTCGAAATAGGTAAAGAAACAGTAACGTCTTTACGATGTCCTTGTCGTGCTGCTTCATGGGCAGCTGTGTTTCCAGGAATGTTGCAATGGCCAGGTATCCATTGCAATTTGATCTCATGTTGCGCCTTCTTTGCTTTGGTGAGCTCTTTCAGCGTTTCGTATGTCATACTATCACTTATCACTGTCCTGTTTGTACTGGAGAGTGATCTTAATGCGGCCTGTGAGTCACTGAAAAGTACCCATTTTCTAGCGTCTGCTACCAAGTTTATAAACTTTAGAGCATACAGAATAGCGTAGACCTCAGATGTAGTAGATGACGTCATGCGACATAATTTAAACGATTCCTGAATATTGAGCTGTGGTATGATAAATGCCGATGTTGAAGACGTTGTAGTACTTGAGTCATCAGTGTAAATGTGTATGTACCCTGGATACCGCATGTGTATCTGATAAAGCGCTAGTTGTTGAGCAGCTTAGATGAACATGTCTCTCTTTCTGATAATGCCATCCACTGAGAATCGAATGCTTGGTATTGCAAGCAGCCATGGAGGATAGTCCATTTCAGAGCTCCAGAATTCATTTCTGGATAATATATGTACATTACTCTGTACATCGTCATGAGCATTGCTTTTATCTCTCAGTAAAATCTCCAGTGCCAATGGGTGGTCCTTGTGTTGCGTCTGTAAGCGAAAAAAATGGCGGCAAGTTTCAATTGTTCTCATGACTGGAAAGGGTGATTGTCGAGTTTCTGCTATGACAAGGCTGCTGGAAGTCGCTCGTTGAACACCTATGCAGACGCGCCGTCCCCTAGCTAATAGTCTTTGAAGTCGCCCCTCTGAAGTGCGGGAAAGGCCGTGTAAGACTGCTGCAGAATATGCAACTTTTTGTCGTATTAAAGCATTGTGAGCAGCGAGCATGGATGATACAGATCCGCCCTATGATGTCCCAGCAATTCTGCGGAGTATATTCACTAGCGTATTCACCTCGTTTTCGAGTTTCTTTATGTGAGGTGCCCATGATAGCTGCCTATCAAATATTATTCTGAGAAACCGATGCTGTGTTACAATCATTAGTGGTTCTCCTTCTAAATTGATATCGAAGTTCTTTAACTTCTTACGGGTGAAGGGCAATACAGCTGTCTTTGCGTGCGATAGAATCATTCCTCTTTCTTTTCAAAAGTTGTTGATAATAATTATTCCGTCTTGCAATGCAATCTGAATTAACCGTATGTCCGTGCCAGATGCCCAAATGCACGCATCATCTGCATATAAGGAGTATTTAAACTTGGAAGGCAGTCTTTTAGCCAAATCAGCCATAACACAGTTGAAAAAAAAGGTCTGAGTACGCTTCGTTGTGGCACTCCCTGTCTGACGTCTTGTTCTGCACTTTTTCCTTCGCTCGTCTGAATGAATATTTTGCGACCTGATAAAAATTTGGATACCCACCGCAAAGACCTGCCGGACAGTCCGAGTTCCAACATACTGAGCAGTACATGAGTGTGACTGACTGTGTCAAATGCCCTTTTGATGTCCAAGAACACTGCGACCTTCAAACTACCACAGGCGCGTTCATGCTCCACATACGTTACTAAGTCCAGTATTGCGTCCATTGTGCATCAATTTTTCCTAAAACCTGTTAAGTAGTTGGAGAATACACCAGTTCTGTTGCACCGCTATTGAAGTCGCGCATCAATAATTTTTTCCATTACCTTACATAGACAGCTTGTCAGACTGATTGGACGCAAGGATTCAAGGTTCAAGGGCGTCTTAGCCGGTTTTAAGATCGGAATGATGCGAGCAGACTTCCAAGACTCGGGTACAATTTCTTGCATCCATAGATTGTTGTAAATATCTAAGAAGATAGTTGTGCCTGTGGGTACAAGGTTTTTTAGCATATTGTACGTAATGCTGTCCGGTCCCGAGGCCGATGTTTGACGACATGATGCTATAGCACAATGCAGCTCTCTTAACGTAAATACAGCGTCTAGTTGAGGAAGCTGGGCCAAAAAACATGCATAATTTTCTGACTGGTTAACGTGACAGAATTATCAAATAATGCACATTGTGATGCGGCGGGCCTACTGATAAGTTGACAAAATTCATCTGCTACCACAGCTTCCGGTTTGTCCAAGGCTACAGCAAGAGCACGAAATGGGAAGCTCTGTGATACAGGGCCACTAAGTGCTCGACTTACAAGCCAAATTCTTGGAACATGTGTGTGGGGAGAGAGCGTGCCACAGAAATCACGCCAGCGTCGTTTACCTAAATTTTCTAGCCGTCTGCGCATTACACTGTGGATTTTTTGTGCATTTTTGTATGCTTCTAAACTTCCGCTGCGTCGATATGCCCGTTCTGAACGTCATCTGATGGCTCTTAGATGTTCATACTCTCCATCGACTGCAGCATAGTCTTTTGGAATAGGGACTTTCTTTGTACATTTATTGCCATTATCTTGCAAAAATTCAGTAGAGCTTTCAACTGTCGTGAGCTCACTATTTTGGTTTGTTAGGTGGTACCGAAAAGCTTTCCAGTTCGTCAGTTTGCTGTATTTCAGTTCTATTCCAGTTCGTCAGTTTGCTGATGCCGTCATTTCGCAAGTAGGGGTGATTTATTAGAATGGGAAAATGGTCACTCCCACGTGTTTCTACATTCGTTGTCCATACTACACCTTTCACTAGATCTTGGGAACACAAGGTTACATCGATGCAACTCGAGTAATTATGCCCTCGGAGAAAAGTTAGGGAGCCATCATTTAAAATTTTCAAACTGCATTTGTCTGCGGCACACTCAACAAATATTTCCACGTGCATCACATCGATCACTACCCCAGGTTATGTTGTGAGCACTAAAGTCTCCGCATATAAACGTATATGAATTAGAAATGTTGAAGATATTTGTTAGCTCTTCCACCGAATTGCGGCTTGAAGGTTGTCGGTAAAAATTGATCACTGTTACGCACTGCTCACCAAAGGATACTTTGCAAGCGACGAATTCCGGGAAGTCCGAATCACTAGAGTGAACTTGGTGAGAAGGTAGGTCCTTTCTGACGCAAAAATGCACTCTGCTAGGACCACTTCGACGAGATTACCCATATATAACGTAGTTGAAGAGGCGGAAATCATCATTCATTCCTGCCTCTTGGATTCAAAGTATTGGAAAGTTCTACTGCAAAAGGAGTTTACGGAAGTCAGCACACTTCCTTCGAAGACCATTGGCATTCCACTGGTATATGTAGACATCTTTGTAGCGCTTATTCATATGTTACTTGTCGCAGGTTTGACCCGGATTGTTGACACAATAGCGCTTCCAGAGGCAGCAGGGCTTTTACTTCTGGCGGGTTGTTTGCTTCCGGTAGAGCAGACAGGATTGCCTTAAGTGCAGCGGCAGCGAAAAGCATTGGTAGAATCAATTGCATGACTGATGCAGAGGCACGGTCTCCATTGAATGGTTCATTTTCTGAGGGCTGTTGAGAATGACGTGACGTTTCCATGTGGTAGTTGGGGCGAACACTGGCACTGTTGGTTTTGCTACTTTCCGGCAGAGATCGCGTGGGCGTTCGCAGCTTTGACGCGCAGGTTGGGTTACTTGAAGGTACTTCTCGTGAGTGGTCTCTCGGGTGTGCTCTTGGCGGTTCTCTTGGCTGATCTCTTGGCGTGCTTGTCAGCTGTTGTTGTGGTGGCCGCTGAGGTGGATCACGTACAGGATGAACAATCTCAAGGTTTGGAGACGGTTCTTTGGAGCGTGGTTTTCTTCCATGGATGAGCTCATGCCGACGCATTTTTGCAGCAGCTTTACTTTGTGGGCAGCCTAAATATGAGGCAGCGTGATTCCCTGCACAGTTTGCACACTTAGGCTGAAGAACTGACTTGTACTCCTTATGATGGTGTTCTTCTGAGCAGATCTTACACCGGCGTGTGTTACGGCAACTTTTCGCCATGTGTCCGAATCGCTGGCAGTTATAGCACCGAAGTGCTGGACCAAGATATTCTTCCACAGGGTGACTGGTGAATCCTAAGTAGATTCTTCCTGGAATCGGGAGGTCGTCTTGAAAAGTCAGAATCACTAAGTAAAGTGGATGCGACGTTACTCCTCCATCTTCCTGGCAGTAGTATTTTATTTGCCGTCGCGCCGATATAACCCCTGCATCTCTCAAGTACTATAGGAGTTGTTCATCTGAATACTGCAGAGGAACATGTTTTACTTTCCCAACGTTCCGAGTGTATGACTCTGGGATGAAAGGCTTAACTTCCAGGCTAGCTACATTCGAAAGCATCAGAAGACGCTTGGCTGAACATAATGAAGCAACGCTGACACTGATGCTTCCATCTCTGGTCGTTCTGAATGACTGCACTTTTTCTTTAGCAGCGGAAACTACTTCGGCTGACTCTCGATTGGGGTTAATTTTCCAGAAGCTAGCACCTTCAGCTGTTGGACGAAAGACGACTGGGATACCCTCTGCTCGTTTCTTTTTATAAGTAACCAACGTAAATGGTTCACCTTCGCCCATGTCTTCTTCATCACTTAGGTAATAGGTTGACGTTTTATCGTCGAAAGGATTCTCTTCTAAGCGAAGCTTCTTGCTCTCAGCTTCATCGTCTTCCATTGCTGCTGCTGTGCTGCTGTACATTGCTGCTGTGCTGCTGTACTCGCTTGAGCCATTTCGCGGTTGTGAATGAGCAAACAGGCCGGCTTTATGATGCTTCGGCGCACCTGTAAGCCCCCAGGCTTTCCATTGTGTCCTGCAGTATCACTCATGTGGTTTAACGCACTTGGACGAGCATAAGACTTGTGGCGATGGCTACCAACCACCGTAGTGGTCGCGTACTAGCCAAGTCTTTGATAAAGGAAACTCGTATCTGTAGGGCGCCGAGCCCTCAAAGTCTTCACCCGACGTCTTGTTGGCACACCGCGAAGAAATGGATGTTAGCGTAATAGTCCAAGAAAAGAGCAGAAATAGAACAGTGCAAAAAAAAAAAACAGCGACCGAACCGCATCAAGCAAAGTTTTTACTTTCCTTTTTATTTGAAAAGAGAAAGGAGGTAGGACTAAAAGCCGCGAGTAAGGCTTGACAGAAGTCCCTGCTCATTTTATTCTTGGCATGGCATGCATAGCATATGAGTGAATACATAGTGGATATACAGTACGTAGCACATGGTCTACAATAATATTTTGGGATATACAGGGAAGAGTACACTGCAATAAAGCAACAAAAATATTACACAATCTTCCCTATCACAACTAAAAAAATGGCAGCATTTCCATGGAGTTACTGATGGATAGTGGGACGAAGCATCCGTCCGTCCATTCGTTCTTGCTTCCGTCCATCCATGCGTGCGTCTGTGTGGCCGCCCGTGCGTCCATCCGCCCGTCCGTGCGTACGTCTGTTCGTGCGTCCGCACATTCATCTGTGCGTCCGTCCCTGCTTTCGTCCATGCATCTGCTCCTGCGTCCGTCAATGCGTCCATCTGTCCGTAACAGCCATCCATGCGTCTGTCCATGCATCTGTCTTTGTGTCCGTTAGTCCACCTTCAACACTCCAAGTACCGCCATCTCGCATCTTTTCATCATATATTCCTCATATAGAAGCACCGCGATCCAGCGGACATTCCAAGAACTGAACGAGAGGAGGCACACGCACACTGTTTTACGGCTTGCGCTTCGTGTCTACTTCCCACCTTTAACTACCTCGACTTCATGGTATATACTAGTTTACTGTATTTGTGGCACTGCGGCCCAACGCTCGCTAAACCTTTCTAAAACCCAGAAGGTTACGCCCAGCGAGTATAACGTAGCAACCCTTTCTTGTATTCTGTGCGTTGTTGAAGAATAAAAAATTCGCAGCGTGCGCATTAACTAGAAGCCGAATTCTCCTGTCTCTCATTCCTCCTTAGCAGCCATTGGCATGTACATTGAGCATTATCTTTTATTGTTCAACAACACACAGAAGAAATTTCTCACCGGCACCACATTGAAGGTCAAAATGTTGTACTTGTTACACACTACTACATCGGCTACGAAGGACGAACGGGTTCCGCTATAAGAAGCTTCGCCCCTAAAAAGATGCTATAAAGGTAATAAAATAATGAAGTAAAGCATTAAAAACATATTTTTTTCTTGTACCGAACGAAATATAGTTTTGTATACATAATATTGAGTTCACAATAACGCACCAATAATATATGTGATGTTTGAACAAATAAATTGGCCCTTTTCGATAACATAAAACTTATTTCATTTCTTGAGTAAGAAAATAGGGCAAATCATTTTTAATGCAACCTATTTATTAAATGCGGAAGGATACTAGATAAAAACTTTTTAGAATATTAGCTCGTCGGGTGAGTAATAGCCATATCATTTGTTCCTTGTACATTGTATGTGTTTTTTTGCCTGCAGGTTTGCAAGGTCAGATATATTTGTCATTGTGTTTGACTGACGGTCTACAACGAAGTAACAATTTATTGTTATGAAAGTGATGCACAGGGAGAATATTGTAGAGAAAAAAACACGCTTTACTGGGCTCGTTAAAATATAGCAAGTTTGCTATACTTTTTTATTACTGACCTTTTTTTTACTTAGGAGTTTGGCAGCTTGGGCTAGTTGGTATGGCATGATGATAGTTATAGCGCGAGAACAAAACGACGACACAGAGACAAGAAGGACACGAAAGACACGAGCGCTAACTTCCAACTCGAAGTTAGCACTCGTGTTCTTCGTGTGGAAGTTGGCGCTCGTGTCTTTCGTGTCCTTCTTGTCTCTGTGTCGTCAGTTTGTTCTCGCGCTATAACTATCGTCATGCCATACCAACTGTCCCAAGCTGCCACACTTCTAAGTTACATTTCTATTTATACGGGCTCTTTCTCGTGTGTTTCTCTTCATTATTCAGTCCTCGTAACCCTCATGGCAGTCTCCATTTGCCATGCGCGCACCTTTTCCTTTGCAGTTGGAAGTTAGCGCTCGTGTCTTTCGTGTCCTTCTTGTGTCTGTGTCGTCGTTTTGTTGTCGCGCTATAACTATCGTCATCCTCTTCTTTACATTCTTATTGACATTCCCGCCACCCGAAGTTTGTTCTTCAAGTCACCGTTTAAAAATCTTTCTTTTTTTTGCCCCTAACCACGCTTTGCAACTGCAAAAACAAGTGCGTTATTTTCTTCTGGCGTTCCTGGCGCACTTCGCGTCGCATGAACAGTGATTCCTGTGACGCCTATAAAGTACATACTTTTGATCGGTCCATATACGCGGAATATCATATGTAAAAATTGGCACATCCGACGTAAAGTGGAAATTGTTGATATGCGATGCACGAATGAGAAATGTTAACATGCCACTTTAAAATCAGCACAATGTTACAAGGTGGACGTAAATGATGCCGTACATGACTTCCGTGTCAAGATTATCAAGTTTGGATTTGTCGTTTACTTTGCTCATGTATTAACGTCATGTGAAACCAAATGTAGATTATGTGGAGCTTGCGAAACCGCCGTGAGCACGCTATGAGCGTTGAGGATCTGATGGGTTTAACGTCCCAAAACCACAATATGATTATGAGAGACGGCGTAGTGGAGAGCTCTGTTTCTATAATGGTATCAATACCAAACTTGGTATGTCATAACCTGACTGTATGAAGAACATATTTGACTAGTCGTTACATGGATGTCATTAATATCATGATTTACATTTCATGGTCTTGCAGCTCTTGCGGTGGTTTTGTTAATATGACATGTTGCGAAATCTGTATGGTAAGACATGATTGCATGGCAAACACAAGCGACAGACCCTAACATGACAATAATGACATGCGTGTCATGTAACAACGTAACTACATGCCGAGCTTATGATGCGCTCGCAGGCATTTCGCTAGCGTCATATATACCAAATTGGTATTACGGTACGTAAATGGATGACGAAGGTATGTGACTGGTGCAAACATGATAGTCATGAGATGCGTGTCATGTAACAACAAGACTACAAGCCATGCTCATGATGCGCTGGCAGCTTTTTCACTAGCTTCACTTATACCAAATCTGGTATTACGGGACGTGAATAGATGACGAAGTTATGATACTGGTGAAAACATGATAAACATGAGATGCGTGTCATGTAACAACATGACTACAAGCGACGCTCATGATGCGCTCGAGGCCATTTCGATAGTTTCACATGTACCCAACTCGGTATTACTTGACGCGAACGCATGAGATAGGTAAACGACACACAAATATGATAACCACGACATGCGTGTAATGTAACGACATGACTACATGCCACACTCATGATGCACTTGCGGCACTTTCGCTAGCTTTACATAAGTCAAATTTGTTATTACGTGACGTCAATGAATAACGAAGGTATGTGACTGGTGCAAACATGATAATCATGAGAGGCATGCCGTATAAGAACATGACTACATGGCAGAGTCAAGGCGCTAACACATATCGACGTGAAGCAGTGCGTGTGCTCACTAGCATTCATTTCGTCGGGTCACGCCGGCGTTTCCACGCCAGGCACCAGCCCTGCTAAATACTCGCAGGCGCATGCCGCGCGACGTTGCTTTGACGCATGTGCGTTTCAAGGCGTCTGGCATCCCTTCGTCACGAAAAGAGGGAGATGCAGTGATGTCTGGGTAACGTATAGTGGTTGTGAAATTCAGCAGGTCGCATTTCGCGCCAGTTACCGTCAGGCCGAGCCGACGGACGCTGGTCGCGCTGGTCGCACCTGGCGTCATACTATAGAGTGCTCACGTTTTGATAACGTATAGCGTCGCTGCGCCCAGCATGCGCGCGTCAACGTTACGTTGGAGTATATTGGGCCCTTCATGATGAACTCGCGGCCGTTTCGCTAGCTTCACATATACCAAACTTGGTGGGACGTGACGCTATTGGATGACGAAGGTATATGACTGCTGTAAACATGATAATCATCACACGTTTGTCATGTAAGATCATGACAACATGCCACGTTCATGGAGTGCTCGCGGCTGTTTCGCTAGATTCAATTGTGCTAAATTTGGCATCACGTGACGTGAATAGAGGACAAATGGAAACAACACAACCAAATATGATAATCATGACACAGAAGTCATGCACGGCATAATTCACCTTTACCTCATAACGTTGTGGTGATTTTTAAGTGACATATCAACCTTCCTCATTCGTCCTTTGCATATCAACAATTTCTACTTCATGTGGGATCTGCCAATTTTTTTGTTTATGTATTTTATCCAAGCGGTCCGATATGAAAAACGTGTAGCTATGACATGCACGTTGATATTGATAAAATTTATTATTGCATTTTATTGACATTAGTTCTCATCAAATTTTCAGGATGACATTGGAGAATTATTATTTCTAGCGTCATAGTTATTGTGTAGACGAGAGCGTGCGCATAAGAGGGTTCGTCTTTGCACCACGCAGAGAGCAGAGTTACCGAAGGTATGTACAGATTTCCGCTAGTGGCTGCAGGCTGTGATGCCGTATACCGCACAAGAATGCCGCTCTGCGCTGTGAATTGATGTGCGCGCTTGTGTGCTCTCTCTCCCTCTTTTAATGTTCTCCATTCCTTTACCCTGTGTAGGGTAAAATGCTGGTTACGCCAAACTCGTTAACAATACTGTCCTTTCCTCTCAGTCGTTTTCCTTCCTTTCTGCTTCATCCCCCGACCGAATCAAATCATCAGACCACGCGCCACCGAAATTATTTCTGGTTGTAAAAAAGCACGTTTTTGTGCGACATGCCATATTGTGATCATTATTCATACTAAAATGACAAGCATGCCTAGGATGTGATGCCATGACCTCTCGGTCATGTTAGGTCCCTCAATGAAAATCTTTGTGTATTCAAACTTCCCAAGTGAACGCGTGATTGGATTGGATGAACTTTTATTTGGTCCTCCAAAACACAGATTATTGTGTTGCGGGCAGCTCCCACGTGGGGACTGAGACGCCAACCTCCTCAGCCGCCTCGTGGGCTTGATGGACAGCCCAGAGCTGATCTGCAAAGGATGAGCTGCGGATTGCCGCCTCCCATCTGGCAGAGGTGATGTTTGATATATGAGCGAATTTGGTGCACTGCCAGAGCATGTGTTCTAATGAAGCTATTTCCCCACAATGTGGTCAAAGATTACTTGGGTATAGGTCAGGGTACATGATGTGTAACATTTTCAAAGTAGGGTACATCCGCGTTTGCAAAAGCCCTAATGTAAGTGCTTGGGGCCGGGTTAGATTTCTGTGAGGTGTAGGGAAAATCCTTCTAGACAGGTAGAAACGTTTAGTGAGCTCGTTATATGTTGTAAGAATTTCCCGGTTATCCCCTTCACCGGTGGAACGCCTCCCCGGGGAGGCTCGGTTGGAGAGTTCTCGCGCCGCCTCGTGTGCTGCTTCATTGAGATTGGGAGGGGAATCGTTGATTTGCCCAAGGTGAGCTGGGAACCAACTCAGAAGATGATGCGTTATGTTCTTGCCTTGCAGCATTCTCAGCGTTTGTTCAGAGACCGTCCCCTTGGCGAATGCCCGTAGTGCTGCCATGGAATCACTGTAGACGACTTCAATGTTATCCATCTTGAGTGGTAAGGCGATGGTCACCTGTTCCGCAATGATTGGGTCTTTAGTCCTGACCGTCGCTGAGTTGACGACATGGCCAGCCCCATCGACCACCACTGCCACAAACGCTTTCCCATTGATTTAGGAAGCCGCATCAACAAATACGACCCCTCGTTCCTCGTTTGAGACTTGACGAAGTATAGTCCTGGCCCTCGCTACTCTTCTTCCGACGTTGTGTTCTGGATGCATGTTTTTTGGTATAGGAGACACCGTGATATTCTCCCTGATGTTGTCGGGGATATCATTGTGATTGTGCCTGATTGCCATTGGGTGTTGGCCCAGCTCCTGGACGATCATTCTCCCCGACCTTGTTGTAGATAACCTTGCAAACTGTGCTCTCTCTTGGGCTTCTACTATTTCTTCGAGCGTGTTGTGAATGCCAAGCTCAAGCAGACGCTTGGTGCTGGTATGTATGGGTAGGCCCAGGACCTTCTTGATAACTTTCCTGAGGAGCACATTCAGTGTCTCGGACTCTGCTCTTGACCAATTGTGCATTGCTGCCTCGTACGTGAAGTGGCTTAGAACAAACGCATGCATCAACGTGATGAGGTTGTCTTCCTTGATCCCATTTCTTTTGTTGGCCACTCTGCGTATGAGGTGCACCGCACTGTCTGTTTTCCAAGCTAACTTGGCTATAGATTTGCTGTTGGCGCCGGTAGACTCTATCAGCATGCCCGGGACTTTGAGCGAGTCGACCCTCTGGATTTAATCCCCTTGATTTGTACAGAGGTGGGTGTCTATCTGGTATGACGGCTTCCATCCCAGGGGCTTCGGTCCCCGGTGTGCAGTCCGATACAGTAAATTTTCTGACTTACTCGAGGAGCACTTTAGCCCAGAAGGAAGAAGGTACTCTTCTACCGTGTGAATCGCCTCTTGCAGGGCGCTCTAAATCTGCCCCTCGCTTCCACCTGTGCACCAGATGATAATGTCATCTGCGTAGACGCTGTGCTTCAATCCTTCAATACTCGATAATGGCTTTGACAGTCCAATCATGGCAATGTTGAACAGCATTGGTGAAATCACTGCCCCTTGCGGCGTGCCCCTTGCTTCTAGTTTGATTGCTGTGGTCTCGATATCTGCAATCTTCATCACGGCTTTCCGATATGTAAGAAAGGACCATACGTAGTCATAGAAGGCTTTCCCCGGACCAAGCTTGGAAATTGCTTCGAGTATGGATGAGTGGTGGATGTTGTCAAACGCTTTTTCTAGATCTAGGCACAGAATGGCTCTCACGTCTCTCGTTTGGTTCTCGATGACCTGGTGTTTGATAAGCTTCAATGCATATTGGGTGGATAGCCCTGCCCTGAATCCAACCATATTGTGTGTATATATGTCGTTATCTTCCAAGTACTAGTTTATCCTGTGCAGTATGGCATGTTCTGCAACCTTGCCGATGCATGATGTCAAGGATATTGGCCGATTGTTGTCCAAGTTAGGGGGCTTTCTGGCTTAGGAATAAGGATCATCCTGGCCTGCTTCCACTGCTCTGGCACCCTGCTTTCTTTCCATGTTGCATTGATCATATCCTTCAGGGTTTCAATCAAATTTCAATCAAATCATCATCAAGGTTACGAAGGGCCTTGTTTGATATACCGTCCGGGCCAGGGGCCGACCTGCCGTTGAGATCATGCAAGGCTCTTCTGATCTCCTTGATGTTAAAGTCGCCCTCAAGACCTGGATTGCGCCTGCCCTGGTACTGTCTACTTGGGGGTGCCAGTACTCTTTTGATTGGGAGGTGCTTATGCACGAACCGCTGCACAACTTGCTGTTGTGTAGTGCGCTCTATCTCTTTATGCAAAATTCGAGCGATAACATGCTTTCGGTTTGTTTGGGTGGTGTTTTCGTTGAGGAGATGCTTTAACATATTCCATGTCTTGCCATTGCGGATCTGACCATCGACGGAGTTGCAGATTTCGTCCCATTGCTGCCTGAATAGTGCGCAACAATGTTCCTCGGCTGATCTGTTTACCTCAGCTATTTTCTTCCTCAGTCTTCGGTTCAGGCGCTGACCCTTCCGACGGTTCAGTAGTGCGTGCTCTGCCTCAAGAAAATGAGCGAGCCGGCTACCCATTCTTTCAACCGGAAAATCTGTGGTAATGGTGGAGGAGACGGATTTGATGTCATCTTTAATCTGTTTGACCCACTGCTCCAAGCCTTGTCTGTGGCCATCTGGTTCCCTTTCCATCCTTATCTTCCTGAACTTATCCCAGTCTGTGAAGGGGAATTCTCTCTGCTTTTTACGCTCCACGGAGAAGGTAGTGGCAAGAATGCAGTGGTCACTCCCTAGGTCTACAGCAAGGTTCATCCACTGGGCCTTCTTGATTTTCCTTACAAATGTAAGGTCCGGGGTGGAATCCCTGCAGCAAGCTGTACCAAGCCTTGTTGGTAGGCTGGGGTCTGTGATTAGGGTGAGATCAAGTTCACTGGCATTTTGCCAAAGTCGATTTCCTTTCCCAGTGTTGTACTTGTAATCCCACGTATGATGAGGGGTGTTGAAATCACCTGCTATGACGAGTGGACATTCTCCGGCGACATTAACAGCTTTCTTTAGAACCGTCTTGAACCCTTGCTTTTGTTCATTTGGACTGCTGTTTATATTAAGAATGAAAATGCTCTGACGGTTGCTGGTACCTGGCACGATGTCTACCATGACGTGTTCCAACCGGCCTGCTTCTATCTTGAGGTCGTGGGTTACGTGCGTTAGTTTTTTGCATACGAAGGTGCACACTCCCCTCCCTTCCATATCCCCTAATACAGGCCGGAATCCAGGCAACGTTGCTTGCGGTGAAAGGGTTTCTTGGAATAATATAATATGAGGCTTTTCTTGGCTGCTCCTGATATACTGCTGTAGGGCTGCCTTCTTTTTAAGGTAACCTCTACAGTTCCATTGGCAGATACGAAATGCTTCAGGTAGCGCTGCCATCATGGTTATTACATGGGCGGCCAGAGCCTGATGCTGCACCTGTCGACAGGTTTGGTACCACTAGTATTGGTGGCTGAAGGGGTGAGTTTGGTGCATGAGGAGGCCTTGCTGTATTGTGCAGATATGCTTCGACCTTTGTAATGCGCAAAGTCATATGCTCTTCCAGTGCCGCCACGCTTGACTGTAGCCTACCCATCTGCTCGCTAAGATTGGCTACTACTTTGCTGAGCGTGTCAAAGACCTCTTTCATATCTGACATAGTCGTTTGGTTGGCTTCCATGTGTTCTGCCATGACTGCCCTCTTTTGGGGTTCTCGAGTCCCCCACGATTTCAGCCACAGGGACACCAACTGGCTGAGGCATTGGCTGTGAAGACTGCCTGCTGGTTAGCTTAGTGAGAAGAATTTTTATTTCCTTTAACTCAGCTGATAGCCTCTCATTGGATTTTGTAAGTCGCGCGTTTTCTTGCTCTAGCTGTGCAATTCTATCATGCTCTGGCAGCTTACCTGCATCACCTCTGCCGCGCCGTTGCGCTCTCGCTCAGCCCAGCTGCCTTTCGATGTAACTGCAGGCGTCCTCCCCAGGTGTGAAGCCGTGATCTCGAACTGCACACCAGGCAGCTGGCCATTCGGGTGCCGCCAAGGCTGATCCCGACCCTGATGGTGACCTTGAGAACTCGAGCGCCCCCGTGATTGGGAGTGGGCCTTGGGTCTGGAACCTCTTCTGGAACGCGACCTCGCCCTGGAGTTGGGCCACCTTTTCTGTTCTTGAGTAGTCTGGAGGCTCTGGGTTGGAATAAGCTGGAATAGGCTGGAAGAGGCTGGAATAAGCTGCTTGTCGTTGATGTCTGGACTTGATGTTATTGATGCGTCCGGGCTTCTGCGGCTGCTCGCGGTCTTTCCCAACGTCTGCGTCTGACAACGTATGGCACTAAGAACCTATTCTTGCACTCTTTGTCTGCCGTGGAATGGTGAACGTCACACAGCCTGCATCTTGGATTGCACTGGTGTATGCTATCTGGGTTCTTGATCTCGCAGCCTCTGCAGATGGTTTCAGCTGGGTTCGGACAGACGTCACACTGATGTCCCAGCTTTCCACAGACGTAACAAATATGGATGTTCTTGCGGTAAAGGGAGCACTGCAAAAGTGAAGGTTCATATCTCACGAATCTGGGCACCTTGTGTCATTCGAACGCTATGATGACTGTCCCGGTGTCCTTGATTCTCT
Organism: Rhipicephalus annulatus; assembly: GCA_013436015.1. NCBI lineage: Eukaryota > Metazoa > Arthropoda > Arachnida > Ixodida > Ixodidae > Rhipicephalus > Rhipicephalus annulatus. The sequence goes on from WOVY01012210.1 coordinate 238,659, forward strand.
TGGCCTGCAGCGCGAGCGGGTTGTTCGCGTTCACAATCTTTCGGGTCAAAATGTCTTGAGTATCGCTTACGGGGATCCCGCGAATCGCTCCTTTACAAGTGTTATGGGGTGCCGTGGCGTACGCGCTAACCTCGAAAACTTTGCCTCCAATGTCAATTTGCTTGACCTTGAGGTATCTTGAAGCTCAGTTTTGGTCCGGAGTGCTTGCCACCATAATGTTCTGCTGCAAGTTGGAACAGATGATGTCCTGCATGGCCTCCTCCTCTTTGATGCCGGCCGTCAGTACTATCGCGTCTGCCAAGGCTCCAGTGCCGATTCTCGAGATATTTAATCCTCCACGTGGTCGTAGCCCAGTTTTGCTGAAGTCCTTGGGTAGCGGCGGCATGCGTCCAGCTCGCACAATTGTATGCTTGGTATCATACCTACTACGACTGGCTCGAGCGTCTCCTGCAACGCCAGCCTTGGTCGAACCCTTGGCAACAGGAACTCTAATGCCTAGTTCACACTGAAACATCCGCTTTCTACAGCGACCGAAATTCCCTTGCCGCCGAAACACAGCGTCGTTCGCACTGGACGCGCCCCGCGCCACCGAATATGCCATCTAGAGTGAACGCGGGATGGATGCGCTGTCACCCGGTTGTTGTCGCGGGTCGCAAACGCTACACCGCTATCCAGTGGTGTATACTTGAACGATTCTCGTACGCAGGAAGCAAGAAAAGACAGTACTGCTTACTTTGCTGGCAAGTGGCTGTCTTGTAATGCACGAAGAGCAGAAAAACCACCGACGCCAGCAGCGTTGGTGCGTTCGTTTTGCTTTGCAAGACCGCAACAAGCTCGGTCACGCCCACAGCAAGCTCGGTCACCTCTTTCACGAAATACGAAGGCGAAGTAGGCACAGAGTAGGTTAAACTCCCGTTGGTTTCAACATTCAGTTACGTGCACTGCAGCATAACAAGTGAGTAGGGCTTGGCCGCCATTTTTCAAAATTCCTTGACTAGCGCTCCTATTGGTCCGCGGTGACAGATCCGGCGGCAGACGCCGCAAAAATCGGTCCGAGAGCGATCGGCGCGGAGAGAGCCCTTTCGGCGGATCTCGCCACCAAGGAGGATTTAAAAAATTTCTTTAATCCTCCTTGCTCGCCACCGCCGAGCCGGGTTCGGAGCACTTTCGGCGGCCGGAATGCTCAGTGTGAACGCGGCCTAACCACGGCTTGCTTATTCCTTGAGCGTCTCGCTTCGGCTTCCTTCCAACCCATGTCTTCCGTGCAATCCTCTGGAGAAATGTCCTCTCCATCTACTTGGTATTCCATTCTCAGTTGCAGGTTCTGGAACGCGCAGAGCTTTGAATCACTTTGGCGCCGGGTCGGCGCATCGGCGACAATCACCTCCTTGGTTGTTAGGCTTAAATCCTCCGGTGGCGTTGCCGTGTAAAAATGCCCCAAAAACGGTGTAAAAGTCCACTCACCAGCACAAAGGTGGTATCTGCTGATTTCTTGAGAACTTAGGCACACGATCAGACTAAAAACTCGGCGACAAATTCGTGAATACCACAGGAAAGCACTCTTGAAATCAGGAGCCGATCTTCGCGCGTCCGCACTGGTCGGCACCTAGAGCGTCTCCCGAACGCGTGAGTTACTCAGGTTACTTTTTACTCTTGGTACCGTGACTTCATTTAGTAGCCGAGGTACACATTACAATTTGCAATAAAAGTCTCGAAAGCGCGGAGCATGGGAGGCAGCCTGTTAAATCAAATCAAAGGCCTGAAATAAAGAACATGAAGGATTCAAACGCATCAACGTGAGATAGCCTTTTACAATAGTGTCTCCTTCTGCCCCGCCGCGGTGGTCTTGTGCTTATAGCAGTCGACTGCCAGCCCAAAGGTCGCGGGATAAAATCCTGGTGTGGCGGCTACATTATCCATGGAGGCGAAAATGTCCAAGATCCGTGTACTTACATTTAGGTGCACGTTAAATAACCCCAGCTGGTCGGAATTTCGAGAACTCTCCATCTAAAGTGTCTCTCATAATCATATCGTGGGTTTGGAACGTTAAACCCCAGGTATTACTATTAGGTACATGTCTTTGGTCGCACAGGCGATCAGTTGACGCATTTAGGTCACATATATAGGCAGGACCTCTTCAGACTTCTTAAATTGTGTTACACTATCGTTGCTTAAGCATTTCATTATAGTCTAAAGCCTTTCCATCTCTCATTAACCCAAATGGGTTCCAAGTTCTAAGTGGCGTTTTTCTTTGAATATGGAACGAAATTGATACCGTGCGGAACTGCTGCTGCCGATACTGCTACCAATGAGGTGCAGTGAATATGCCTCTCATGATGTAGTGACGGTGTAGCTGCACTTAGTCACAATTCCAGCAGCAGGTTCACATAATGCCCTGGAAATCTCGTGGCATCCGGCAACTCCTAGTTTCGTTGCCAAAAGTGCTAATCGCGTCTTTCCATGTTTCCATGAAGCTGTGGATTACTGAATGGTTTGTAGATGCATATCTGTCCTACAGTGTTTTTGTGGGTATACGGTCTGGTGGGGGTCTCTCCTTCACCAGTAGTCTGAGTCAAAATTCTTTCGACCAACGATGCGGAAATTCACCCTCGGGTCATTAACAGATCAAGAGAGCTAGCTGACCAGCATCGCATGGCAGACTACCTACTCGTGTAGATGAATCTATTTAAAAAACAGGGTTCGTTAAACATAAGAAAAGCGACTCTAAAACAAAACCTTCTTTTTACATGTGGATCATGTTATACTAGGGGCTAGTCATGCGCCGTCGCCGTCCGCAGCCTCCCCTCTTCCTCCGCCAGCCATCTGTGCATCCCTTCCTCCTCTCAACACAGCGCGCGCTGCGCTCGCTTCTCCCCTACGCGCGCCGCGCGACCTTTAGTTTTACGTGCGCCAGCTGTATGCTAACGCGCGCATGCACAGGCCGGGGCCGGCACTCGCTATAAATAACCGAGTGTCGGGGCGCGCCGCCCTTCGTCAGTTGGTTTGTGCAGTCGCTCCACATCCGATGTCGCTGGTGAAAATGTATGCTAACGAATGCGCAAACACACTTACTGACGTCCCTTCCAATAGCGTCAGCCATTGTGTTGGCGGAACCGCAAGCAATTCCGAAGACACTTCGTCCGGGGACAGGGCCGCGCTGAGAAGAGCTCGTGATGCGGAACGCAAACATCGGCGTTTGCATTCCATGAGCAAGGCCACGTACTCATACTCGTATACTCATAAACGGGAGTCGTCAGCGTCGAGCCCGGCGCTCAACAACGCGCCAATGGCGAGCACTGCGTCGCTAGCGTCTGCGGAGTCGACGTCATGACGATGTACCTCGCACCCATCCTATCGCGTGCTGCCATTGAGAAGTACGTTGATGAAGCCGCGGAAGAATACCTGACACAACGACCGCAACGACGAACCTTCGTGATAGTTGGCGACTTCAACGTCGACGTCATCAAGGACGATTGGGTGGTCGACTACACGGAGTCGCGGCACTCGCTGAAATGAGCAACGCACGACGGCAAACATCATCCGACCACGGTTCGCAGGACGTGCATCGACCACGTATTTGCAAATTTCGACCTTCGACTGCTGCAACCAGACCCCCTCACCCTTCAATTTACGGACCATAAAGCCATCTTGCTCAAAATACCCAAAGCACCTATTCAATAAACATCATCTTTTAGCAGCTTACGTGCGTGCGTGTTCACTCATGTTCACTCGTCTTCACTCATAACACACACGCATGTCGCAAATTACAAACCACATTTATAGCATTTCAACATATATGCTCCGCACGCTAACCAGTGTTCCCACTCGGGAAACTGCGGTCACTTTTTTTCTCTTCTAACTTTACGTAGTGATCCTACACACCTACCTTTGAAAGCTTTCTGCTTCTTGAAGTGGTTTTGCACGAGTATTCTAGACATATACTGTTTTCACATAAACTCAATGATCGGTTCATCTCTGACTAATCAACGATGTCATGCCATGACATAAGCATGTGATGTCATAACGACGTTACAAGTTTTGGCTATTTGAGGATTCACGATTACGCCATATGATGCCATCAGTGTAGGATAATTTTTTTTACCCCTCGTTTTGACACACGTACCGCTACGCATGTATTCAAATAGAATACTTAAAGAAACTAAGAAAGAAAAGAGGAAGAAATAAAAAAAAAGGATACATACATTCATGCGTACATACATACATAGATACATACATACATACATATATACATACATACATAGATATATACATACATACATACAAAAACGAAATGTTTGACGAGTGGCAACATCTGGTTGTGAAGTCTGACAAGTGAACTGATCCGCCTGACCCTCCAAGATCGATTCATCTAACTTCGTGATTCACGAAGAGGCGTGCTACTTTAAGCGCAGTCGAGGTTCTGTTCATTCTCCCTGCCAAACCTCAGTGTGTGGAACGTATCTGTGTTAGCGGTTCCGTCCGCGCAAATTGAATTAATGTTGAGCTGCCACGCTTACCACCGAATGAGAAACATGGGTCATCCTTGAGGCAATTGGGCTCTGATCAAATCCCTTGCTTTGCGTGGGAAGAAAAAAAAATGGCAGCATATCCACGGAGTTAATGATGGAGAGTGGGGCGAAGCATTCGTCCGTCCATGCGTCCGTCTGTGTGACCGTCCATGCGTCTGTTTGTGCGCCCGTCCCTGCGTTCTTTCGTGCATCCGCCCCTGCGTCTGTTCATGCGTCCATCCATGCATCTGTTTGTGTGTCCGTTCGTTCATCTATTCAACACTCCAAGTCCCACCATATCGCATCTTTTTATCATATATTCCCCATATAGAAGCACCGCCATCCAGCGGACATTCCAAGGACTAAACGAGAGGTGGCACACGCACACTTTCTTACGGCCTGCGCTTTGGGTCCACTTCCCACCTTTAACCACCTCTAGTGCATGGTATATTCTAGTTCACTGTATTCATGGCACTGCGACCAAACGCTCGCTAAACCTTTCGAAAACCAAGGAGGTTACGCCCAGCGAGTATAACGTAGCAACCTTTCCCTGTCAGATAGGGCTCAATTTACATGCCAATGGCTGCTAATGAGAAATGAGAGACAGGAGAATTCGGCTTTTACTTTCTTACAGCTTGCGCTTCGTATCTACTTCTCATTTTTAACCACCTTGAGTTCATTCGTGGTATATACAAGTTCATTGTATTCATGGCACTGCGGCTCAACGCTCGCTAAACCTTTCTAAAGCTAAGGAGGTTACACCCAGCGAGTATAATGTAGCATCCTTTTCTTGTCCGATAGTGCTCAATGTACATGCCAATGGCTGCTAATGGGGATCGCAGCGTGCGCGTTGACTAAAAGCCGAATGCTCATGTCTCTCATTCCCCATTAGCAGCCATTGGCATGTACATTGAGCACTATTTTTTATTGTTAAACAACGCACAGAAGAAATCTCTCACTGGCACCACCTTGGAGGTCAAGTGTTATACCTATTTCGGGTATGTGCCGCTGGTGGATACATACGAGGGACGCCCAAGTCACGCCATAAGGAGCTTCGCCCCTAAAATTTGATGGCAGATCCACGAGGTGAATGATAATGAGATTGGGCGAAGCTCCTGGAAGTAATACCGTGGAATTTTTTTCCGTTGATTCACCCGATAGAAACCATTGCTTTAGAAAACACCTGGCATCTTTCGTTAAGCAGCTGGCGTCTTCTTTTTGTTTTGCTTAAGAAACATCTGGCGTCTTTTTGTTTTGCTTTTAGAAAACATCTGGCGTTTTTCGTTGGTTTATTTCATCAATCAACGGCGTTTTGAAAAGGTTATTGTTTATACGCGCACAGGAGAAATCTCACCAGGCACTACCTTGGAGGTAAATAATAGCTGCTACTGAGAATGAGAGACAGTAGAAGTCGGCTTTAACACTTCTACTTCTACTATCGTTTTCTACTGGAACATGCCAATGGCTGCTAATGGGGATTGAAAAACAGGAGCATTCGGCTTTTAGTTAACGCGCACGCCACGAACTTTTTATTGTTCAACAAAGCACAGAAGAAATCTTTTTCAAAGTTTTTCTGTGACTCTGTGGAAGACACCGTTCCAGTGACTGCGGCGATGGACGTGGATTCGCCTGGGCTTCCACCGCAACCATCGACGTCGTCCGCAGCTACCACGAGAAAGCGTACGGGCCACCCGAGTGATGCCGACAGCGAAGACACGCTGATTTACTCTACGGCCAGCGACGAGAGCTCCGACGAAGGCGACTTCGTGCCTGTGACAAGGCGGCAGCGAAAAAGAAGACTAGTGATGCCGTCTCCAACAACAAGTAAGAATGTGACGACTACGCGAGAGCCCACGATATACACAATTCTGTTTGTGCCGGTCGATGCGGCTCATAGTCTCAACCAGCTCAATCGTCAAGTCACGTCTAGGTTTCTTGAGGAACTCGCCCAGGGAGAGATCGCGGACGTGCGGATCAATGGCCGCAAGAATATCCTCGCCGTAGACGTCACTCAACGAAGCACATTGGAAGTGCTGAGCAACGTCAAGATGTTGGATAACATCAATGTTCGCTCATATATACCTGATGGCCGCGACTCTACGGCAGGCGTCATTTACGACGTCGACATTTCCATCAGCGACAGTGACTTTGCTGCTCTCATCAAACCGGTGTCTGCAGAACCTACTATACTGCAAGCTCGTCGCCTTGGCAAATCACGCTGCGTGAAGCTCGTGTTCAAGGGTGACAGCCTTCCATCGCAAGTCAAGGTCGGACATTTTCGACACACAGTGCGACCCTTCGTACCGAAGCCCCTTCAATGCCGGAAATGTTATAGATTGGGACATGTCAGTGCTGTTTGTACAAACCTGGCTGTGTGCTCGCTATGCTCAGAATCACATAGCGCAGACGCTTGCCAGGCAGAACTTCGAAAATGTCGAAACTGTCATGGCCCTCACGAAGCATCGTCGAAAGACTGCCCAATCATGAAAAAGGAAATGCAAGTGTTGAGGCAAATGGTCCGGGATGGATCAACTCACAGGGAGGCCGCTGCCCAAGTACGACACCGGCGGTCTCGTCGCCGGAGGCCCCTGAGGAGACCCAGTGCTGAAGCAAGAATTGAACCTCACCAAACGACCACTGGCATACCACCTCAAGCGTCCAGACACACCGACAACAAATCCTCCAAGCAAGACAAGAGCATCACCGGCTCGCCTGAAGCATGGCCAGTGCTGCCAACGATAGACGCACCGTCTGAGCCACCACATCGCTCGTCTACAATCACTTCGGAACGAGAATGCGGTGATAGTCGCGACAAAGAAATCGTAGCCATGGTAAAGGCCCTTATGAATACCATTCGTATGCTCCTCACTAGCATTGACAGTCCGGCTGCAAAGAGTGCACTTCAGTTAGTGGATGCGCTGAGGCCGGTGCTATCAAGTCTGGAAGGGCACCATGGCTCCGCCTCTGCAAGCCTTTCGTAAAGAGGTCAAAGGAGCTTCGATATTTCAGTGGAATGCCCGAGGCCTCAAGCCCCGCATTTCTGATATACGACAATTTGTGTTCAAAAACCAGTTTCCAATTATTGTTATCTGTGAGCCAAGGCTACACAATGCAATACGACTATCCAGGTACGAAGCCTTCAAGTCCGCTACCTGCAACGAACAGAGTAAAGTCATTGTATATATCAGATGCGACCTTACCTATATCGAGCACCGTGTAGCACCTCACGATGACAACCAGTATGTCTGCTTGACAGTTAAACGTAGAGACCTCAATTTCACGCTCGTAGGCGCATATATATCACCTTCGAACCGTTTTGAACCTGAAAGACTACGTGCACTGTTAACAGCCACACCTGGACCATGGATCATCACCGGAGATTTCAACGCTCACCACCCACTATGGGGAAGTCAGAAGACAGACAGTCGCGGAAGGCAAGTATTCTCCTTTGCTCTGGAGCAGCAGCTGCTTTGTGTAAACGACGGAAGCCCAACGTTTCTACGGGGAACGACATACAGCAGCTGCCTTGACTTGACATTTGTGTCACAAAGCCTAAATGGAAAGGTCAAGTGGTTCACAGACTATGAAACTCACGGAAGCGACCACATACCAACTTATTTGAAGATCAAGGGCCTGGAAAAATCGCCTAACTACGACACTTCGACTCGCATCGACTGGACAAAGTTCAGGTCACTGACGGAAAAAAGGTGTCAAGAAAATATAACGCCTCCTCTTGACACCCTCGAGGATATGATTAGAGGTGCTACTCAAGAAGCGACCTATCATATTCAACGTACTTCAGATTATTGTCAATATCAAGCGGAATTGGAACGGCTCAGAGCGATCCGTCGTCGCGCAGAAAGAAGGTATAGGCGCACTAAGTCCATTCACGACTTGAGGGAGGCAAGGCGCCTACAGAAAAAAATTCAGCGGCGAATCATTTCACTTCAATCCTTTCGCTGGAAACATCTGTGCGAATCTTTGGATCCACACAAGCATTTGACGCAGACATGGAGGATTGTCCGTGGCCTACGAACATCGCCACATCAACATCGCCCCTTCAAGTGTCTTTCTCTCCACCAAGGACGCACCGAAATTGAAGTAGCAGAAGATTTCTGCATGAAAGTTTGCCGGTCAAGCGTCCACGTGCACCACGAGCCACCTAGAAAACGCTTCAGTTTCCAGAGATTCAAGAATGGACACCTTCTTCTCTCTAGAGGAACTACAAGCGGCCTTGACGGCATGTAAACGATCTTCATCGCCTGGTCCGGATGGGATCACGTACATGGCTCTGTGCAACCTCGGAGAAGCAGCTCGACGGGCCCTTCTATCCGTGTACAACGACTCGTGGAGCAGCGGACTTATCCCTCATTCATGGAAATCCAGCCGCCTCGTCCCTGTGCTTAAACCAGGTAAATCTCCTCTGCACTTGACCTCTTATCGCCCCATCGCGCTTACCAGCTGTTTCGGGAAAATGATGGAGAGGATGATTTTGACTCGTCTAGAGTGGTACCTGGAGCGCCACGAGGTATACCCTCATGCTATGACGGGCTTTCGGCGTGGGAGGTCCGCAATTGATAACGTTATAGACCTGGTCTCATCTGTTCAGCATCAGAAAAGACTGAAACATTTATCCGCGGCGTTGTTCTTGGACGTGAAAGGTGCATACGATAACGTATCACATGAAGCCATTCTGGATGCCATGAAAAATGTTGGATTAGGGGGTCGGGTTTACCAATGGATCCACGGCTATCTGAAAGGCAGAACTTTCTTTGTACAGACGGAGAATGGCACAACAACGCACCATTGCAACCGTCGAGGCGTGCCTCAAGGCGGCGTTCTTAGCCCCACACTTTTCAATCTAGCGCTACTCGGCCTGGTTAATGCACTTCCAGAATCTGTCCATATATCAATATATGCAGATGACATCTGCATCTGGGCGTCAGGCGTAACACGCCTTCATTTGCGTGCCCGACTTCAGAGAGCGGCGAAAATAGCGACAAAGTACCTGGAAGAACGGGGACTAGAGCTGTCATCAGAGAAATGCTCGCTTATAGCATTCACGCATAAGGCTATGAGCCCATATGTTATTAAAATCAACGGACACACGATCAACTACGTGAAGACCCACCGATTCCTTGGAGTCATAGTTGATCGCGACCTCTCCTGGAGCCCTCACATCGCCCACATGAAAACTAAACTCACCATGATCACCCACGTACTGAGGTTTCTTGCTGGAAAAACGTGGGGTGCATCGGTACAAGCAATGCTCCAACTCTACACTGTTTTGTTCCTCGGTTATATGCGATACAGCTTACCCGTGCTTTGCGGGATCGGAAGAACAAACTTGCGCGTCCTCCAGTCGATCCAAGCCCAAGCCCTGAGGATATGCCTTGGTCTCCCGAGATGCGCGTCTACAGCAGCGACAGTCATGATTGCGCGTGATTATCCAGTCAACGCATACATCCGCGTAGACGCTTTGAGAATGCACATAAGACATTTCGCTCGGCTTCCATCTCATCACCTGGCCTCACTTCGAACTTCCAGGCCCCACTCAGCGTTCAGCGCAACTGTAGCTCAGCATTGCGCAGTGCTTCCATTGCACTTCACGCATGCAGCACAGCCGCCGATACCATTATGGTGCCTACACCCACTCAAAGCCCATCTTACAATCCCTGGCATCCAAAAATAAGAAAAAGTCGTCGCATCTAGCCCTGAAACAGGCCACATTACTTTTCCTGCAAGAGAAGCACAACGGACGCCTTCACATTTACACGGATGGCTCGGTGTCTTCAGTAAGCTCTGCAGGGGCGGTGGTTATTCCCGCGAGGAACATCACAATTAAATTCATGACATCGCATTTGACGTCGTCGACAGCTGCAGAACTTGCAGCCATTCGTGCAGCTCTGGAGTTTATAGTGAAAGAACCTTCGGGAATTTGGTCGATTTTCTCGGACTCGAAGGCATCTCTTCAATGTCTTATATCACCCTTTCGCCATGGACCTAATGAACAGTTAGTAGCTGAAATAAGGCTTCTTCATCACCAAGCAACCGAAAAACAGCACAGCATAGTGTATCAGTGGATACCAGGTCATTGCGGTATATATGGCAATGACCGCGCAGATGAGGCCGCTAGATCTGCACACGATGGTACCCAATACACAGCCATCCCGTTCTCAAGAACCGACGCAGCTACAAGACTTCGTTCGCTTGCACGTGACCTCACACTGGTACAGTGGAACTCGACAGACTTCACAAACGCGCGCCTGCATAACTTGGATCCCGATCTGCAGCTTCGTCTTCCCCCAAGGATATCTCGAGCTGAGGAGACTCTTCTATGCCGCCTGTGGCTTGGAGTGGCCTTCACGAACGCATACTCTTATCTCATCGGGATGGCCAGCTCTCCTACATGCACTTACTGCAGTTGCGAAGAAACCATCGCGCACCTTCTGTGTGAGTGCACCTATTTCAACGTGCAAAGACAAGAACTCACTGCAGCTCTGGATAGACTAGACAATCGGCCTTTGTCGGAACAAAGGATTCTAGGTCATTGGCCAAGCCCATCCTCAGCCCAGAAGGCTTTGAAAGCTTTGCTGCGCTTGTTGCGGACAACTGGCCTCAGAGACAGACTTTAGTGTCTTATACTCTTTGATGTTGCCTTTCCTCTGTCGCAGTTTTTTTTTTGTAATTTCTCCTTCTCTTCGCAGCATTTCTTTTTAACATCTATCATTCCCCTCACCCCTTTCCCCAGCACAGGGTAGCCAGCCGGTCTAAGAACTGGCTAACCTCCCTGTCTTTCCGCCTAAACTTTCTTTCTTCCACCGGCACCACCTTGCAGGTCAAAATGTAACACTTGTTACACACTATGACTACGACTACGAAGGACGAACGGGTGCCGCTTTAAGGAGCTTCGCCCCTAAAAAGAGGCAAACGTGTGGTGAATTTCATCACCTGAATCCACGGATGTTTGCCCGCAGCATGTGGAACCGCAATGAACTGTACACCGTAATTTAAGCGCTTCGGGAATGCGTTTCGTCATACTCATCTAATCAGGTAGAAGCAGGGGCTGATGCCGTACTAAATTGTTGCGGAGCTCACGGTAGAAAAAACTGACGCAGAGTGCTAGAAACTAGAAACCGCGGCCACTAGTGTCCTGTGCTTCAACCACATGAACTATTGGGTTCAATTTATGAACTTCAAGCGTCGAACAGTTCAGTGCAGAATAAACAGAATTGGCTTCTCATTACCCGAGGGAAAGTGGCATGTTTTGGATGGTATGTGGTTCAGTTTCTACACAAATGCTTATGCGAAGTTACAGTTAGTTGACGAATTGTTACATCAAAAATAAGTACAAGACGAAACAAACTGTCGCACACAGTTGTGTGAATCAGTTAGCAGTGTGGGAACGTAGTGATAATACGCTATGCACTGATTTACATCTCACGCAGAAGGGTAAACTTAGCTAGCTGGTATGGGTTCACACTTTTTGTGACTGCTGCACTGTCCTATGTAAACATGCCTCGTCGCGGTTATCTTTTTGTCGCCTGGACGAACTTTGTACTGTCCTGCACGTGCTACGTGGACATCGAAACAGCAGTGGATGTCGACGATTAGCTAACGTAGTACTGAATTACCAGAATTTGTCGGATAGCCAAAAAGACGTTTTGGACGCCCCGTTTTAAACTACACTTACTACTGCAAAGATCATCACTTCGCAGATACAGACATTTAAAAATTGGGAATAACTGAACGAATCAAGAAATATACAAGAATTATTACCCGAGAAGTCGTGTTGACAGAATCTCCATACGTTGTTTGTTTCTCAGTCTTGGTTGAGGTATGTGAATCAACAAGCCCGGCTTGATGTTATAACTTGGCACATGTGTAAAGTTCTTCTCCTCCTTTCTGGGCCGCGCTGCGGTATTTCAGGCACTTCGAAGATCTACCAACGTTACTTTTTTTTTCATTACAAGGATCTTTCGAAAATGTCATGTATTACGAATTGGGAATACAGGGCTGCTTTCTCTGTGTTCCTTTGCACACACTGTTTGCTTCATGTGGCCTCTAAATTGTTCGCCTCTAAATTTCAGCTTTTACGCGAGGACATCTGCGTTTATTGAGAACTCAGAAAAACAATCCAATGTCCCATCAACAATACAAGTATTGACCAAAACTTGTTTCTGATTGCTGCCTTTTATTGCTTTTTTTGCCACAGAATGCGCAGAAACATTCGTAATATTTTCTTTTCTAAAAAAGCCAAGTGTTACTTTAAGCAAAACTAAAAAAACAGATTTTGTTGCTACCGACAACGCTTTTTACCTTTGTGCTCACATGACCAAAATATTTCAAATCTATGATGCCGCTAAAGTCTTCATAAAGTCAACTATCACGGATATTCAGGAGCAAAATTTTTATTTGGCTTTTATAAATGTGAATACTTTGTTTGCGCTTGATTTATTCAGTAAATGTAATCCAAAATGCACCAGATAAACGATATAGAAACATTTTACGACATAATTACCACCATCCTCATGGTTGTGTTGGTGCCGCCCTTGTTGCGTGGGTGCAATGGCGAGGAATGAACTTGTAGGGCGAGTGGCTTCCAGACACAGGGCACATCATTCTGCAATGTCTTCAGAGATTTATTATTCCTTTCATCGTGGAAGCCCTTGTTAGATCGTATTTTGTGGCTTGGCACTGCTTGGACGCAAAGAATGATATCGGCGGTGTCATCCCTGCTTCCTTTCTCGTCAATGTTCTTCTAGGTGGACCTTTTGCGACGACAACACGGCGGTCTTCTCCTGAACGGTTCATCAAAGCTGCCCTTCTCGTCATGTGCTTTGGACACACCCGGCCGATTCTGACAATTTTATGGCCTGAAAGCTAGTTGTTTGCTGTCAAAACTGCTCAGAAGGAGTGGTCACCTGTGCACTGCTTCGTCCAAAGTTTTGATGAAGGATCTCATGCGCCGAACACCTGAAATCCTTCAACAGACGTTCCCGCATTCTGCGGTGCCTTCATCACTTTATGACTCGACCGGGAACTTGACCTCAGCTGCACCGGGGCCGCTATCAGGGCGAGAAAACGGCTCTAATTGCACGTCCAATTTCAGAAATGTGCGACGCCTCAATCAAGCCATTGGGTTGTGCGGTGCCATGCTGCGCCGTGTTTTCTTCTCTCCATTGCCACTGGACGAGCCGGGCGCCCAATTTACTACTTTCCTAGGTTAGCACAGAGGCGATGCTTGGGATTCCCCTTTTGCGGGTAGAGATGAAGACAACCTAATGAGCATGCACCATGGAACAGCACACCGAGACAGGACAGAAAGCGAAAACAAGCTCACATACACAACACTTCTCATTGCCCTTTATGTTACGAATTGGCCCGTCAACAATTAATGAAGAGATCTTCTGGATTGAACTGTCCTAGGCTCAGTTGTTTTCTTCGACAAGGAATCTGGAGAAGACCAATGCTTTAAATGGCGAGCATGGACATCCACCGAAAAACATGCTAACATAAGTCATGTAAACAAAGTTTGTTGTTTTCTTGTTATAAGCTTCGACTTCTGTGCTCCACTTCTCCCTGAGGCCTGAATATCTCTTGTCATATAAGGTCAGAGCACCTACATCCGTCTTCAAAAGTTTTTCGAAAATGCTTCAGCCCTTTTTACTTTCAGCTCCTTTCACACCACGCCAATTTAAATAACTTTTTTTTTGACAAGAAATAGACCAGTATCCAAAACTTTTATTTTAGTTTTCTTCTATTACAAATGTACTTGCCCGGAGCGATAGAAGGGAGTTAAATTCTAGCACTAAACTGAAAAACAATAAAGAAAGAAAAAAGAGTTAGGTAGACCTTCCATTCATAATATTCCTGTTTTGCCGTACTAGTACATCATGTTCTTCAGTAAGTTCGAACTTGTCTCTACCCCTCTTGAAAAAAATTGTGGAACGGAAGCATGATAGGAAAGTAACTATACACCTAATGAAACAAATAGGATGCGATAACGTTATTTGTTTTTGTAACGGTTGCTGATGCACTGTTGGTTTCATATATCTAGCAACGTTTCATTAAATCCGGCTCAGGATTTTGTCATTATTTGGAACCTGCTTTTCCATGTTTACGTTACAATGAAGAATATCCAGATTTCGATAACAAGTGTTCTAAACGTCAAACATACTTTGGCGTGCTTCTCGCCCCCATGAGACTGAGCCTAGTTTCGGCTTCTGTATTTGACCCTTTTTGACAAAAAACAAAGAACTATGAGTTTGAAGCTTACCATGTTGGAATCGTTTTTCTAATATCGCTGTCAACCTACTTGTGGTAAGGCTTTTAATAGAAGAGAATGTACTTACTTCACTGGAAACATTACACATACTTTGAGCGGCCTACGGGAACCGCGAACCTATTTATCATGTATTTTCAGTAGGATAAGTTGATCGCCCCCAAGTTAGCGGTCGTTTTAGGAGGATACAGTCAACATTCTTTGGTATATTGGTGAGCAGGGACCCGGTTACGAGAGTTACTGCTTTGAAGTATTGCCACAAATGAAATGAATACAAGAAAGAAAGATGTGAGAAGAAAAGTTGTTCAGAATAACGTGCCTGTTCGGTATTTAACAGTGCGAAAGCAAGTAAGAAAAACACGACGCAGCACTGCCAAAACACACGAAGGCAAACCATGTAGACGCAATGCTAGAGGTGAGGACGAAGAAATCTGCTACTGATCATAACAATAGAGGACACCCGGCGAGGTGGGGCCCGGTGAAAAGAAGCACGTCAGCTAGGCTTGCGCAACGTGGAGCGACTCAACCAAGTATGACACTTCGGCTCGCATATTCCTATGCACTTTTTGGGTAACGGAAGAAGGATAGAGGGATGGAAAGAAAAAAAATTGGGGAAACCTTAGGCTTCGCCTTTTGGACTTGAAGGCGATAGCAAAATCCTGCTCCTAGTGCACCCTTCAACCGCTAAGTGCATACTTATTCATATGTTTTGTTACACACTCACGCACGCACATAAACACGCACACAGTAGATTGGACCAATGCGCGCTATTATCGCCGAACGACCTGGTTTTTGTCATGACACCTGTCGAACAAAATGAGTGAAAGGGGCCATGAAACACTTTTTCAAGTAACCATGGAATGAATTCACTAGAAAAGCTCATTGCCTCACGAATTCAACGCCCCAAAAATTTTCAGAATCCGTCCAGTGCGAGCGGAATCACAAAGGTTTGTCACATGCTGAGATTGCATTATCTCTTCTCTCGTCCCGACGAAAGCGCTGGAAGCTATGCAGGGAGGGGTGTCAGGGCAAAGAAACTACCGCGCCTCGTGACCTTGAGCAACTTTTTTTTGTTGTTCAAATGCGTGGCTTTTTCATTGTGATCGCACGCATGGACAAGCAGCGGCCTCCTTCGGTTATCCCGGCAACTAGATTTTTCGGTCACAGACGCACAGACGATTTTTCGATCACAACCAACGGGGCCAACGCCAGCGGGCGGCGGGTTTTCTGGAACACGAGCTCTTTAACACTATCGCGTTAAAAGAGCAAGGTGGTGGTGACAGAGGCGGCCTAACGCACGCACAGCTCCATGTCCGACTTTCAGGGCATCGATAGAAAAATTTCTCTCAAAGACGTCATTGCACTATGCGGTGCAGCGAGTGACGTAGATGATGCAGATGTGGTGATGGCAGCGCAGCGGCATTATATCTTCTTCTCTCGGCAACATGATCTACAGAAGAAGCAGGTACTACGTACGGAAGCCGTGCACTCTTGGACAGGGCCTCTTGTTGACCACGGGCAGGCGATGTGGCACTTTTCAATGGCCGTAATTACGTCTCGTCGAAGTTTATGCTTAGCAGGTCTCGTAATTAATTGGCTCTCTTGGGCGACACTATTCAGCTTGCTTTATCTGAAATTTTTTCTCTCGCTCTTACAGTTTTCTTCGTCTTCCTGGCCCTGCTGACGTCATCGGTGTACGTTAACCGATCTTGGCTATGCTTTCTGTTCTATAGTCAGTAAGAGACGAAGCATGCTGCTTTTGTGCTGATAGGTAGTGTGACTACCTATCACGAAAGAATGACGAAAGAATTCTGTCAGAGAGTCCTTCACATGAAGTGTGTACCAGAAACCGCGATTAGCCAACTGACAATACCGCCACTGATTAGAATAAAACATAAAACGCACCAGTGTGCAAGTCTGTGCCTTTCTTGTGACACTGAGAAATGTCGGCAAAAGAGGCGACTAGACTGCATCGCACATCGCGGCTAGCTTCCGCGCTGGACTTAACGCAGTAATGATGGTTGCTGTGTTTTGTTTGCGCGGCTGAGGACTCATTCAGCGGGGCGGAGCTTCATTCCTATTCATGCGGGTAATACACATAAGGTAAATATAATGGTTTATTTTACCACTACGGTATAGGAAGGCTTCTGTTGTGTTCACCATATCGAATGCCTTTAATTAGGTCCCCTTTACGATAAAGAGCCTAATATGCCTCCATTTTGTTAGCTTCTCTCGTTTTCATTAACATGCACACATTCATGATTGCTTACTTTTGTTTTAAAGGTAGATGAGAGAAGTTATTCGCGACTCCAAAAGCAATCAAGCAACAATTCACCAGTAGAATAATGATGTATTATTCTTGACGCCTATGATTCTGAAAAAAACACGCAGACACTAGCCAGTTTACTGTTTACCACCCTAACAACACGTTGGCTGGCAGAGGTTTAACGATAAGAGAAATATAGAGGCAAAAAAATGTCAAGAAACGTCTTATAATGAGAGGCATTCAAAGAGGCTAGCGAATTATAAGAAACACACTAGAACTTCAACAGCCTTCAGGTGAAACACCTTGTTTCGTCGATGGTGAAGAATGCGTTAATCAGAAAGGTGCAGGTCTGTAACTCGTGGACGACGTTGTCAAGTGCGACAAATGTCTACCTACGCTATGCTGCAGTGTCCACATTAGTTCAGAACAAAACGCATAGTTTCTGCAACGCAGCAATTACCACGAGATGTTGTTTTGAGAGAAAAATCAGCAAAGTCCTAATCGACTACACCACCAGCAACTGTTATTTGTTTTGTCGCAAAAAAAAATTTGCCAGCACTCACGAGGTGCTAATGAACAAGAGAGACGTCGTCGTTAAAGTCCCATGAGGTTAAAGGTGACCGGCCGCCAGCAGGAAGAGGCAGCAATAATAATAATAATAATTATAATAATAATAATAATAATAAAACAGAAACGTATTCTCATGGACTTTCAGCGCATAAATATTACGTGTAATTGTAGAGTCCAATGCGTTGCTTTAAAAAGGCGCCATGACGTATATTGCAGATTATATTCCACGAGCAGCGCTTCACTTTACTCTTTTATACACACGCGGCTCAATCTGAACTCACGACCGTATTTGTCTTGTTAAATACTCTCGCAGGATGCACCCATGTAAGCTCTATTGATATACTTGGCTTTGAGCAGGGCTGCGGGCAAACAAACACTCGTTTCTGTGTTCCATAAATATTACGGCAGTACAGTCGTTGTTATGAGGCCTGTACAGCGTGGTCAAGAGCTTGCAAAACGCGACTTACACATTTCCGACCACTAGAAAATTGTTAATGCGTGCGAACGTGAAATAGGCATGACTTAGGCATGCCATGAGTCAGGCTTGCCTAAATGAGTGCCGTGTATTATTTAATGCTGCGATAGTGCTGAACGTGCACACGTTGCTTGTTGACGCAGGGGAGTGAAGGTAAAGTAAAAAAAAATTGCCCGCAGCTTCCCTCGGGGGAACACTGAGGAGGATGCGGAGCATATAATTGGTTAACGGGGTGTTAAAGTGCGACTTACTTGGGTCGATGGCTAAATTGGTTAACGTGGTTGTGAAATGGGGTGTTAAATTGCGACTTACTTGGGTCGATGGCTAAATTGGTTAACGTGGTTGTAGGAGGGGGTGTTAAATGAGTGAACACGTACACACGTATGCGAAAGGGTGGCGCTGGTCGAAGGGACGTCGATCATTGTGTTTGTGGATTCGTTGGAATTCATTTTACCGCGACCTTGGACGTCGACGCGCCGTACAAACCAACCGACGAGCGGCAACTGAGCGAGCGAGCGCCGACCTTGAGTATATATACAGCGCGACGGCGCATGCAGTGTGAGCTGTTGAATGTTCTCGAAGCGCGACGGCGCATGCGCGTCCACTGGAGAATCAGGAGAATTGTAGAATGTTCTCGAAGGGGAGAAGCGCGCGCGGCAAAGATGGTGGGTGACGGTGCATGCGCGCGTCAGCTATCGAATTTTCGAGAAGGGGGAGAAGCGCAACGGCGCATGCGCGCGCGTCAGCTGCCGATGTTCTCGAAGCGCGACGGCGCATGCGCGCGCGTCAGCTGCCGATGTTCTCGAAGCGTGACGGCGCATGCGCGCTACATTATACAGCTAGCGAATGTTTGTGAAGAGGAGAAGCGCACGCGGTGTGTAGAGGAGGAAGGGTGCACAGATGGTGGAGGAGTGAAGCGCGCGCGGTGTGTAGAGGAGGAAGGGATGCACAGATGGTGGAAGAAGGAGGAGGAAGCTTTCGGACGGCACCGCACTACAAGCCTCGAGTATTAGATGCTCCGCATCTAAAAAAACGAATGTGCTCACGTCAGCAGGGCGACTACCGCATGAACCAAAACGTGGGTCACGAAGCACTCCGTGAGATATTTTATGCCTTAGATATTTTATATTATGAAGTAGGAGGGCAAGGAAAAAATCTTTAACATGTGCAAGTGCAGCGTTTGGTTGTCATCGCGTAATTCTCGGAACAGCGGCGCTGTTCATCTCTCGGGGCCGCCTCGTCGTTTGCCTGAGTGAAGTTCCTCAAAGGTGGCACTCGCTTGCATTTCATTCCTACACGCAAGGTTTCTGCTGTTCGCTTTCGCGATTTAGTGATGCACCGCCAATATTATCGCCCTACGTTTTTTTCAACTATTCGAATCAGTTGCCATTCGTTATTCTCTTTAGGCGACATAAATTGCATTGTAACGCCATTCAACAGCAAATACCAGACATGAAGGAACTTCGCTGCCAATCGTGAAATGAGTAATGAGTTTGAAAAGTACTCTTTTTTTCTCAAATAGCATGAAGCAATAGGAGCGTCGCTAACTTGGTGAGCAAGGGGTTTTCAGATGCTACATAAAAGACAAGAAAAAGAAAGAGAGCTGCCGATAATTTAGGCGCCGTAATTTCACATACCAAAAGGAGGCCGCCGTCGCAGTGAAAACTCCTTGGCAAGAAAACCTAAGTTATGGGATGTCCCCGCCATTTCAGGCTCTGACAGGCACGCCTTCTGGTTTACCTCGAAAGAGCGCCAACAATAGAGAGCCGTGGCTGCAAGAGTTTCTCTTTGTACTAATAAGGAAGGGGTGATCTTACAAACGAAAAAGGAAGCACGACTAAAAAATGTGCTGACGAAGTGTATGGCGTCGAAGCAGATGCCCGCCTCTTGAAAAACGTTTCGCGATCTCGAGAGTCCCTTGCCTCTCGACTACTTGACCTGCTTCGAAGTGCCGTCGCGAAAGGAAAGGTGCCTCTGTCCGGTCTACATGACAGAACTGGGTGAAGGATGGGGGGAGGGATGGGTAGTCGTGCGTGGCATGGGAGCAGGCATTTCAACTGAGACACCATGGAAAGATGAACGTCGTGCATAGCCTGGCATTGTCACCACTACTTCGTTAAGAAAGAGGTTCTCTGTAGACGACGCTAACAGACGAACGAGCTTTAACGTGCAGACGCGAACCGTGCAGTAACCATGACTGACACGGAAACATGAGCTAACGGTAGAGCATGCAAACAGCTGTTTTGTCTTGAGAAATAAAGATATATATTATTACATATGCTGACGTAAATGAAAGGACAAGACATGCAGCACTGATTAGGCCCTTTTCTTATATGTAACAAAAGAGGTCACAATGTCTCTAACTTAATTCTTTGATAAAGAGTATTAGGATGACAGAAAAGTTGTAGGAGTGCTAGCACTGTTCAAAATACAGAAATTCCGGCGTCTTTGTATTTTGAGAAGCACTTCCTATGGTTTGAAAACGTATTAAAATAGAAAAGTCGCAGGTGATGTCATTTTAAAGCAAGCTTATTAATTTATCATCGTTGTTTTGGAGCTAGTTCCAGAGCCTTGAAAAATTGTCTAGGTCATTTACATACTACCTGGCCGCTTTTATGACGCATCTGAAAGGAAGAATCCTGTGCATAGAGTGGTGTAAAAGCCAACTTGTGGAGGAAAACATAAGCCAAAATAATTCATTTTCGTTCGATGGGTTCCAGACCGTTCTTTGTGGGCGCTACCATAAAATTTGTAGACCCCGAACCAGCATTATTGTTTAAAGCGTCATAACCAATTCACACAAAGAAAGATAAAAGTAAAGAACCAGGAATATTTACATGAGTGCAGATGATTGTACCATCTTGCTGTCACAGTAAATCTTAGGATATAGTATTCCACCTTGTTAGTTAGCGCTCAATTGCACTGCAGATGAAGCTAGCAGTTATGGATCGCGTTCCGGTGGTGCGGTGCACGAGCAGTGCGAGTGAGTGAGTGAACAAACTTTATTTTAACCAGCGGATTGAGGCGTGGGCCTAAGCTGCGCCAGGGGCAGTGGAGCGACCCTGTCCCTCAGCCACTTCCCGTGCTCGCTGGGATCCCGGCAGCGGCGGCTGCATTTCGGATGGAGGCGGAAATGTTGTAGACCCGTGTGCTCAGATTTGGGTGCACGTTAAAGAACCCCAGGTGGTCGAACTTTCCGGAGGCCTCCACTACGGCGTCTCTCATAATCTTATGATGGTTTTGGGACGTTGAACCCCACATATCAATCAATCAATCAGTCAATCAACCAATCAATCAATCAATTGTGCTCGCTGGGTGGCCCATATTTTATCTGCCCTGAGCAACGCGGCTCTCTACCGCGCCCCAAGCTGTTCTGGGGAGACTGCATTGGCGTCCTGTACCTGTGCGCATTCCCATAAATTATGCTCTAGGGTGGCGTGTCTCATGCTACATAGCTTATACGAGTCATGAAGGTATATTTGGGGGTAGATGCCTAAAAAACTGGAAGTGCAACCACACAACCCAACATCAACCATCGCCATGGACAAAAAATATTGCGTTTGACGGGTGACTGTATCATGCAAGTCCAGCCTCCTATCACTTTCAAAGCTACGATCCTAATACCACACCACAAAGATATGTGTGCCGACGAAACAATCTCACTGGAAGTAACGACTGTCTAGGAGCCGTGCCTCTCCAAACAAGCACGTTTTTTTTCTTTTGTAAGCAATGTTTCTCTGTTAGACAATTCTGCATGACAACAAAGTCTCACTCCTGTGCGCATGAGGCTGGTGATGATCAAACTATTACAAAAACAGGTTGATTTTCTCTGTGTATTGATCTATTTATGCATACTTCATGTACTACACTTCTAGATGCTTGTATTAAGAGTATTTTAGCTGTACTTTTTAAGACACTATTACTGACCAACGTAGTACAATCAACAAGTGATCAGGGAAACTCAAGTCTTCCACAACAAAAAACAAAATATTATTGTAATATCAGGAGTAGATTATTATTATTATTATTAATATTATTATTATTAATATTATTAATATTATTATTACAAATGCATAGAGAAGTACTAGAGAACACATAGCAACAGGGTTGGAGCAAAGGGACGCCACCCGTAGGGGCACAACGTCTGCTACTCTGTCAGGAGTGGAGAGACAATAGAGGAAAGCATAATGAGAGCAATGAAAGCAAAAACATCGTTTAAATTGATATAACAATATGGAAAAAGGAGGTAATAAAATAAACGCGGAAAATAGAGCGTTAGGATCTGCTTGGATCATGAAAGTTAGCAGAACTCTACGGGCCTGGTAACGCCCACCAGCACATCCTCTCAGCAACAGTTAAACATAAAGGGTCGCCCGCTTAAATGAAATAAATGTATGCCTCTTAACTAGAGCTCAAGCGATACAATTACATT
This sequence comes from Rhipicephalus annulatus, assembly GCA_013436015.1. Taxonomy (NCBI): domain Eukaryota; kingdom Metazoa; phylum Arthropoda; class Arachnida; order Ixodida; family Ixodidae; genus Rhipicephalus; species Rhipicephalus annulatus. The sequence goes on from WOVY01012210.1 coordinate 261,195, forward strand.
AAGGCAAAGTGAGTCGAAGAAATTGTTCCCTTTATTGATCGCCTCTCACTTCTTGTTCTTTACTATGTTCTTTATGCCCCCGATTGGGTGCGTGGATGCTGCTTTAAAAAACAAAAAAACACGTTCGTTATAAAAAAAAGCCGCAACAACACAACCGCTTCAATGTACATTACCACGGGTGGATGTCGTGACAATGCCTGTCAATGTGGTTAATGAATATCTTTTTTTATTTCACTCTTACTTGTTTTCGCCGATTGGAGAAAAGAAAGTGATTACAGTGTTATTACTCGGCAGGTTCTCGCGGCGCGTATATTGATGAACTCGTAGACAAAAGATGGCGGCGGCGTGGTCTGAGGTCATTCATAAAACGACTATGCGTTTTTCGTGCCTTGCTTTGTCTCCTAAGCTTCAGCTCGGATTTGCGGATCACCAATAATTGCACCAACGCGATGCTTTTTTGTATTTTTGTGTTTTTATTCTTAACGCACCTTTTCAATCCTTCTACTTGTACCTTGTGGCTTCTTTCGTCCATTGTAATCGCAAAGTCGACAGCGGGAGAACGCAGTCAGACTTTGTACGAACCACTGCCATTTCGCGTTATGCCTTTTGTTTCACTCCCATGCACACCTCGAAAAAAAAAGGCGGCATGAAAGCCTCCCTCCTGGTGCTGCTTGCGCAGCCAGCGAATAAAATGGTTTGCTCCTCGAGCAAAGAGAAGGGGTGCCTTTTTATTTCTTCTTCGTCTTTTTCTTCTTCTTCTTCTTCTTCTTCTTCTTCTTCTTCTTCTTCTTCTTCTTCTTCTTCTTCTTCTTCTTCTTCTTCTTCTTCTTCTTCTTCTTCTTCTTCATTATTCTTCTTCTGCGTGTGCAGTCGGTGCCTCGATGAAGCAGCTCTGCATTCCCGAATGGGCGGCTGACCCTTCAGTCCACGTTGAGACATAGTTCAGCACTACATTGGAAACTGAATTTCCGCGTTGAGCGCTATCAAACAGAAACGGCAGGGTGAATGCAAGCAGACAGAACGGCTGTAGTCGAGCTTATGCGTGTATACTGAACCGTGAAAAAAAAGAGAAAGAGAAAACATTCTCGAAAAGAGCTAACCATAACCATCCTCTCGGTCACGTTTTCGGTTTTGTTTTCTGCGCCCAATCGGAGAACGTCTATTTATATTGTCATGTTTGCCTGTATTCTAGGGAAACAGGTGGAACTATACAGGTCAGAACATGAAAGATTTTGTCGCTTTGATTCAGTGAGCTCGTTTCTCTCGAGCCTGCAAAAACTTATACTGCTGAAGGCTATAGTCAAGACAGCGGAACAACACTGGCTGTACGAACACGGCCCTGTATCTTTCTTTTTCTTTCCAGAACCACAAATAAAATGGTGAAAGCTTTCTCTACTGAGTGCTAGAGTCGTTTGTGAATAGCGCAATAAATTATCTTCAACCAACTCGTGACCGCTTGAGTGGAATAAATTATTGGTCATACAGCGCGCAAGTTTCAAGGTTTACATGCAGCAACAGTCTGCAGTACGGTAAATGCTACAAACATTTAATGATATTGTCCGAAGTTTGCGGGCTTGAATTTATTCTTTTGTTTGTGAATTAGTACCAAGGAACAAATGTGTGTATGCATGTAGTGCAAAAGATACGTGAATACACTGAAAAGGCACATACTCATGCGCAGTACTTGTTCCGTTTTGGCGAAGTTGTATCTTAGTGCCGTCGACGTTTGCAAGCATAGTTATAGAAAATGGCCGGGCAATAGATGAACCTGACTAGCACGTCTCAACCACTCAGCGAAACCCCGCAGTGTGCTTACTACTACTATAACTGCCTTAGTTCTGAAAGACGCTGTGGTTTTTATCGAGCTGGTTGAAAACGCAACGAGCTAGATGGATTATCTGACGATTTTCAACAATCCCCTCCTATCGCATTTTTTAATCTGAGGTAAGAAACGCGATGACACCTCACCATGTGAGCATGGTTATCGGACGAGATTTTGTGCCATCAGAGTCAAGTTATAAGAGTCCACCAACATCAACGCAACAGTGTCGGAAACAGTCCAAGGTCTTTAACAATTCTGGTAGTTTTCGTCCACAAAGTAACTGAAGAGTGCTCATTGGGTTAGCCTAATCTGAGATCAAGGTTAAGATTAGTCACAGAGTAGGTAAAAAATAGACAGCTGAATGAATAAAATCGAGAGTTCGATGGAAACCAATCTGGTCGGGATGAAACGTGATGGACGAATTGAAGTGCACCGACCAAATAAAAGCTTAGAAGATAGAAGAAAATCGAGTGTAATTTTTCGCTGAGGTTTTTATTTGGTATATGGTTACTTCATCAAGCTGAATGAAGAAGGTAAGTTCAGCCAATGTGATCAATAATTAGGCTAAACCAAATGATTTCATCGTAGAGGCAAAATTTTCTACTGGGTTTCGTTACTACCTGGCAGATAGTCCATCATTTCGGCTATATTAGTTCATTCTTGGTATCCACTCTGAAGAATAACGTGAGCGGCGCGCTTGTCTATTTGACTAGCAAGTCATGGTTTCGCAAACTCGCACCACGGCACTGGAAACGGCGAGCACACGCAGGAGGCGATGATCTCTCCACTTGCTACAAAAGCGAAATGTTTGCGTTAACGATCTGATTTGCTTGACAAAACTGTGGGAGGCACAGACGCTCACCTTCAGGATTCTCATTGATATTGATGACATTTGTTCGCCCAAAAGAACCTATTGTTCGCGGTTGCTTCATATCTCCTGCTCCTCGAAGAACCACCTGCTCCAGGGTTGTTCAGTAGGCAAAGATTGTTCATCTCCCACACTGCCGACATACACTCAGTCTCTTTCTTTTTTCTTTATACCTTAGAAGATCTTCGTTGAAGCCCATATCATTGACGTTGAAAATGAAAGGCTTAGAAATTGTATTGCTACGTGTATGCATATTGACATTCTATGCGGTGACGCGCGTGTGTGTGCGACGAAGAGGGTGAAGGTCTGTCTCCACTGGGCAGCTCATTAACCACTGACGACACAACTTCTGCTTATAATATATTTATTTCCTATACGACCTAGTGGATCTTCTCTTCTCGCACGTAACATATTCGGTGGAGATACAACGTTCCCTGTCCTCGCCACGATGCTTCGCAGAGGCCACACCGTCCAAACGCCTCCGGTGGTCTCTGTTATTCGAGCAAGAAACTACAAAACTCTGTTTTTCTGTTGCCTGCTCTATCTCAGATCGATGACAATGAGTCATCGATCTGAGAACGCCGTGACTCATACTCACTTCCGAGATCCTTTATTCCGACGAAATGGAGAACTGCTCTCGGTAAACCGACCTGCCTGCAAGGTAGTATGAAGTGTTTATGAAAAAAAGCTTTAGGAGAGCATAGAGCCGCAGCCTCTAGGACGGCTTAAAAAAGAGAATAGATTAAATGTTGTTATTCTTCAAAGGTAACTAAACAAAATTAAGATTAAAACACAAAAGGTTGCTTTGTGGTAATATCTGAAAGAGGACTTAACGAGAAAGCCATGGCTACTATCAACAATAACTTATGTCTATTTAAAAAGAAGTGACACGAGTAAATTAAAGTTTTGTTGGTATTCAAAAGAGTAGGAAGTTTTCGAATAGGTGCCCCAAAAGCTTGGTACACCAAAGAAATGGTGTCAAGGCAACTGCGCATGCACAAAACCAAACCGCGTTCGGGTTTTGGATTGAGAATTGTATTTTATAAATTTAGCGGGAGCCTGAAAGCCTGCCTTAAATGTTTTGTGGCAGACAAACTTGACGGAACCCACTGAAGTGACGGCTCTCGGCCAAGAGTAGGGTGACACATGGGGTTATGATTCACAGCGAATCTCCCTTTGGCCTGTTTGTTCCTTAGCGCATTGTCAACCATTGGGCAAATGCGACCTACCTTATGTTTGGCGGAAAAAAGAACGTCGACACCATACCTTGAGCCAACGTTTTTCAGCCCATGCGCCAATTTGTGTACATAAGGAAAAACTGCTCTTTTTCTTTTTCCATCAGAATTTTCTTGAGCTCCTCTGTGTTTCACGAGCTTAACGCTCCGAACCATTGACTCACGCACAGACGAAATCACCTTGTCAGGATACCCAGCATCTACTAAGCGTTTTATCTGGTTATGAAAAGCAGTATTCGACACGTGCAATGAGGATTTCCTGAGCGACGCGTTTAAAATTGTCTTTGCAATCGCTCTCTTCACAATCTTAGAATGGCCAGACTTGTAGTTTAAGATAGGCTTAACTGATCTTGGGTCATATTTCCAACACAAATGATCTTTACCAAAAGTTAGCTTTAGGTCGAGAAACTGTAGCTCGTAATCCTTACAGACTTCGTGATTGAAGGTGAGGCCCATACCATGCTGACTGAACAATTTAAGAATGTGGTCAATGTCCTTATGGTGAATGTCATTGTGGGAAAAAATTACAAAATTGTCGACGTAACGAAAAACAGCACCGCAGAACTTACTAAGGTGACCTTCCAGCTGCCTGTCAATGTAGCCTAAAATAATGTCACTAATAATAGGGGCCACGCTCGACCCTATGCAGACACCAGACGTTTGTACATAAAGATCCCCCCGCCACGACGCAAAGGTACTTTCAAGGTAAAATGACGAAAGTTCAAGAATATGATTCTAAAGAAATACCGCAACCATCGATGAAAGATTGTTCATCGTTGTCAAACACAATGCAGGCTTTTACGCATTTCATAACCTGGCAATGCGGAAGGGAATAATATAAATTTTCCACGTCGACAATGAAGGCGCTACGTAGGCTCATCGAGTTATTTTTGAGGTACTCGCACACAGAACCCGATCAAAAACTCATCGCTCCTACTTGACCCAAAGAGTCCGTACGCAAAAGGCTTTGGTGCCCCAAACTATTGGCGGCCATATTTGAAAACTCGCCATTATTGGGCTGACACTGCTAGCCAGAGAAATAAAAACTACAAAAGCAGCTATCTTAATTGTTCCTCAGACAAAACACATGCATCTCGATTCACCTTTGTACTACTGTTAGCGGTGGGATGCCTGGGAAGTGCACGGTTTCACGGTACTAGGTTTTTTCAGAGCCACCTGAAGAGTCTTGCGGTGAATGATGTTTTCCCAATAAAGAGAGGTGATTTAATGGCGTTTTTTACGGTCTAATGACTGCATTTCTAAAGCTTTGTTGGTGGATTTGAAGATCTGTATTTTCTGTCTCATGACAAGGTTCTGGCCTCTGTAAAATTTTGCATCAAGAAAAATTGTGCAGTTCGTTTTATAAACTTGTAGGCGCTTGTTTTCACAGTTTTAATCAATGATAGCTTTTACAACGTTTGATGAAAATATTTCCTTTAAACTGCAAAAAAAAAACTAGGATCATTCTTGTTTTGTGGGGGTAATTTGTGATATTTTTGGGTGAAGTAGATTTGGGCAGACAGGCAGATTAATCTAAAAAAAATGAAGGGACAAGAAGTTTAAAAAGCAGCATAAAAGGCAAAACGTAGTAAAAATATAAAAACGAAGACTAGAATCACCTGAGATCATCAATGCCTCTCAATCAGCGCACTTAAAATTTTATAGCAAATCAACGTTGCGGAATATCGCAAAGTGGTGGAACAGATAGGAAAAGCAACGAATGGATGGCCACTATTTATTTTTTTTCTGTTTTAGCAAGAAATAATTAAAAGGGCATAGCAAACATACTACATAAGATAAAATAAGAGCACAAACAAGAAACAGAAAAACTACTAGAGCAGATATTTAAGGGTCATCCAATTACACAAAGTGGTCGGTTGTCGAGATAGGGCAACACAGGAAGCCCAATCTCGTGGAAAGCCACGAATGTAGTGGTCACCGACTGAATGAATTCTCGCACGCTTATTCTAATAAGAACAACGAAAGCGAATACCCTTGACATTGTTTATTCGGTGTCGCAGTCTCGAAAGCTGCACAGCCATTTCTTCTATTACTGGAGGAAAATATTTATTTTGCAATTAATTACAGACGAAGCCGAGCAGAGAAGAGAATGTGATGTAGATGTTTTTGCCGGAAACTTGGTATTTTACACGAAGAACTACAAGATATGTTGCCCGAACACATGCCGTCCGTATATTTACTTTCCGATGCGAAGCGTCTTGTGGTCGAGCTCAATTCGGTGTGCGGCGTAACCACCCCACAGCACATGTGCACCCTTCCCACTCCATCCTCTCCTGCACTCCCCCTCTCTCGTCTCGCTACACTGCCGCAGGCAACGTCTGCTAGCGAGTTTTTTTTTATTAAAAATACCGACTGCTCACATTGCACAATCTTTCGCTGGCCACACCATACAGTTACGAAGGCGTGACGCCAACACGGTCCCGAAGGCGGCACTGCTCCGAACTCCACCGCCAAGGTTTCCAGCTGTTTCGTCGCGTGTGTTACTCAGCTCGCGACTGCTTCTGTGCAGAGCTTATAGACGAGCGCACGAGACGACGGTGAGCTAAGGCAAGGTTTGTGTACAGCATAGAAATAGAGCTGTTATATATTCAACACTGGGGCAGACAGCATAGAGACTCGAAGAGCCTAGACGTCTTCTCTCGCACGCATACGTCGGCGTCTCTCTGACGCATAGGTCAACTGCTGGCGACGCGCCGCTTGGCTTTTTTTATAGCCACCGGGTGGACTTTTGCGTCACCAACGTCCAACCAGAAGCGCGGCTGGCCGTGATGTCAGAATCCTCCAATTGGGACCTGCCGCTGGGCTGCGTCATGATCATCAATTTCAGAGATGCTGCGTGGGGTTGCACCCAAGGACGAGTGATGTTGCCACGCATTGCGTAAGAGTCGCCAGACTGGAAGGTTCCGATTGCTTCATCGGGCTCGTGGGCTGAGGGAGCTCGCTGTGCGTTGCGTAAAACAGACTGGCACCGCCGCTTGATGACGTCGTTGATTTGATTGCGTCAGGTGGGCTCGATCACTGGCCTCGACACAGATTGCCTTTGCAGAGGCATTGACGTTCGGTGTGGACTCCAAGGCGTAACTATATGCGCACAGGATCTTGACCTTCATAATATTGTGCTGGTGGGTGATTTCTCTGGTGCGTTGTTGAACAATAAAAGACGCAGCGTGCGCATTAACTAAAAGCGTATCAAGGGTCTCCATGTCCAATCGGAATCTTTTATCTCAAATTGTTCATTAGCAGCCATTCGCACATGTTCCAATTGAAAACGATGGTCTATCACTGCGTGCTTTGCACCTCCCCAGTTCTCTACTCTGTGCAAGGGCGTGGTGAGCGCCAGAGTCAACACCGCCAGCAATAAAAACCTTAGCGCCCATTCCTTCGCAACTACACAAGGTTTTCTTTAGCGGAAGATGGTGAAACTCTGTTTACATCAAGAAGCCTCCCATTCAAAACTAATGGTATCTTCAACGGCTCAGATATTCTGAAAGAGCTACACAACGTTTTGCGGAGAAGAGCTCCTAGAATGCTTTCGTGTTTGTAAGCACACTTCCAAACAAAAGAATGAAAGTTCTCTGTATCATTAGCATAACAACATTGAAAACTCAAACAAGGCCCGTCCGGCAAAGAATGTCTTGGTGAAGTGGAACTCCTGCGAAAGCATAATATGTTCAAATTTAGAGTGCTTTATATCTGTTTCTCACCGTTATAAAGCGCATATGATCGGTCGCTGTCTTCGAATAAAAAAGAACTTTCGTGCGGATTATATTTAACGTCTTTTCGTAGATCCGGCCAACGGACTGACAAAGCCGAGGCGCACTGTATGACGTTAAAATCTTATTAGATCAACCCTTGTCGCATGTCGCCGGTTTCAAACAATGACAACCACTTTGTATGCTAATGGAGCAGCGGCGAATATGACACCTCGCCTGCACACTTTGTCAAAGTTGAGAAGTGCCATTAAATAATTATTCAACGTTGAAGGCTTCTGCAGCTTGTTTTTCGACGTAAATAATAAAATTTTCTACTTCTTTATTTACTGTCCACACTTCTCTGGCCGTATTATCTTAACCTAGGGTGGAATTTTTTGCAAGAAACAATGCAGGCAGAAAAAAAAGCATGTTCATAATATATTTTGTAGTACAGCTAATAAGCGATAAAAAATGAAACCAACCGTACAGACCACCGTTATTTATTTTTTATTTATTTATACAATACTGCAGACCCTAATTGGGTCCAAGCAGGAGGGCAAATATATATATATATATATATATATATATATATATATATATATATATATATATATAATGAACAGCAATCACAAAAAAAGGAAAGGAGAAAGTCACAACTAAGTAAGATGTACACTGAAGAATTACGAAAAACATAAACAATGAAAACAACGTCAGAAAGAAATAACAGAAGAACACATTGCATGCGCATAAACATTTGCCTATACCCCCGCAAGACACTTGAAATACAAAAAAAGGAACACTAAAATTAGGAATGAAAGATTAATCAACATGACAATGGCGAAACATCAAGTAAATATATGTTCAATGGAATCTGCGCTTATTAGTTGTGATAAATGCAGATTATTCCAATCTTTTATAGTGCGCGGAAAAAAGAATATTTGAAAAAGGTTAGTTCTGGTCTTATATGGTGTTAAAGAAAGTTAGTGACGATGCCGTGTTCGACGTGCTGCAAGTGGTATCACATACGCGTGTGGGTTCAGAGAGAAAGATTTGTTTTTCAGTTGGTAGAGAAATTTTAGCCTGTGTATTTTCCTTCGAAGCTGAAGTGTCTGGATATTATGTTGTTTCATTAGGCTAGTGGGAGAGTCAGTTATTCTATATTTAGAAAAAATGAACCTAACGGCTCTGCGTTGAATCATCTCTAGAGCGTTTATGTTAGTTTTTGTGTAGGGATCCCATACGATGCTTGCATATTCTAGTTTCGGGCGAATGAGTGAAGTGTAGGCTAGCATTTTAGTATAATGAGGAGTTTGCTTTAGTTTGTGCCTGAGGATACACAGTTTTTTGAAGGAGGAGTTACATATGTTGGAAATGTGGTTATTCCAACTTAGGTCACTAGTTATCATGATTCCAAGATACTTGTATTGGTTTACTTTGGTGAGCGGTGTAGATCCTAGGTTATAAGCAAACGACATTATATTATTTTTTTATAGACATGTAGACTGTTTTTTCCTTGTTCAATTCCATACCCCATCGCCCACACCACGACAAGATGTTTTGAAGGTTAGAATTAAGCAATAATTGATAATTAAGAGAACAAACTTCGTTAAACACTATACAATCGTCTGCGAATAGCCTAATTTGAATAGGGGGAAAATTTCGTTAACGATGTCTTTATATATATTAGAAATAGTAAATGTCCCAAAACACTACCCTGGGGTACTCCAGACGTTACTGAAAGTTCATTAGAAGAGTAATCACCATGGCTAGCATTCATTAACTATTACTTCATCCTCAGTGACTGCGCTTCTGAACTACCCTATTATGTGCACAATTGGCTACCTTCCTAAACAGCTTATACCACACATTCTAGATGTATATTCATGATTCCACGCTCATCATAAGGTCAGGTAAGCTTTTCTTATAGTTTTCAGACCAGATGTGTACTATTTTTAACAGCAACAACGATGATGTGAGCAGTATTCTCTGGCTTTTGGAATGAGCCCTGAAATAATTTCACTGAATGCGTGAAGAACGTTGTTGATGACAATACTCGTACAATGCTGCAAATCGATGTACAATATACCGCACGCGGTATAAATTACAAAATGCTTAAGCATGAATTTTTTTCAAAGCAAGACCACACAGTAACCTGATTATTCATCTTATAGTGTGCGGTGGTTTCCTTTTGCTTGACAGTGTGGAGGTTATAGAAAAATATCGGCATCAGTGTTATCGCAAAAGTTACGAGGCGCACATATTTGTGAAAAAGGAAACAGCTTGTGCTAGTGTGCCATCTCGTTGCCCTCTTCTGGTGTTGCCCTCTTCGACCAAGCAATCAACAACTACCTTGAGCCTCAATTGCGATCGCTAAAACTGTCATCAGATACCTTTGTATCGAAAGTGTAGAAAACAAGGTCACTTGATGAAGATTTATGGTAGGAAGCAGCGCGAAAGACCAGAATGAATTCTTAGGAAGAAATGAGAAGATTTGCATGCTCCCGTCTTTTCTCACTGCGAGTTCATCTGCTTTTATTCCCGTCATGTCTCCTTGTGTGTCTGCCTTCTTTTTTCACGCTCCTTGCTCCCATCAAGCTTCAATTCCTCGTATTGTCTTGGTTTTTGTTAAATTCCAAGCATTTTTCGCGTACTGCAACATTCAGGCATCTATCTATCTATCTATCTATCTATCTATCTATCTATCTATCTATCTGTCTATCTATCTATCTATCTGTCTATCTATCTATCTGTCTGTCTGTCTGTCTATCTATCTATCTATCTATCTATCTATCTATCTATCTATCTATCTATCTATCTATCTATCTATCTATCTATCTGTCTGTCTGTCTGTCTGTCTGTCTGTCTGTCTGTCTGTCTGTCTGTCTGTCTGTCTGTCTGTCTATCTATCTATCTATCTATCTATCTATCTATCTATCTATCTATCTATCTATCTATCTATCTATCTATCTATCTATCTATCTATCTATCTCTATCTATCTATCTATCTATCTATCTATCTATCTATCTATCTATCTGTCTATTTATCTATCTATCTATCTATCTATCTATCTATCTATCTATCTATCTATCTATCTGTCTGTCTATCTGTCTGTCTGTCTGTCTGTCTGTCTGTCTGTCTGTCTGTCTGTCTGTCTGTCTGTCTATCTATCTATCTATCTATCTATCTATCTATCTATCTATCTATCTATCTATCTATCTATCTATCTGTCTGTCTGTCTGTCTGTCTGTCTGTCTGTCTGTCTGTCTGTCTGTCTGTCTGTCTGTCTATCTATCTATCTATCTATCTATCTGTCTATCTGTCTATCTGTCTATCTATCTGTCTATCTATCTGTCTATCTATCTATCTCTCTGTCTGTCTGTCTCTTCGGTCGCTTACGTTTGTGTGCTCTCTTTATCCCCCCTTTACCTTGCCGTGAACCAAAATTTGTATATGAGGTTGAATTTCTTTTATATATGCGATGCACTAGTCAAGGCATGAATAACATCACAATTCCATAGCGTACGTCGCCAAACAATTTCCACCAGACAGTGGCACATACCCGGGTGCGGGTGTGTTCTACTGATATGTGAGTATGTTCCACATGTGAATAACACTCAATTAGTATGTGTTCAAGAATGGTGAAAAGACACATAGGTAATTTTAACGCATGAGAATCAAGCAAAAGCTAACGTCCACAGCGTTGCCCGACGAATATAAAAAATGGCAGCATATCCACGGAGTGACTGATGGAGAGTGGGGCGAAGCATTCGTCCTTCCATGCGTCCGTCTGTGTGACCGTCCATGCGTCTGTTTGTGCGCCCGTCCCTGCATTCTTTCATGCATCCGCCCCTGCGTCTGTTCATGCGTTCATCCATGCATCTGTTTTTGTGTCCGTTCGTTCATCTATTCAACACTCCAAGTCCCACCATCTCGCATCTTTTTATCATATATTCTCCATATAGAAGCACCGCCATCCAGCGGACATTCCAAGGACTAAACGAGAGGTGGCACACGCACACTTTCTTACGGCCTGCACTTTGGGTCCACTTCCCACCTTTAACCACCTCGAGTTCATGGTATATTCTAGTTCACTGTATTCATGGCACTGCGACCAAACGCTCGCTAAACCTTTCGAATACCAAGAAGGTTACGCCCAGCGAGTATAACGTAGCAACCTTTCCCTGTCAGATAGGGCTCAATTTACATGCCAATGGCTGCTAATGAGAAATGAGAGACAGGAGAATTCGGCTTTTACTTTCTTACGGCTTGCGCTTCGTATCTACTTCTCATTTTTAACCACCTTGAGTTCATTCATGGTATATACAAGTTCATTGTATTCATGGCACTGCGGCTCAACGCTCGCTAAACCTTTCTAAAGCTAAGGAGGTTACACCCAGCGAGTATAATGTAGCCTCCCTTTCTTGTCCGATAGTGCTCAATGCACATGCCAATGGCTGCTAATGGGGATCGCAGCGTGCGCGTTGACTAAAAGCCGAATGCTCATGTCTCTCATTCCCCATTAGCAGCCATTGGCATGTACATGGAGCACTATTTTTTATTGTTAAACAACGCACAGAAGAAATCTCTCACTGGCACCACCTTGGAGGTCAAGTGTTATACCTATTTCGGGTATGTGCCACTGGTGGTTACATACGAGGGACGCCCAAGCCACGCCATAAGGAGCTTCGCCCCTAAAAAATTGGCTCCGGATCTACATGGTACATTGCAAGTGCTGCCGAAAGACGATAGTCTTGCGCCTGGAGACAGTGAACAAAACACTTATTTGATGTTCCGCGCAAGAAAGTCGGTGAAAGGTATTCTGGAGGTGCTGCGTTGGAGTGCCTCGACCGTGCAGCGGAGGCAAACGAGCGCATCGAGGCACGTTCGACGCGAGCGCCATCTGCCAGTTATCTTCGAAAACGAAGGAAGGCATGCGCGCCTGCGGAGAAAGATGCGTGCCATTCTCGGAGACGATAAAGTGTACAACGCAAAGCGACGGGTAGGTGCCACCACCGTGTCGTTTCAGCAAAGCGTTGGTAACACTTGACGTTTTGAGCACTGCGTTGCACTGTCGGCGCTGCGTGTTCAACACTACGGTCCTTAGAATTACTTGGGCGTGCCTTCTCTAGTATAAAGACACACACACACAAAAAAACATCGACGTGTTGATATTGACACGTGCGGTTCTTTTGGTTTACGAAGAAAGCCGCTATCACTTTCTGTTAAGGGCAACGCAGGCCGCGTTTATCTTGTATGCCACTCTGGAACGCGTTTGACGCGTGTATAAAAGCCGGCGCAGTGCGCCACTAGGGGGTCTTTTTCCGTCGGCCGACGACTGTTCACGCCGCTGTTGCTGTGAGTTGTGTTTGGCCTTGTTTTGCTGGGCACAAGTTCGCCCAATAAACAGTTCGCCTGACACCGCCCTGACTCCTGCGTGCTTCCTCTCAAGTGCTGCGTGTGTCACAACCTCGTGACAATATGGTATCTCAGGATATGCGCAATGATTGCTTTTCAATTCACAATCGCACAAGTATGAACGCTGAACCTCGAGCAATACTGGTGGGCACTGCGGATGGGGTCGACCGTTTGAGGTGTCGTTAAGGGCGGACAAACATACAAATGTACAGAAAGACAAAAATTTTTTCTTCGGAAGTCCCCAAGAAAAACTATCGTCTTTAAATATAAATGTTGGTGTCCCAGCAGGAATCGACTTTATCCATTCTACGTGTCAGTCAATTATTCTAACGAAGAGTCACGTGAAGTCTCGGGACCACTTTTCAAGTAGACCCTGAATAGACCATGAAGTATCTCAAACGTCAATGGTCGTTGCGGTGCTGGCTATCCACTTTTATAAACACTAGATATGTACTCCTATGATACAGCCATCACGTCAGGTTAACGTCAATTGTAGTCAGCTGCCCTTCGTTGAACTTTAGTTATGTAGTAGGGTCCAGGGCTACTATCCTCGTGAGTGATTGCGCATCATATCAGCTTATCGTTTCTGGTGTTGCTAATACCAAGGACTATGCTAATACTCACGGTCCTGGTGGCATCGTTTTGCAAGTGTGAAAAACTGGTTATATAAACATCTGCGACAGTTTAACAAATGTCGGGGTGTGCAACGTTTGTAGATAATTTAGCGTCATTTCATAACATGTCGCTCAACACACACACACACACACACACACACGCACAACACACACACACACACACACACACACACACACACACACACACACACACACACAAACGCGCCAGGCCTGCACGATATATGTCGCACAGTTACAGCGAAAGCAAGAAGAGCGGCCTTTCAGAGCCTTTTCTAAATACTCATTGGATAACTGCTGCAAGCACACTTGCTTGATACCCTCTACGGCACTAAAATTTTTTTTGTGTAGTAGGCTGGCATTTGCTATGCTATTTTTCATTATTCTTCTGAAAAGCATGGTATTGGCTAAACACTTGAAAGGAATTTTGTGCCAATTGTTCATGCAGTGGCTGATGACGATGAGGAATAGTGCCTGAAGTGGGTATGCGCCACAGTTCATAGGTGAACAAGAACAAGCTTTTGTAATGGGTTGGAGCATTGGACGACCCACTCGTTACGCTATTCGCATTATGCGACGACTGGTTGTTCTTTCGCTGTTTAAAACGCTTTATAAGTCGTATTGACGCGATTGCTTCCCCCACATTAAGCCTGCATAAGGCAAATTTGCCTACAAGTCGCAGGAACCAATGGTGTCTTCGGGATGCTACTTTGTGCAAATGACAATGCGGCTAAGGGACTTTTATGACCAACTGCGATTTCAACCATACTGGTATGCGGAGTTCATGAAGTGTGCTACTCAAATACCTTTTTAGGCGTTGTGTTGTGTGAGATTTACGTTCATTATACATTTGTCGTCTTGACCCTATGCATGTTGTACGTTTTGTACATATGTAAGCCGCATTTGTATGAAGCACCATGCAATAAAAAAAACCGTCGTGGCTTAGTGGTAGAATACATGGCTGGTACTTTGCGTACCCTGGTTAGAGCCCTATTGTGTTTTTGGTACAAAGGTTTTTTTTTTACTTCGATTGATATGTGGGATTTAACGTCCCAAAAGCACCATATGATTATGAGAGACACCGTAGTGGAGGGCTCTGGAAATTTCGACCACCTTGGGTTCTTTAACGTGCACCCAAATCTGAGCCCACGGGCCTACAACATTCCGCCTCCATCGGAAATGCAGCCGCCGCAGCCAGAATTTGATCCCGCAACCTGCGAGTCAGCAGCCGAGTACCTTGACCACTAGACCACGGTGGCGGGGCTTTAATTTCGTGTGCTATGGTTATTGACACTTGTGGCGGCGGCGGCGGCGGCAGACAACTACGGCAGCTTGTGACCCGAGTTACGATCTCATAACAGCGTTAGCTATAAAATTGAAACACGGTCACTTTTCATTCGCCCACACTACATAGCATCAATTCCGAAGGTATGTGTGATCTGCCGAATTAGAGTTGATGCAGTTTTCTAGGTTTGCCACTTGCTTTTGTTAGGCGATGGTTTTAGATTTTGATTTTTGAATGTTCCATTTTAGAGGTTTTCATATGCACTGTATCGTGCACCAATTCAGTGTTCTCTCTTGACAGATTTTGCTCGTATTCATGTTTCATGAAATCTGCTTTTGCCTTGTACTCTAGGTCTTTATCCAAATAAAACATTTCAGGTGGACAAGTAGCACATTAAAGTTTGCGTTATATTGTTTCGGTTCACCTTCCTATGTATTGTGTGCCTTTCCTTAAAAAAAAGATAACCTCATAGCGATGCGCCCTGTATGTGCTTCGTCAGCCCAGTGTACTGTCGTTATTTGTCCCGTTGGCTGCTTTGTTTCGCAGGAATATACATAAAGAAACTAGCTCAATGAAAAACCCAAGTCATTCTTCAGTGCCTTCATTCATTCATTATTTCTGCCACTGAAGAGGCAATAAAAGAACCGTTGTGTTTTTGTGCTTAATTTATTTTGAAGCAATATTTAATAAGTCATTCTTGTGTTTTTCGTTATCAAGCACACTTTGAGCATTTTTCTTGTGTAGGTATTTTTGTTCGATCACTTAGTCACCAATTCCTTTGCAGAGTTCGTTTTCTTGCACGCCACACTCATTGTTTAGCCTTTCTTGGCTAAGTGAAGCAGTGAATGACAGATAACGTTTTCCAACCTATTTATTCGCTATGAGCAGTAAAAGAAGTCTTTTTTGGAGTATTCATAATCAAAATATTTAATAGACATGAATGTCGGACAAGCCTGAAGGCTGTTTGCAAGGAAAATAGGAATAGGTAGGAAGGAACATTTTTTTAATGATTCCATCACCGTTTTTACGGTGTAGAGCTCTGTGTACTCGTATGGCCAAATCTACAAGTGGTTTCACGGTGTAGTTCTACGAATGGCGATGAATGCGTGTGGCTTAAAAGATAAAAAAAACACATACGTGACACCACCATGACACCACTTGGTTCAGCAGCTGCTCGTCAAGTCACCACGCCGGAACATGTAGTGTGAGAGCACTCGAATACGCTATCGTAGCGAAAACTCGCAAAGAATATACGGCCCATGCGGCACCACTGATGGAGTGCTATACAAGCCTAAGACCTCTCGAGCCGCTCTTGCAATCACCATTCTTCTTTGAATGTGTATATTCACCTCGCTTTAGCATAATTTTTTACTTCCGGCGTCTGTTCCTAATCATTCAACCTCCAACGTCGCCGTTCCTCCAGTTGTTCCTACGTATATCTCGTCATTGTCTCCAAGCTTCTTAAAAGATTGGTGCCACCAATTTTGTGGCTCGCGCGTTCTTTGCTGCAAGCGTTTCCCATAGCTCCTACAAAGATGATACAAACACCAAGATTCAATTATTATTGCTAAATAAATTGATATCAGCTTTTCTATGTGGGGAGTTCTCTGTTTCGTTTCTGGGCGATGAATCAGGCTGTGACGTGGAAGTGTAGCTTGGTCACGTGGTCACACAAGGCTTCGAAGCACATTGTGCTGATTATCGTTTGCTTTCGCTGGCTTTCTCGCACAAACGTGCCGCACAATCACCAATAAAACAAACGTGTAGCACACGTGGGCCCGGTACGTACGTGATGGAGGTCTCCGAAGGTGACTCACCTCATTGCAAAAGACGTGGGCACAGTGGGCACAGTACGGGTGTAATGGGGTGGCCACTACTATAGTAACCTATAAGGGAGGGCAGAAACACAGTCCCAACATTAACATAATAGGAAGGGGGTGCGACGTCAGTCAGTCAGACCCACGCATTGACATGATAAGAGGTGGGTGCACTGCGCTGAACCTTTGTTTGCGAAGGGGATACTTGCGCATGCCTATACGCTCACTACTGATCTGGTGTGAGGCCACTGCAACTTTCATCACCCTTCCTATGTAGAACTACGACTGTTCTGGACGCGCTTGCAATGGGCTTCAATTGGGAGAAAGAGAATTTCGGTATACTTTTAAGGTAAATTAAAATATGATCTAAAAGTTTGCTGTGTTTGATTGCTCGTGTGGTGTCCTATAGAATACAGAGGAAACTCACAAGAGGCTTTTTTAGCATAGAAATTTGATGGCCCCATCCCTTTAGGGGAGCAGAACTCAAGTGGCCATATTCTCGACAAACACTTTCCAGCAGTAGAGTTGTAGGTTCCTGGCCCCATGTTGTGCTCGAGTCGTAAACTCCGGGAATGCCCATTGGAAATTTTGCAAGGAAGCAGAGGAGTATTGAAACAAAAAAATCTGCGTTGGAAAGAAAATACGCAACAGTATAAGAGGGCGACAAATTGGAGAGATAGAGCGATAAAAAGAAAAGCAGAACGAAGGTGTGTATGACACGCAAAAGCGAATCACATTGCGTAGTGGATTAGGCAAAAGTAAAAAATGAATGCGGGTGAGAAATAAAGTAAAATGCCCAGGGAACCGTTTTTTCTCAGGCCACCATCGCGCCAGGAAGCACGACAGAAGGCCCGTGGTAACCCTAATGACATCTCTTTTTAAAGACGATAGTCTTTCTTGGGGGCCTTCGACACCAAATTTTTGCTCAGATTCTGTCTGTCTGTCTGTCTGTCTGTCTGTCTGTCTGTCTGTCTGTCTGTCTGTCTGTCTGTCTGTCTGTACATGTGTCTATTTGTCCGCGCTAACGATACCACAAAAGGCACGAAACGATACCTCGAACGGCCAACCGCATCTGCAGTTCCCACAATTGTTGCACAAGCTTCAGCCTTCATACTTGTGCGATTGGCAATTGAAAATCAATTATTGCGCATATCTGAGACACCATAACAACACGCCGATGTTTTGTACGTGTGCCTTTATACGATAAAAGGCACACACAAGTAATTCTAAGGACCGTAGCATTTATCACGCTGCGCTGACTGTGCAACACGGTGATAAAAAAGGTAAGTGTTTCCAACGCTTTGCTAAAACGACACGGTGGTGGCACCTGTCCGTCGCTTTGCGTTCTACACCTTATTGCCTCCGAAACAGGCGTGCATCTTTCTCCGTGGGCGCCCACGCTTTCCTTCGTTTTCGAAGATGGCGCTCGTGTCTAACGTGCCTCGATGCGCTCGTTCCCCTTCGCTGCACGGATCGAGACTCTCTAACACTGCGCTTCCAGAATCATCATCATCATCTTCATCATCATCATCATCAGCCTGACTACGTCCACTGCAGGGCAAAGGCCTCTCCCATGTTCCGCCAGTTAACCCGGTCCTGTGTTTGCTGCTGCCATTTTATACCCGCAAACTTCTTAATTTCATCTGCCTACCTACCCTTTTGTCTCCCCCTAACCCGCTTGCCTTCTCTGGGAATCCAGTTAGTTGCCCTTAACGACTAGCGATTATCCTGTCTACGCGCTACATGCCCGGCCCATGTCCATTTCTTCTTCTTGATTTCAGCTATGATATCCTTAACCCTCGTTTGTTCCCCAATACACTGTCCTCTCCTCTTGTCTCTTAAGGTTACACCTACAATTTTTCGTTCCATTGCTCGCTGTGTCGTCTTCAATTTAAGCTGAACCCTCTTTGCAGGTGTCCAGGTTCCTGCTCCGTAGCTAAGTAGCGGCAAGATACAGCTGTTATATACCTTCCTCTTGAGGGATAGCGTCAATCTACCTGTCATAATTTGAGAGGGCTTGCCAAATGTGCTCCACACCATTCGTACTCTTCTAGTTACTTGAATCTCGTGGTTCGGCTCCGCGGTTATTACCTGCCCTAAGTAGACATAGTCCTTTACAACTTGAAGTGCACTATTACCTATCTCGAAGCGCTTCCAGAATACAATTTGCCAATTTTTTCGCACAGAACATCAAATAAACGTTTTGTTCACTCTCTCCACGCGCAAGATTATCGTCTTTCGACGACATTTGCAGTGAAACAAGCAGATACGAGGCTATTTTTTTCTATATTTTGAATTTTTTCCCCTGTGAAAGCCTCATTCAGTCGTTTGTTTGGATCATTTTCTTGTGTCCCTCCGGGGCCGGAGCAGCTCTCAAATTGTTATCCCTCCACTTTCTCTCCTCCCCATTACTCCATCACGCATGCGTGAAAGACCGTCCTCGGAGTTTACATTTTTCGGCGAACACCTAAGCGTAGAGTTCCTTTCCATTTCGCATTTGTGGCTTCACTCACTTCCTTTTCTTTACAGTTTTGTGCGAACGCCTAACATTCAAATATTCGTGCGCCATCTAGGCACTCAGTTCCGTATACCATTGGCGTTGAATGCCAGCCGCTTGCGCGGATGCATCGCAGCCAAGAAGGAATCGGCCGCTTTCCTTTGTTCCTGCTCCTACTCCCACTATTACTGTCTGCTCTCGTCTCACCTTCCAAATATTTTGTTCTTCATTTTTTTCTTCTTCATATGCGTCGTCTTACTTCATCCTTACTCGATTCCACATGTCTTCTTTTACGTTGTTTACCAATGTCTTCTTCAAGCGACTCGTTTGCGCGCTTTGCGCAGAAGAGTCATCTCAATGATTCCGACAAAAATAAGCAGCACCTTTTTTTGTGACGTATTCGTGTGTGTGAGTACGCCTTTTAGTTTTTTTTCAATCCTTACCTCCGATTTTTTAATCTTTCTATACGTTTAGGGTGGCCTGCTAACACTTGCAATGCCCGAACCGCGCAGTGCAATTGTAGTTGTGTCGGGGGGGGTGGGGGTAAATCAACTATCATTATTATTACAATATTGATAACATTATTATAATACTTGATTTGCAAACACGGATACACAAGGGCACAAAGGAAAGAGAGAGAGAGCAAGCGGGCAACTGCCACCTGGAGGGGCACAACTTCTGCTTACTTTTTAGGGAGGAGGGATTGGGTCGAAGAGGGGGAACATAAGCATGTGTCAAGACCCACGGCGGAATGGCAAACTGGCTTTCACAAATGGTGCGTGCCAGATTTTAAGTGTACGGGTTAGCGCTTACGCAGCCGTCATGGCGTTTGGCAAAATATCGATGCCGATTCAGGCACCTTACAATGCATGGAGTTAACACGCCTTTGTTATACATTTCGCGGCGGCACGTGAACGGTCGTTCTTCCTGCAGGCGAGCACGCTGATTTCAAAGGCAGTCGTACGTCTTTTCTCGAATGCAGAGTGGGATGAAGCGCGTGGGTGTAAGGTTTATATTTTTGTGACAGACATTCATTTTTATTATTTGTTCTTTGTTCCCTTTGCTGCAGTGTCACATCTTTTTTATGAAGTTTACTTACTTTTCATCGGACAGAATGAATAGCGGGGTTGATTTCACTCCAGACAGTCCTTTTTTTTTCTTGGACGATGAAGACTATACGCCTAAGCACGTTCTTGCACGCCGTACTTTCTTAGTTTTCTTTTGCATGGTTTAAGCGATACAGAACACGAATAATGGTCCGGAAGAAGCTCGGGATTGCCGCATGGTCTCGGTACGAAACCGTGAATGGATACCACCACTGTATGCTGACGACAGCAGGCCACTGCTGCCGACCGGAGGAATAAATTATAATGATGCGGTTCACTTAAGAGCGCCCGTGTTTCTTGCGCTCCGCGTCTCTTTATGATTTTTTAGTTCCAGCCTTCTATATTTCATGACTACGCAATCTTGCTGTGTTTTTGTTTCATTTCACATGTCGCTACAGACGTCAGCCATTCAGTGCGCTCGATATACGGTAGATGAAAGATTTGTACACAAATTGTGTGTACACAAAACCATTCATAAATGTAGATCCTGAAGTCTATTCGAAGATAACTGCCAGATGACGCTCGTGTCTAACGTGCCTCGATGCGCTCGTTAGCCTTCACTGCACAGATTGAGACACTCTAACGCAGCGCTTCCAGACTACAATTCACTGATTTTCTCGCTCACAACATCAAATAAACGTTTTGTTCACTTTCGCCATAAACAAGACTATCGTCTTTCGACGATATTTGCAGTAAAACATGCAGATATGGGACCATTTTTTGTATTTTGCGGGCATTTGTAATTACCAAGTAAACACTAGTACTCCATAATTATAAAGTTTACAACTATCTATTTGGACGTTTTGCATACCGATCTACTACTTTCTCATTGAAGTTTTTTATTCTTCTTCGTTTCTTCAAAAGTTAGGTAATTGAACAGATCTTATTAAGCAATATTTCAGATCACAAAAAACAGCCTGACTAACTCCAGGCAACTGTGAGCAACATGCATTTGGTCGCGTCGTAATTGCGTGTGCCGGCACATTTTTGAACTCTGGCTGAAGCTTACGGGGGACACCCTGTATATCTCTCCGTATTTTGCATGCAATGGCAGATCCTTTAGACTTCGTTCTGCGAATCTGCAAGAGTGTGTTAAAATATTTCAGATATGATCACCTCGGCGAAAACAAACGCTGAAAAACTCAAACACTTTGGCTACAGCACTCTTGCGAGCCCCCCTCGCGCCACAACTCTGGTCAAGAAGACACTAATCGCACAGACTCATGAGACTGAAGACGCTGATATCCAACACACCATGGTGGATATAATCCCAACTTGAAAGACTCCAGACAGCTTATACCTGGCCAACTTTTTATAGCCCAACGTGGTATCCACCAAAACAAACACTTCGAACGCGAGCTTTCCAAAAGAGTTAAGGGCAGCCAGCTTCTCGTAGAGGTGTGGTAGCCCCACTGGTGAAGTGGTGCTACCTTAACGTGACCAATAAAGGGGCATGTGTTTACTAAGTTACATAGTAACGAAGTTTGACGCTATGGAATAACTTGTTCCAACCGACACTAGTTGGCAAACACGTGTCAAGGGATATTAATCCTAATCTCACGCTCATTGAAAATGTGAGAAAGGTAACATAGGCAAGACTCTTTGATACCCTTGGCAATGACCATCACAATGTTCAAAATGAAGTATATGATGTTCAACGTTCCCCCAAGGCAGGAAAAGTCCTGCTCATGAACTGGAACGCATAGAGAAGGCACCTTTACAATGGCGCGAACGCCGCACACAATGAAAATTGGTTAAATTACATCGTAGTTCATGCTTACGGCCATTCTAAGACAATAGAACTGAATAGTGACGATCCAGCAGTCGATAATCATCACCTTGACCCACGGCTGGTGAAGAGACGAGTTTTGCTGGGTTTGCGTACAAGGCCTTACTTTGTGCTTTGAGGAGATGGTCCACGCCAGTCATTCTTGTATCCTGATAACAAGGGCCACGTGTTGTTATGAGGGATTTCGACACAGCAAGAGGCGAGGTCATTTTTGCGTTATATTCAAATGCTTCATCGTGAATGACGGGAAAGCGGGGCAAAGATTTTTGTGCTCTTGAGAAGCAACAGAAAATCAGTTTCGCATGCGTTCTCTAGTGAGAGGACGATCGTGTAGTACTAGGGAATGAAGTGGGAATCATAAAAAGGCTATAAAGTTTCCGGCCATGCAAGCCTACCATTATTTAACCCGAATTGGGGCTTGGACAGGTGTCACACCGGTCCCGTTAATTAGGGAGGCGATCGCCGGGCTAATTCCAAGGGCCGAAGAATCGGCCCCTCGAACCGCACTACGAAAGCGTGGACAATTTAGAAGTGGTCATTTTTGACGCGCCAGCGGACGCCGGCTGTGGCCCAAAGAACAAGTCAGAGCCGAGAGTTGATAAACAAACAAAATTATATTCTCAATAATGGCAGATCGAAAACAATACACGAGTATGCACACTCCACAATAGTTGAGTACAATATGTCACCAATCAACCAACGTACTACACAGTACAATCAGCCACACTCAAAACAACGGACACAGACAACAATTCACACTACAATGCAGTCGCATGCATTTAACAACCAAGACACTTAAAGACTAAAGAGATAGAAAACCTATTCAGTCCAAAGTCCTTAGAACAAAAGTCTGAATGATACTCTTCCGAGAATCACTCACTCAAAGTCCAGCGTTGTCGTTCCGCTGCCCCCTGAAGTTTCTCTTCCAGGAAACCTCGCGTCTTCAATTGGCCACTCTTCAAGCTTCAACTTCTTCGCCGGAAACACGTCGGCTTCACACACGCAGCTGTTGCCACGCGTCTTCGCTCGATAGCGGTAAACACACGCTCTTCCCTGTAGCTCGAGCCTTCACCCCTCAGGTGGAAATCCTCTTCTTCTCCTGCTTTGTCGCTACGGACAAAACCTTCGCCGACTACACGGCGGAATCCCTACGCGCTCTGGCACAAACCTCCGTCTTCTCCTGATCTCTCGTCTTGGCTGCTCTGTTAAATACCTTTCGCGCGACATTCCAGAAAGTTCTCGTCATTTCGTCGGCGCGATACGCAGCGAAGGCTGGGGAGAGGCGAAACGGTTCGACTGCCCTCCGCGTCGGATGACTGAACTGGACGTGACCACGCCTCCTTCGTTCTAGAAATATCGCGGGCTTGCTGGGCCGCCGATGTGGGGTGAGGAGGTTCGTCGGCGAAGCCACGCTTCCGAGGGGAGAGCGCGCGCCCGGGGAGCCTTGGATGTTTGTTTTCTTTTGTTTTTCTTTTGACCTCGCGGCGTTTCTCCCGCCCGTTATTGCAAGAATTTGGCGGCGCGCCCATTTTTAGCGCTCGTTCTGTGACACTGCCCCCCCACTTTAAGAATATTATCTCATAATATTCAAAACCACACAAACGAGCGCGAAGCAGTCACCACACACTCTGAAAGACTGTAACACAAACCGTCGCTCATGACACTTCACATTCGCAATAGATCGCTCAATACAATCTTACATTGTAGACCAATTCCACAACACATGAAATATAGCCACATGTACATGACTACAACACTTCATCACTTATTCCAAACAATACAAACGTACAAAGTTCTCTCATTACAACAATTGTACAACACTATACATCACACCACAGCACAGACACTTCGACCCTTGTGACACAGGATAACACAACATTACCACAACATATGGCACTCAACACTGCCAAACACATTCTGATTCGACTTCAGCACTTATCCTGTGTATTTCGCTTGCGTCCTTTCTTGCGGTGCTCGCTCGATTTCTTCTTGTTTTTCCTTGTTCTTTTTCGGCGAGCCTTTTCCAACGACGATATCTGAGGTGGCGTCTCAGCCATCGTTGTCACCTCCGACACCGTTAACGGGTCATAACGTTCAACGGGCCCTGTCTGTTTATTTACCAGCTCGTTCATGTCACGGCATTGGGCTTGGCTGGCCAACTCCGTCACCATTACACTGTCGGTCGGTTGGGGTCGTGCCGACGTACGTCCAGCTGCCCAGCGCGTGAACTCATTCAACCCGAACATCTTCTCATTCACGGTCTCTTGTACCGCGGCTTCACCTTGGGCTCTAGTGAGATCCGTCACGGGCGGCTCCTCCCCTGTATCTCGCGGTCGCTGGGTTGGCGAGCACTCTATCTTAGGGTCTTCTCCCAAACATTCCGGATCATTCGGTCCTCGCGCCCCGTCGATGTTTCCGATGACAAGGTCGTACAGGGGGGTCGTCATGCATAGAGCAGTAACCTTGCCGCTGAAGTACGGGGTTTCCACCTCAATCTCTGCTTCGGGAAGCAACCGAACTGTACGGTCAATTAGGCAAACTGGTTTCGTTTTGCCTGTTAACTCACTTTCCTGTACCAAATTTCTCCGCACGATAATCGTGGAGCTACCGGTGTCTCTTAACACCGTAACCTTTTTGCCCGCAACTTTTCCAGGCAGTGTTGACATTCCCTTCGTAACACCGGTTGACTGTTTTGACATTACAGCACCCACAATAGAAATTTTCTCCCCATTCTTCAACTCTACGAATCCATCGGTGACGGCATTATTATCAGATTTCGGTGCCGCTTGCACACAGGATACCTGGTGAATTTGACTCGCTCCGTATCGACATGCGTCTGCTTTGTGCCCAGTCTGACCACACTTAAATCATTTTACTGCCGTAGGGCTCGTAAAGATCGTTCCACAGTTTTTCGCGCGATGACCCACTCGGTTGCACAGAAAACATCGCGGAATGCTCTCTGGTGCACGTTTCTTTTCTTCGGGAGCCAATTTCTTAGAATCATCGGGACAATCCTTTTGACCTTGACCAAATTAGTTCCACCTTGCGCTTCCAAGAATTGATCAGCCAATTCAAGCATTCCTTCAAGTGACTCAGCCTTCCTCTCTTTCAAGTACAGCGAAAGGCTTGGGTGGCAACTAGTAAGAAATTGTTCTCTAATTAGGAGCTTTCTAAGCTCATCATACTCCTGCGCTGTCCCTGAAAGTTCAATCCATCTGTCGAAATAATGACTAAGTCGGGCGGCGTACTACGTAGCCGTCTCACCATCAGCTGGCTTTCCTGTCCGAAATCTGTCCCGGAATCCTTCTACAGTAAATCTAGATCGCTTCAGCAAAGCAGCTTTCACCTTTGCATAGTTGGCTGCATCGGTCGGCGTCAGCCTACAGTACACACTGAGCGCTT
This sequence comes from Rhipicephalus annulatus, assembly GCA_013436015.1. Lineage (NCBI taxonomy): Eukaryota > Metazoa > Arthropoda > Arachnida > Ixodida > Ixodidae > Rhipicephalus > Rhipicephalus annulatus. The sequence continues at coordinate 286,777 of WOVY01012210.1, forward strand.
CACCACTCAAGCAAGTACTCAAAGCAGTTGCCCATTGATGCTCTGGCCAATTCTGCCTCCTTGCAACCGTCTCAAATCGGTGAAGGTACGCGTCAAGGTCGTCCTTCCTTTCATCAAACGCTACGAGCAGCTTGCTTGGGTTCAAGCGGAAGCCATGATCTTCCCGTTCGCTGCTTTCAACTCTAGCTTGGATGGGAGTTTCACTTCGCTGTTGCAAACGGAGCCGCTCGAGTTCCATCTCGTGCTGCCGCTGCCGTACCCTTTCCTCTCTTTCTTCTTTCAGCTGTCGCTCCCTCGCTTCTCTTTCTTCTCTCGCCCTTTCGGCTGCCAACCTCTCTCTCTCCAGCTCTAACTTCAATTGCTGCTCTCTTTCTTCCTTCAGCTGTCGCTCCTTTGCCTCTCTTTCTTCTCTCGCCCTTTCAGCTGCCAACCTCTCTCGTTCCAACTCAGCTGCTTTTTCTTCCTTGGCTCTCTCAGCTGCCAACCTCTCTCGTTCCAACTAAGCTGCTTTTTCTTCCCTGGCCCTTTCAGCTGCCTCTTTCTCCTTCTGGCTAACCCACTTCCGTAGTTCGGCGCCAGAAAGACCCATCTTCTCACCAAGAGCGACTAACTTTTCGAGATCCATTGTGTCTCGCAACTAAAAACTCGCCGCGTGCAAAAAGTATCTGCCTAAATCAGTCTATCGGAACACTCCCCTGCACTCGTTAAAGAGAACACTGAACAACCCACAAAATCGTTCCGATAGCACTATCAACAACTCGAGGCTCTTTCTCACTACTTTGGACACACTGTGCACCAAAAGGTCCTGTGTCGCGGACGCCAGATTAATTGTCACACCGGTCCCGTTAATTAGGGAGGCGATCGCCGGGCTAATTCCAAGGACCGAAGAATCGGCCTTCGAACCGCACCACGAAAGCGTGGACAATTTAGAAGTGGTCCTTTTTGACGCGCCAGCGGACACCGGCTGTGGCCCAAAGAACAAGTCAGAGCCGAGAGTTGATAAACAAACAAAATTATATTCCCAATAATGGCAGATCGAAAACAATACACGAGTATGCACACTCCACAATAGTTGAGTACAATATGTCACCAATCAACCAACGTACTACACAGTACAATCAGCCACACTCAAAACAACGGACACAGACAACAATTCACACTACAATGCAGTCGCATGCATTTAACAACCAAGACACTTAAAGACTAAAGAGATAGAAAACCTATTCAGTCCAAAGTCCTTAGAACAAAAGTCTGAATGATACTCTTCCGAGAATCACTCACTCAAAGTCCAGCGTTGTCGTTCTGCTGCCCCCTGAAGTTTCTCTTCCAGGAAACCTCGCATCATCAATTGGCCACTCTTCAAGCTTCAACTTCTTCGGCTGCTGACCCGCATGTCGCGGGTTCGAATCCCGGCTGCGGCGGCTGCATTTCCGATGGAGGCGGAAATGTCGTAGGCCCTTGTGCTCAGATTTGGGTGCACGTTAAAGAACCCCAGGTGGTCAAAATTTCCGGAGTCCTCCACTACGGCGTCTCTCATAATCATATGGTGGTTTTGGGACGTTAAACCCCACAAATCAATCAATCAAGCTTCAACTTCTTCGCCGGAAACACGTCGGCTTCACACACGCAGCTGTTGCCACGCGTCTTCGCTCGATAGCGGTAAACACACGCTCTTGCCTGTAGCTCGAGCCTTCACCCCTCAGGTGGAAATCCTCTTCTTCTCCTGCTTTGTCGCTACGGACAAAACCTTCGCCGACTACACGGCGGAATCCCTACGCGCTCTGGCGCAAACTTCCGTCTTCTCCTGATCTCTCGTCTCGGCTGCTCTGTTAAATACCTTCCGCGCGACATTCCAGAAAGTTCTCGTCATTTCGTCGGCGCGATACCCAGCGAAGGCTGGGGAGAGGCGAGACGGTCCGACTGCCCTCCGCGCGGATGACTCAACTCGGCGTGACCACGCCTCCTTCGTTCTAGAAATATCGCGGGCTTGCTGGGCCGCTGATGTGGGGTGAGGAGGTTCGTCGGCGAAGCCACGCTTCCGAGGGCAGAGCGCGCGCCCGGGGAGCCTTGGATGTTTGTTTTTTTTTGTTTTTCTTTTGACCTCGCGGCGTTTCTCCCGCCCGTTATTGCAAGAATTTGGTGGCGCGCCCATTTTTAGCGCTCGTTCTGTGACAACAGGACTTAGAAAAATCTAAGATGTGCCGACGGCAGCTGTACACAGTCACTGTAACTAAATATAACATGCCAAAGTCAATTCTTGCCACCAGGAAAAGTGGGAATAAATAGAAAAGAAGTGATGAAGCTAAACGCTAAAAGTGTCAGAGAGATACGAAGTTGTAGGGACTGGAAGGCAGGGAAAAGTCACTGCCGGTTTCCCTTGGGTGGTTCAGGCCAGGGGTACTGCCTACGTGAAGCCTGGGCCGAAGAGGTGTGTTACCTCTGGCGCGATATCTTAATAGTCCTATTACCGAGCGTCGGCGGAACTCCTCACATTGCCCTTTTCCAGAACACTGCTCCCACGGCGATGCGTGGGAGTGAATGGAACACCCCCCCTCCTTCGCTCCACCTTCCGCCTGGTTCGAGGCCGTGGTGACGCCGCTCACCAAACACTTGCTTGTGCACGCTCACCTGTGGGGAACAGCAGAGCTATTCAAGCTTGGATTGAAATTAAGAGCGCAGGGAGACAAGATGGCCCACAAAGAAAAGACACGATGCACACGCGTGCTGCGGACATGTTGTTCGTTTGTGCTGTGAATTTTACTTCAGGAATACGTACTTGCCCCGCCGCGGTGGTCTAGTGGCTAAGGTACTCGGCTGCTGACCCGCAGGTCGCGGGTTCAACTCCCGGCTGCGGCGGCTGCATTTCCGTTGGAGGCGGAAATGTCGTATGCCCGTGTGCTCAAATTTGGGTGCACGTTAAAGAACCCCAGGTGGTCGAAATTTTCGGAGCCCTCCACTACGGCGTCTCTCATAATCATATGGTGGTTTTGGGACGTTAAACCCCACAAATCAAATCAATCACGTACTCATTAGGTCGAAATTAACTATTATTTATGTTCAAGGCTTGTTCAAGCGCTATGCGACGTCTGCTAGAACTCAGTGGCACACACCACAATAACCCGTTACGTCGCAAGCAGCTCGTAGCATTGCATTTTCTACCACAGTTTAGTACGGCAGGAACATGGATGACGGAAGTGCGGGTGAACAATAATATGTGAACGTGAGGAAAAAGCAAAGTAGGAGTGAATAGTGAGCATGCCTTAGATCCTTATGGTACAGTTTAGTAAGAGGACTGGAAAGAAAAGTAACTGGGAGAAGCAATGATGTGAAAGTGAGGAAGTGGATAAGAGGTGGGAGGTTAAGGAATGACACAGTCTTGTGCAACAAGGGAAAAAGAAAACGATGCTGCCAAATACTGTAAGTGTGAAGTAGAAGGAAAGGAGAAGGGTAGAAGATAAACTATACAACAATCATGTGCAGTATGTCTACTATAAAAAGGGGTAATAAAGAGAAGTAGCGAATAGGAGGAGCAAAAATGCTGAGAGAAGACGATATAGAGAGGGATAAATAAATATGAAAGATAGATGAAGTAAGGGAATCAAGAACGTCAAAAAGGAAATGAAGAATTCGATTTGTGCTCGCCTGGTGGTGGCGCTTGCTTGGCAACACCGCTGTTTAATCAAATTTCACAGGTTTATGACTGGCTTGATTTTCTATTTAAGCACATTTGTTATCCAGTAGACCTTGCCTTCCCTCACCCACCCTATGTGATGACGTGCTGCCTTCCTCTCTCTGAGGATGGTACTTAAAAAAAAAACGTAAGTGAACGCTGCAGTGAGTGTTATGTGGCAGAGTACAATTCGAAAGAAAAAAGACGGGATAAGTAATTACGCATCGAAATTGAAAAGAGAAAAGCGTTTATTGCCTTCTAAGATCCGGCTGCAGGACATTTGTCGAATATATTGGACACAGCTGTCTAAGTGCGTGCTTGCTCCCTCAACGCGTTTTCTCTCGAGAGAGAATAAAACGTTTATTATGATTTTCTGCGCAAATATATAGGGGAGTAGGATCCTTAGTCTAGGATAAAGCCAGGACTAATTATGCGTATGAAGTCTTTTCGAACTTTCTATGCACCCACTACGTGGCGTTAAGATAATAGACGCGTTTTTTGGGCTGCTTGCGGGACCCATGCTGTTGTCTCGTGAATATGCTGAAAGTTCGTGCGTTTTACGTCTCTCATGAGCACTCTAATAGACGGGATTGAGCACGAATGACTTTTACTACTGCCGCTGAAGAAGTAAGTGAATGTATATTCATTCTTGGATGTCCTGAAGCGTAATTAAGCAGTCATTTGTGTTTGTTAGAGATCGAAGAACACGAATAAATTCATATATGTGCAAGAAAAGTAGTTTCTTTTTTTATTGCGTTGCGAATTTCAAAATATTGAACATAATGGTGATTAAATCAGAATGACTACAAATACAGACCAATTATTGTGCGCTTTTTTGGCGCTCTACAGAGTAATACGTTTGTCGCCGGAGTTCTCTGCTTGTCAGATCTAAACATCACCTTATTTATTTTGTAGGTAATATGCCCCGTTTGACCAATGCCACAGCTGAGAAAAATTTGCGGACGCCTATTCTTTGCCTTTACGAGTTGAATGCCATTGCGATATCCTGTTCCCAGTGCCTTCTCTGTTATAGATAGCATGACTTAAACCAGGGCTGATTAAGCGCATGAAATGTTTTCGAACTTGCTATGCACCAACTACGTGGCGTTAAGAGAATAGACGCAGTAACGTGCGTGCCTTTTCTGGTGGGTGGCTGGCATTAAACCACGAAGTCATCATGATATTCATACAATCTCACGCCCGATGGATATGCACGCTAGAACCACGCAATAATAGTGCCATATTACATGTTTTATTGTGAAGCCTGTATACAAGAACAGTAGTTTATAAAGCATGAAGATTACTTTCACTGCATTTCCAAGCAACGAAATTTCTTTTCAGTGCATATCCAAACACATGTTTGGCTCCTCTTGTTTATTTTTTTTTGTGTAGTGAAACATCTGCATTCATCCCAAACGGTCCGGGTTGAGTAAGAAGGTGAGTAACTCGGACGCAGAGTGTGTAAGAAAATAAACTTCATTTCCTGATCTGGAATGTTTGTGGCCCGGGCTAGACAGCACAGGGAGGTACCTGAAGATCTTGCCTCCGCGCAGCCTCTCTGGACTGCTGAATAGACCAATTTTAGCCTTGGACTTTCGAGCTGAGCAGCACTAGCCTCCACCGCTCTCTGCCGGCCTCAGGAGAACATGTTGATAAGTTGGGGCATTCCCATACTATAAGTGTATAGGACGTCCTTTCTGTTACGTATATATTCAGTTTATTGTACGGGTACAGGTGTGGGTAGCTCCAGTGGAGGTGCATGGAGTTTGGTTAGGAGTTTGCCAGTAGCTGTCAGTATTCAGATGCTGTTTGCCTACCTATACTCGGTTAAGGGGCAGGAAAGACGCGCCTTGCTTCTCTGTAGTGTTGCGTATAGTCTGTGTAGCCTGAAAAACGGTCTTTGTTTGGTATGCCGGCGGCGGCAGAGATGATCACAGAGTGGTGTGTCCGGATTACGTGGCGGCTTAATTCTCGCGACAACTCATCACCCAGCTCGTTAGGATTGGATGTATCAGTCTCTGTGTGCGCCGGGAACCATACTAGATATTTGGGTTCGTGTACTTTGCGTAGGTCATGGCTATTAACGAGTATACTGAGGGCTTGTTGCGAAATCCGTCTTGCGTGAAATTTTTGATGGCTACTTGCGAATTGCTCAGTATGAGTTTGTTTTGTCAGAAGTGATAGCCATGGCCATGGCTACCTCCTTCGCCTTCTCTATATTGCTGTTATGCTAGAGCACACATTAGTACACATGCCCGACGTGTTGATCACGACATCAGTGTGAACCTTTCGTTCAGGGTATGAGATAGCATTTAAGAAAAAAATATTTACTGTATGTGCCGTATGCTTATAGCCATGCTTCTGCTTGATGTCTTCGGCGGTCCACGTTGATAAAGGTGTTGAATTTTTTTAATATAGTTTATGTACTTCTTCATAGTTTTTTTTGGTCATGGACAGCATATATTTTGCTCACAACTATCGACACCGACGCCAAAATGTCTGCGAGACAAGCTGTTTAACGATATCATTCCTCATAATCATTCAGTTCATGATTTGGAAGCCGGAAATAGTAGTATATTTGTCCTAAAAGATGTTTTTTCTGGTCGCTGGCGTGAATTAGGCCATACTCCGTTTCCCAAAAAGGGCCACTAAAGTCCGAATGTCCAATATATTGAACAACGTCATGTGGCCAAGCCACAACATATATTGAAAAGCTCCTGAAATCATAAAAGCTGAACAAAAATTGATGATGCCAAATTCAATGTGGCTCTCAGGAGAATAGGCACAATCAATTTCTGTCTGGAAGTCAGTATAAATACTTATAGTTCTGTACTATTTTGGTAAACATTCCTGGTTCGGTCAATAGTGAAGCATCTATTTGATAGAATTGCACTCAAGCCAACACTTGTCTGCATGATTGCCCAAAAAAATGAGCGAACGTACAATGGGCAGGGTCTTTGGGAGTTGACGTCCTTATTATAGGGTCAGCTTGTTTCTGTCCCATGCGACATTCAGGTACATTGCAAATTTACATTTATACTTGTGTGAAACTTTGGCTGCTGCTTTTCACCCGAGAGCATTCGACATTAACGTACGAGTTTTGTGATTTCCCATGATTTCAGCCTGTCACACGCTGTGTGCGCCACAGTCAATGCTTTACATGTCAACTTTTGCACTGTTGGAAATTTAATCGTCCTGCCAGCTTCTGCAGCGAACGTGTACCAGCCATGTTGGTCTATACGGCAATAGCGCAGGAAAGTGGGCGAAGCGATTTTCTCTATTCCACATTGCTACTGCTATTGGGCAGTGGGGGAGTATCACTCGGTCAGCTCTCGCATACTCTCTTCAATCTCACTGCGAAATGCAGGTTGACGAAATGAAAGAGGCAAACGGGAGAACTTTTTTCACGAAAGCAGCAACAAGAAGCCCTACGCATATATTGTGTGGTGCCTTGTCTTTGTACTTTTGTACGCTCTGGCTTTACGAGTCCCAATGGACAGCTTGGTGACATCGGAATACCTTCTCCTACGGTTTTCTGCCAGATGTATTTGTTATCGACAGTTGTCTTGCGTGTTCTTCGACAGTTGTAAACAAAATAGCTCTCCTTCCGAAAAACTGACTCTATTTTGGTTATTTGTTACACGATGGAGATTTCAGGCGTTGCCTTCAGGGACTACAACGTTTTCGATTTCGTCATAGTCTGTTTTGACGGACTGGATGTGGCATACAGCAATAAAAAAACGGCTTTAAGTACATTAAACAACCCTTCGAAGTGCAGACCAACAAACAAAACAATGTAGTTTTGCAATTTAAGTGTTGCATGGCATGTTACAAATTTTTTATAGTTGCATAATTATGTTGGCAGAGTGGGGGAAATATAGCAAACGTTGCCTTGAATATTCAAGGCGGAAAAGCTTTTTAGTCTTTGTCCAAAACAGGTGACCTTCCTTTATCTAGAACCATTGAAGTTCACTGTTCTTCATGCTTGCTTCGCGAAATTGTGATAACCTGCTGGATTTATAGATTTGAGTGAAGAATCTCGCAATACACGCTATTCCTTCTCTATTGACTGCGATGCAGTGTCGCATATTCATGGTTGGCATATCTATATGGCATGACTTTTTTTATTTCAAATTAAAGTTATATTCATGGTTGGCATACCTATATGGCATAACTTTGTTTATTTCAAATGAAAGTTTATCTTATTTCATTTTGATCCTGTGATTTCAATTCTTATTTGCATTAGGAATTATTTGTTAGCTCTATCATACTGTGATCTTGTCCTCTTGCTTATCTTCGCTGAGAACTTAATGCTGATTGCATTCTAAAGTAGGCTTCAATGAAGCCAAAAGAAGAGAAAAGAGCGAGAGAGAAGATGAGAGAGCAATTTAGAGAATCAACTAACAAAAAGCACACATAAAAACTAAGCCTGTTTTGGTGTACTACCTTACATGGGGACAAAGTATTCGGAGAACAAGCGTGACAGAGTGAGTAAGCTAGAGTTCAGATGATTCTCCTGTGCAACTGTGAAGCCCATATCAATTTTATCAAGTGTCATAGTTCCTGGCGAACGCAAGACACGCGAAAAATCTTGGACTAAATGATCTACCTTTTATACAACACCTTCAGAGCCTGGCCTCCCCTCTGTTATCTCTATATAACCAGTCTGCAATACCCATGGTTACAGACATTCGTTCCCGACTATAGTTATAGAAGGCTCTACCCTAAGGTAGTGAATTCAGAAGTATGCACCCTCAAATCTTGTCATATACCAAGCCACACTCACCATCACGCACACGCAAGTACTTTCACCCATGCCCTACCCAAATTAATATTGACCCTCCACCTTCTGTCCAGTTACAATACGGACTGAAAGGAATAGACAAAAAGCAACAGAGTTGAAAAAAAAAACAGCTTCTAGTAGCGCTGGGTGTCCATGTAACATTATAGTTTAGTTTACTAAAAACCCAACATTTGCACCTAACAAGCGACATCAAATACTATATATTTCTGGCGTGAAAATATTGTAAGCACTATTGTTTATTCATATCGCGAATTGCCTTTTCATCAGCATATGGGTGCGAGGCGACATATTTCCTGCAAAAGTAAGTACACAGCCACGCTTCCCAGCATCGTTAGTGTGTCATTTCTCTCTCTCTCTCTCTCTCTCTCTCTCTATATATATATATATATATATATATATATATATATGCCTTGAAAAAGACGGGGTTCCTGTCGAAACGTTGGCACAATAAACAGTTGTTATGTGAAAGCGCATCTAATTTCATATATATATATATATATATATATATATATATATATATATATATATATATATATATATATTGTGAGCGCTGATTGTGTTGCTCATCATTTTCACTTTCACCTGCGCATACAAAGCACCGTGATCATCATCATCGTAGCCGCTCGCTGTTTGTTCGGTTGCTGGCTCGCGCGTCTGGGTTGACAATAAAACGGTCGCTCCTTCGTACCTGACGTCGTCTCACAAGTGGTGGAGCGTGCTGTGATTCCCAAGTCCTCGTGCACTACCGGTCACCTCTGGAGCTCCGATCAGGTCGACGGCTGTGCTTGCCAACAGTGATGGCGCAAAACGACCCACCCCCTGCCGCCTTCTTCGCACCACCCGCTCAGCCTGCTGGGCCTCTCCACACCGTGAGTACCTCGCAACGAGACCCTCCAGTGTTTTCTGGCCTTCGCGGTGAGGACGTAGAAGAATGGCTGGACAGTTACGACCGTACCAGTGCTTGCAATTACTGGGATGAGGCACATAAGCTGCGCTATGTACCCTTTTATCTGAAGGAGGTTGCTAAGACGTGGTATCATAACCACGAACGCGACTTTCCTGATTGGTCAGCATTCACGGTGCAGCTGCGTCAAATATTCGGCACTTCTACAGGACGCTCTGAGGTAGCTAAACAGAAGCTCGCTACCCGCATCCAGGGGCCTGACGAATCGTACACATCGTACATTGAAGACGTTCTGGCCCTCTGCCGCCGCGCCCAAAAGGACATGCCGGAGGCCGATCGTATTCGGCAAGTAATGAAAGGCATCAACTCCGTCGCCTTTAATGCTCTTGTCATGCAGAGCCCGACAACAGTTCAGGACATTATTACCACCTGCCAGCGCCTGGACGCACTTTACTCAATGCGCCTTCCACACGCCTCCTATGACACTCGTCTTACTGGCGAGCATGAGCTGCGAGCTCTAATTCGCACCATAGTGAGAGAGGAACTTCACAGCCTTGTTCCTGCCAGCGCACCGACTTCACCTGCCCGCTCACCACCTCCTAACCTGCGGGAAATTATAAAGGACGAATTGGCGTCGATGACGAGCGTCGCACGTGCCCCGCCTCCTGTGCCCTTACATGTGCCTACGTATGCCGAAGTCGTGTCACGGCCTCCTCCACCTACTCCACCTGTAACTACGGACGTCGTATACGACCATTTGGCCGCGATGGCAGCCAAGGCACCACCACAACCACACTTTCCTGCCTGGCGCCCTACGCGCCCCGTCTGTTACTACTGTGGCATAAGAGGACATATCTCCCGCTTTTGCCGTCGGCGCCAGCAAGATGAACGACGAGGTTATTCTTCGTACGAGAGTGACCGGGCTGCGAGGTCTGACCCCTACGTTCCAGGAACCTACATTCCCTCGTCACGACGTTCGCCTTCGCCTCCTTTGTCCCACGGTGAACCTCGTTCTTCCCGCTCACCCCGCCGTCGTTCACCATCGCCCTTCCGCCGTACTACTTCGCCTTTACGTTCTGCCCGGATGCCCCTCGACAGCCACTCGGAAAACTAGCAGCTGCAGTTTTTGGAGGAGAAACTGCCTGTCGTCGAAGTGTCCCAATTCCTCCTGCGCGCCCTGCAAATTTACTAACTGTTTGTGTAGAAGGCATTTCGGTTGACGCACTCGTGGACACTGGAGCAGCCATTTCAGTCATTGATCGCGAACTATGTCATCGTCTACGAAAAGTGCAAACTCCATATGTTGGTCCGGTGTTATGTGGTGCTAATGAAAATAGAATTTACCCTATTGGACAATGCACTGTTCGTGTTCTGATCGACGGAATTCGCCACCATATACAATTGGCTGTGCTTTCTTCATGTGCTCATCCGATTATATTGGGCTGGGACTTCCTGTCAGCCGCTTCCGCTGTCATTTCGTGTGGTCCGCCCGTTATTCGCATTACGGACACTGAAAATTCTAGTGCTTACGATTTTTCGTCGCCTCACCTTGTTGCAGCTGCAGACTTTGTACTGCCCCCGGCCCAAGAACGTATCCTCACCATTAGATCCAGCGATACCATTGACGGTGACGCAGTGGTTGTCCCCGATCAGCGCTGCATTTTCCGAGGAATCGCCATCGCATGTTGTCTAGTGCGGTTTTCGCGTGGTCATGCCAGTATCACCGCCTACAACACGACAACAGAGCCACAACTACTGCCAGAGGGGTCCACTGTTGCCAGCCTTATCGACATAGCACCGGTATGTGTCGTCACTGTATCGTCTCCGCCGACAGTCGCTAAGTGTACGCCACCAGGAGGCTCATCTAATGCGCTTAAAGCCACTTTGAGTCCATATCTCACTCCAACGCAAACTAATGACTTAATGGCCCTTTTAACAAAACACAAGACTTGTTTTGACGTTTGTTCGGACGGCTTAGGTCAAACTACGGTGACCTCTCATCACATCGCCACAGACGGTTCTCGTATAATCCGCCGTCACCCTTACCGCGTGTCGTCTTCAGAACGCAAGGTCATCGAGGAACAAGTCAATGACATGCTCGCACGCAACGTTATCAGGCCTTCCACAAGCCCTTGGTCTTCTCCTGTTGTCCTAGTTAAGAAAAGGGACGGATCAGTGCGATTTTGCGTTGATTACAGGGCACTAAACAAAATTACGCGCAAGGATGTATATCCTATGCCTCGAATTGACGATGCACTTGACACCTTACAGGGTGCAGAATATTTCTCAAGTCTCGACCTACGATCTGGGTATTGGCAGATCCCGATGCATGAGTCTGATAAAGAGAAGACAGCGTTTGCTACTCCTGATGGTCTCTTCGAATTCAATGTGATGCCTTTTGGGCTCTGCAATGCCCCAGCCACATTTGAGCGGATGATCGATACGGTGCTGCGTGGCCTAAAATGGAAGACCTGTCTTTGTTACCTGGACGACATCGTCATCTTTTCATCCAGCTTCTCGCAACACCTAGAACGTCTAGACGAGGTGCTCACATGTCTAGCCAAAGCCGGTCTCCAGCTAAATACCAAGAAGTGTCGGTTTGCGAGCCGCAGCATCAAAGTGTTAGGCCACGTTGTCAGCAAGCTTGGCATCGAACCTGATCCCGACAAAGTGGCCGCTGTGCTGCACTTTCCTAAGCCCACCACGCTTAAAGACCTTCGCAGCTTCCTCGGCTTAGCCTCTTACTTCCGCCGTTTTGTCCGTGATTTTGCCACTATCGCGGCTCCTCTTCACAAACTCCTGACCACAAGTGCATCATTTCTTTGGACAGATGACTGTGAAGCTGCTTTCCAGACCCTGAAGCGATGCCTCACGTCAGGGCCAGTTCTTCGCCATTTTGATCCCACAGCCCCTACTATATTACACACTGACGCAAGTGGGCACGGAATCGGCGCTGTCCTGCTGCAGCGTGACCAGGCTTCACAAGAGCAAGTCGTGGCTTACGCGAGCCGTACTCTCTCCCCAGCGGAACGCAATTACAGCATCACTGAACAGGAATGTCTCGCTATCGTATGGTCCGTGCAAAAATTTCGCCCCTATTTGTATGGCCGCCGCTTCACGATCGTCACGGATCATCATGCGCTCTGTTGGTTGTCATCATTAAAAAACTTGTCAGGACGCCTCGGTCGTTGGGTGCTCCGACTGCAGGAGTATGACTACAGTGTCACATACCGGTCGGGTCGCAAACACCAAGATGCCGACGCTTTGTCACGCTGTCCGCTGTTGCAAAATCATGACGCATCTACCTGCTGCGCAGCACCTCCCAGCCAAGAGACCAAGCAGATGACCAGTCTTAGTCCCATCGAGCCCACTGCACCGGATGACTTCCTTCAATCCGCAGACCTCACCTCGCTCCAACGTGCAGACACATACTGCCGTACAATCATCGATCGGCTCACCGGCTCATCTCGTGCTCCCAACAGCCGCTTGCGACGACAACTCACGCGTTTCAAACTTCATGACGGAACGCTACTTCGACAAACTTACCATCCTCTCGGTAGCCGATGGGTCCCGGTCATACCTCGCTCACTTCGACTCCAAGTCTTAGAAGCCTTTCATGACGACCCGACGGCTGGCCACTTGGGTTTTCATAAAACCTACGATCGCATTAAGACTCGCTGCTTCTGGCCTGGCCTCTCCACTAGTGTTTCCAGGTACGTCACTTCCTGTTCATCATGTCAGCACCGAAAACGTTCGACAACTCTTCCCGCCGGCCCTCTACAACCTCTCCCGTGCCCATCCGCTCCCTTCGAGTTCGTCGGCATAGACTTATACGGACCCCTTCCGCTTACCGCCGCCGGTCACCGCTGGATTGTTACTGCCGTAGACCATCTTACTCGCTACGCTGAGACGGCAGCTCTTCCTACTGGAGCTGCCAGCGAAGTAGCCGACTTTGTTCTGCGTGCCATTATCCTGCGCCACGGCGCCCCTCGTGTTCTCCTGAGTGACCGTGGCAAGACATTTCTTTCTCGTGTGCTCGCTGAAGTTTTACAGGCCTCTGACACAATCCATAAGACCACCTCGGCATATCATCCGCAAACAAATGGTCTTACTGAGCGTTTTCATAGAACTTTGTCAGACATGATCTCTATGTATGTCCAACCCAATCACAAGAACTGGGACACAATACTACCTTTCGTCACGTTTGCCTATAACACTGCCCTACAACGCACTACAAGTTACAGCCCGTTTTTTCTTGTGTATGGCCGTGCACCATCTTTTGTTCTAGACACCAGCTTTTTGTCCACGCCTTCTGTCCCATCTGCGTCCCTTCCGGAAGAATTCGCTGCCCGTGTCAACCACTGCCGCACAATCGCCCGCGCCAACACCTCTACCATTCAGGCCCAGCGAAAAGTTCGTTGTGATGCGACACGTCGAGTTGTGTCATTCTACCCAGGCGACGAAGTGCTCCTCTGGACACCTGTTCGCACACCCGGCCTCTGTGAAAAATTCATTCACAGATACCTGGGTCCTTACACCGTGCTTGAACGAACATCGGCCGTAAATTATCGCGTCGCTCCGGTTACTTCGGCTTCTGATCGCCGTCGTCGCGGGACCGAGATCGTCCATGTGTCTCGCCTGAAACCTTACATCCGGCGCTCATACACTTACTAAATGAACGTCTTGCAGACCGCTTTCGTGTAGGGGGGAAATAGTGTGAGCGCTGATTGTGTTGCTCATCATTTTCACTTTCACCTGCGCATACAAAGCACCGTGATCATCATCATCGTAGCCGCTCGCTGTTTGTTCGGTTGCTGGCTCGCGCGTCTGGGTTGACAATAAAACGGTCGCTCCTTCGTACCTGACGTCGTCTCACAATATATATATATATATATTCCAGTAGATTCTCCGTGAGTGGTCACAACGTGGTTTACTTCGACGTTTCGGCCTAGAGTCTGGCCTTCATCAATCCTGATGAAGGCCACACTCTAGGCCGAAACGTCGAAATAAACCACGTTGTGACCGCTCACGGAGGATCTACTGGACTATATGCAACGCCACGGCCACTCAACCACCATTCCTGCATATATATATATATATATATATATATATATATATATATATATATATATATATAAAGTATGGGATATGGCACAAAGGAGGCAGTGTCGACAAGGATAAATATATTTATTTCCCAACAGTTTCTGGAGTGGTCCTCCCTTGGGAGGACCCCTCCCGAAACTGTTGGGAAATAATTATAATTACCCTTGTTGACAACGCTCCCGTTGTGTCACATCCCATACCTTCACGAAGACCAACTGGCCCATTGAATTATTACTCCCACTATATATATATATATATATATATATATATATATATATATATATATATATATGAGATCTGACAGACAGTAATGCCAAGGAATGTACAGGAGAAGTTATTAGAACCAATGGAATGTAAATAAGAAGAGAGAAAGTCCTGCTCACGGCTGGTTATTTTTTTCACACACTTTTCTCTCTTCTTATTTACATTCCTTGGCATTACTGTCTGTTAGATCTCATAAATATTGTGTCAAAACACGGAAAAACGAGCCCTTAGTTATACATTTCTTTCCCTTATATGTATATATATATATATATATATATAAATGTGTCTGTGTGTTTCACTTGTTACTTTATATTTATATCCTTGTTGTTTTTATGAATAGTGGAGACATTTATGGGTAGTACACATTGAAAAATTGACCAGCAATTACCTCCTAGGAAAAATAAAGAAAGAAAGGTAACGAGAGAAGAAGCTCGACAACACCGAACCCATTGCACCCTACACAGCATAGACCTTACAGACAAGGAGGGGTGAATATACTTACGATTTTTGTGACGGCCTTGCGAACGTCTTTCGTGTTAAACCTTCACTTTTTGCAAATGTGAAACGACTGAATATAACGCCGGGTACTTCTCGATTATAAAAACTGCCCATGGTCTTTGTCTTTTGCTGCAGTTGTTTTGCCGCATCACCATGAGATTTTCGTATTCGTTAGATCTGTGTAACGCTATGGACGATGACTATTTTTATGCTACAGCATGCAGGTAATTTAATTAGGAATACCGAAATCAAGTGTTGCAGCTCTTCGCTGCTGCGGGTGCAAAGTGAGATCTTGAACATGTTTGCAATTTGCAACTTTCAGATATATTTAAGCAAGCTTCCGAAGTGCACATGTTTTTATTTTTATACCTCGCTGCCACCTGTGCGACATGTGGTGTTCGTATTTGTTTTCAATGAAAAGAAGAGAACGGAAAAGTGTAAATGGCATTACGTCAAGTGTGAGTGTACGCGTACCAAAAGCAGACACCCGGGTAACTGCGGTATAAGCTACGCTCCCGGCTGCCGTGCTATCAAACTTTAGAGCGCTAGGGTATGTCAAGTGAAGTTTATTACATATTTCACATTTGGTTACATGGTTGAAAACAATAGTACCCCCTTCTGTGTGACTACCTTATGTGTCCTAACTTACTCTGGTGTGAACAGCGTGAGTGTAGGTTAGGACAAAAAATTTTGGAGCATTCGAGCAGCTCTTCCTCGGAGAAGTAGCCTGTTCACTCCTATTGTGACATGCGTTGTGTTCTTCCTAAATACACAAAAGGTTTCACAGTGATGCGCGTTATACCCGTGAACCACTGCGCACCGACTCTCTTTGTAGCGCTCACCAACTCTGATTAACTAAAACGCTAGCTTTCACTGAATCGTCTTGCAGGTTGTTGCAACACTGCCTTTTTCTCAAAAGTCTATGAAAAATGATTTGCTCAATTGCTTGATGATGTCGGGTAAAAAAAAACCTAAAAGCGTACAGGCACCCATTCTGCAAAATATAAAAGCAGCAATGATTATGTCTGAAACCAACAATATTAGGAATTTTTTATTAACTTCTAAGATTTGAAAGGATTATTGACTCTTTATCAAGTCGTTAACAAGTTTCAATTTTTCGGCCAGCTAATTATATTTTCTTGCATCCAAGCAACAAGAGGCGGGAGAGCCAGAAATCACAGCTGTTCTTTTACCAGCACTGGTATAGGTGCTCGTGATGGCAGATTGAGAGGGAACAGCTGTTTCTGCAGGCACTCCCCGTCTAAATATTGTTAGCGTCAGTTTTGTTTACTCTTTACTTTGTTTTGATGGAGAGTACATAATAGTGTAGGAGTTGCTTTCATTTTCATGTCATAAATTAGAATGACTCCGTGGCCCGTGTGCACAGAGCTCGATAGGAACTGGTCACGTCACTAGCTTGTTGATCGTGAGACGCGAAACGTGGTGTTTTGGAAAAGGACGCTCGTCTATTTCCTCACGTCGGCACTCTCAAAGCGATGGCGCCACGATGCCTTTCAAGTGGTGCACACTTGAACAAAAGAACTGGACATTGCGAGAAAGGAGATATCGGGGAGAAAGGAAAAGACACGATGTGGTGGTGAGAGACGACGCCGATTTTCGTGAGGTGGCACGGTGAGGCACACAGCATTGAACTCCGGCAGGGGATCTTAGACTTCCCCGATGTAGACAGTGGTGACAAATGACCGGGTCTGGCGGAAGCCGGGCGCCTTCTTCGTCGTCGTCGTCATTGTAACCGTCCCGCAGCACGCGAGTTGGCGAGCGTTGACGCACTCAGAAGCATACGAGGCCCATATATCTTTCGCGTGGCTTGCTTCGCACCATCTGAGGGTAACTCCATGAGGGACAAACATCTCGAAGAATGGATGACTAGTCAGGGAGTTTAACTTCTCTTCAGAGCCGGAAAGAACGACTACGATTGAAGGAGGCAATGCCGAGTCATTTCTTCGGTGGAAGTCATTGCTTCTTTACCGTATGGATGCCTCGTAGATGTCACAGAGAATAAGAAGCGAGGGGGGTGCAGCATAGATTGGGTGAGACACGCAAGGGTTAGTCCAAAGGTGAACTTTTGACAGACTTCTGTCTGGTTGTGCGGAAATTAAATAACGTTGAAATAGGAAAACCAACCGAAATTTCTTTGGTGTCCATTTTCCAATAATGATAATGAATAGAGACGCATGAACGAAGCTGCCTTCGATGAGTTTCTTTCCTTATCTCTTTTAGGAGCTTGCTTCGTATGCTCGATCCTTGTGCATTCATCCTGTCGTCATAGCCACGCTTCATCTGGAGCAAATGACAGGGTAAGTATAGAACGCGATGTGCCTGTCTGTCTTCTTCCGTGATAGGGCACGGGCTTTAGAGGGCCCGCTGGCCAAGCGACGCTATACGGTAGAAAACGCAAACTCCGACGCGAGACGCAGCCGACGCAACCGGCATCCGCTTACGTGCAAAATTAGGAAGATTTAGAATCGTTAAGCTTCGACACCAGCGCTTTGCGGACCGCACGCGCCTCACGCTATTTCGGAGTTTTTGCAAGCGTACCACAAGCGCGAACGGTGGCTCGCGTTACGAGCATGAGCAGTGGCAGCGACTGCACCGCAAGGGTTTCCGGTGCGCTATTTCGTATGAACTCCCTATTATCGTATGAAACTCTATGGCGCGCCCATAGTTCGCACCGTTTCAAGGCTCGGGGCGCTTGCGACTTCTGGTCATATCACCGATTTTTGTGGAGTAGGGGGGAAGGGTCGCTGAAAATAATCTTCGCTATATTAATCATAAGAATAATTGTTGCGGTTTTACGTCTTGAAACCTTCGCTACCAGTTATTGGGCACATCTTTGCATAATGGTCGAGTGGATGCCCAAAGTATTCATGGTTTACCAGATTTAACTTCTGGAGCAAGCTCCTTCGTCATCATTATCTTCGTGAATATAGCGCCATTTTTTCGCTTTTATTCGCTTCAAGTGACTGTGCAAGAAATAAAAGCCAGCGTTGAAGGAAGCACTCCTTTCGGTTCACGATACAGCCATCCACCTGATCTGGCAGGCCATCTAAGGCTTCCTTATTTTAAGATGAGATTTGGACTTGACATTTCTGATTGCAGTTTAATTTCTGTAATTTTTCGTATAACTTCTGTTCGTGACATCCCGAAATTGAGGGGAAAGTGTATTGGCCAAGATAAAATACATGTGCCGAAAAACTTGTCAAAGTAGGCGAATGTGTTTAACGCGGCGAAATTTTTATTGCCACCCGTTTGGAAAAGCGTCGAGGGCCGATAAGTGACTGACAGCTTTTTTTTTTCTTAATGGAACCTTCGGGCATAAAGTAGCGAGCAAGAAACAGTTGATTGATTTGTGGGGTTTAGCGTCCCAAAACCACCATATGATTATGAGAGACGCCGTAGTGGAGGGCTCCGGAAATTTCGACCACCTGGGCTTCTTTAACGTGCGCCCAAATCTGAGCGCACGGGCCTACAACATTTCCGCCTTCATCGGAAATGCAGCCGCCGCAGCCGGGATTAGAACCCGCGACCTGCGGGTCAGCAGCCGAGTACTTTAGCCGCTAGGCCACCGCGGCGGGGCAGCAAGAAACAGTCGTAAAGCACAAAAATAATAATGACCAAGCTGCGATATAAAGAAACGCAAGTCTACAGGAAGTAAGCCCTGTGGTGTACTGTAAAGAAACAGTGTCCAGAATTAATCTTTCGTCTTACTATTACTTTGACTAATTTAGGACATGAGGCTTCATAAATGTATCGGTGCCTTTTTTTTTGAGGGACGAGCGATAAAGCCCGACACAGTCCCTTTCTAATATTACGAGAAAGACCAACTAAACGCTCTCTGAAACCAGTCCAGCTGTCAAAGAGAAAAAGCGCTTGCGCAGTAATATAGGTGGAGCACCTCATTGTCCCGGCGCGTCGGTGCGCACTTCGTTTGCTGCTGCTGTGACGATGGTGTTGCAGTAAGCGCGCGAGAAAGTCACCACGAAAAACGCCCTTTCGGTGATGATCGCTGAACCACCAGCTCGCAAGAGGAGAGCGGCGCTCATCCACGAGACACAATGCCGAGGACGCGAGCGACCGCCAGCAAGTTTGTCGACTAAAAATTAAAAAAAAAGATGGCTTCTGGCGCTGCACAAACGTTCAACTGCCAACCCGTATATATGGGCACTGCATATTGACCTGCAATGAAGGGCCGGGAAATTTCTCTTTTGCCTAGTTGCTCGTTAACTAAGCGGGCTGTGTGTTTTTGAGTCTAATTAGAGCAAACTGGGGGCTCCGATTCGACCCGTAAAAACAGCATGCTTCACTTCTCCCCAAGTTTCACGTAAAGGGAGCTGCAATGCCGTTACCTACATGCCCCTTCACCAGTTTTTTTTTTCGTCAAGATGTCTCAGAACTTGGTTTTACTGACGTTGCAGACCATTTAATATGAATCCGGTTTTCCGCGCCTTGTAAATCTGGTCTTGGCAGGCAGCGACTCTGACGCGCACAGGCGCCCGCCAGGGCTCGTCACTTGACAAACTCGTCCATCCTATGTTTGTTGTCTAACCCTCCAACTCGTGTTGCGTAACACGACGATTGCGGTTTTTCAAGAGGCGCCTTTCGCTGTTGCCATCCTGTAGTACGGCTTCCTCTCTCGCCGGGCTTGTCGTATTGCTCGGCAGCCATCCTCTCAGGGGGAACGCCTTCATCGATCGCCACTCTTCTAGGCGCAGGCACACATTTGTAGCTCCAGTGCGGATCGGCGGTTCTACCTTTATACGCGCCTGCTGAAAAAACTCAGCTCTTCGTTACAGCTTTATGCAAATCAATGAACAGTTGCTACTCTGCTTTGTTTTCAGAGTGGCCCGTCAGTCCTGTTATTGTATGCGAAGCCATAAGCTTTTTTATATATTCGAACGGTTCCCTCGTTATCGCTCGGGCTTCCCATTCGCACAACAGAGTGCATTTGAAAGAAGCTCATGGCATAGAGGTGGCTTGACCATTAAATTGTAGGCTACATGTATCAAACTAGGTGTGGCCATTCTTGGCTGCCATCATGGTGCACCGACTACCAATTTTTGTTGCACCTTGCATTAATAATAGGCTTGGTGCATTTGCGTTTCTTGTTAGCTGGTTCCAATGCACCCTACCATTTTTTTCCTCTGAACTAGGATATTTTCTCTGAACTAAGAACTAGGCTATTGCATTATATATGGAAACATAGCTAATCCAATACGCAGCAAAAGTAGCCAAAGGCTAGGTACCAGCTTTCCTGGTGGTAGCAAAATGTACACACCATTTCAACAATTATTAACTGCGCTTGAATTTGCTATTTGCGGCTGCTAAATATTATTTTTGTTCAAGCTTTCGAAGTAGAATTTAAAAACACAGTCAAAAGTGGGTTTACCTCCTCATATATTCTGTTCAAAAGACTCTGTGGTTCATCCACTGCAACGAGTTATAGCTGTGCGGTGGTGATACCAGCTTGAGCAATAACCCTGCGAATCAAACCCTCATATATCGCTTCGTCTACGGAAGCAGAACTTGTGGCTCTGCGTTGTGCCCTTGATTACATCACATCCCCATCCCAGAGACTGAGTAAATGGGCTGTGTTTTCAGACTCAAAATCAGCCTGAAATAGCATGCAGTCTGCTCTTCAACGACGTTGCCATGAATGACTCACGAACGAGACTCTCGAACATCTTCCCCGCGTACACAGAAACAGACCAAGAAGTCAATTTTAAGTGGCTACCTGGTCATTGAGGGATCAGTGGCTATGATTCCGCAGACAACGCGGCTCGCACATCCCACAAAGAAGAGCTCACCTTTCCGATTCCTCTGTCAAAGACAGACGCTGCAAGGCAACTTCGTCATCTGGCACGTAGTTTGTGTCTGCTGGAGTGGAACACCCCAAGCATGACGCATACAAGACTCCATCAAGTAAACCTTCAAGTGGAGCTTCGACTTCCATCTGGACTTCGTCGACGCGAAGCTTCACTTCTTTTCGGCTTTGATGGGGACTTGCCTTCGCAAAAGCATATACAACCTTCATTGGAGTGACCAACAGTGCAGAATGCGTCGTCTGCGACACTGAAGAACACATTGATTATCTGCTATGCCGTTGCCCTCAAATGCCTCTGAAGACAAAAGCTTTCTGGTGCGTTGCAACAATTGGACAATCGAACACTCTGTGCAGATGCTGCTGGAGCACCGTCCTCGTCTTTCATCGGCTCGAAAGTCAGTGAAAGCCCCATTTCACTTTTTGAGGACTACAGACATATGTAAACGCCTCTAACTTTTGCATAGTTCTACCGCTGCATCCGCGTCAGCCTATCTACTTACGGCTTTCTCATTTGTTTACCTTTTCTCTCCTTTCCCTCTCTCTTATAATTATACTCCACTTTCCCATCCCCCCGCGTAGCGTATCCAACCAGGCATTTGCCTGGTTAACCTTTATGCCGTCTCTTTTGTTGTTCTTCATTCTTTGTTCAAAATATTCGTCTTTGAAGAAAGGTGGTAACGAGGAGCGTGAGGTTGGAAAAAATATGATAATGTTGTGTATTTGTAGATTCTAATGCACCTTGTGATCTTAATGTTCATCAGATGGTAAAATAATCGCTGTCATTCGATAAAAAGACGCACCTTGCTGCATTGTGCTGGAACACAAGGGAACGAACCTAAGTGCTGTGCGTACAGTTAAGCCTTAGTTGGCGCCGGTAGTCGTACTGGACGTACCTAAACCTTTCTTGTTTTAGGGGCGAAGCTCCTTATAACGGCAACCGTTCGTCCATCGTAGCCATCGTAGTGTGTAACAAATATAACATTTTGACCTTCAAGGTGGTGCCGGTGAGAGATTTCTTCTGTGCGTTGTTGAACAATGAGAATAGGTGCTCAGTGTACAAGCCAATGGCTGTTAATGGGGAATAAGAGACAGGAGCATTCGGCTTCTAGTTAACGCGCACGCTGATTCGATCCCCATTAGCAGCCATTGGCATGTACATAGAGCACTATCTGACAAGAAAGGGTTGCTACGTTATGCTTGCTGGGTGTAACCTCTTTAGTTTTAGAAAGGTTTAGCGAGCGTTGAGCCGCAGTGCCATGAATACAGAGAACTAGTATATACCATGAACTCGAGGTGGTTAAAGGTGGGAAGTAGACACGAAGCGCAAGTCGTAAGAAAGTGTGTGTGTGCCTCCTCTCGTTCAGTCCTTGGAATGTCCGCTGGATGGCGGTGCTTCTATAAAAGGAATATATGATGAAAAGATACGAGATAGTGGTACTTGAAGTGTTGAATAGGTGGACGAACGGACACACAGACAGACGCATGGACGAATGCAGGGACGGACGCTCGAACAGACGCACGCACGGACGGGCGGATGGACGCATGGACGGTCACACAGATGGACGCATGGACGGACGGAAGCAAGAACGAATGGACAGAGGAATGCTTCGCCCCTCTCTTCATCATTCAGTCCGTGCATATGCTGCCATTTTTTTTTCAGTAGTCCCGGCGGTGTTTTCCTGGCGTCTTTGAGTTTGCTGCTTTGTTATTTCTGGCGTATTTCTTAGAATGTCTTTGAAGCAGCGTCTAGCGGCTACCTGAAGGGGCTCCACGTAGTGCACGGGAGATACAGGTGTGGCCACTGCTGCAGGTAACACGGCTAGCGTCGCCAACTGGCGGCGCGCGAAATATCTGTCGAGTAGTTCCGATGAGCGCTGCCCCGAAGTGCGCGTGTTCCCTTTAATAGTGGCCGACAGAAAATGCACAGGCTGTGAACACGTTTGTCAGTGAATTTAATTGGGCTAGTTACTTCTGCATGTCGACGATACCAATATACTTTTTGTAGACGTGGACAGAGAATTGACAGCGCACACCTGTCTTTTCCCTGTGCGCGTTTTCAAAGCGCACCAAAATCGTCGATATGCAGGAGAAGAGTTGTCCGATCCATAATGAAGTTTTCGATTCAGCTTTTCGACAGAAACTGAAAACCTGCCTCCTGTCGAACCACGAAGATATTTGTGCTTTTGTCTAAGTACACCACCTCGGGATAAACGCTTATATCTGCACGTGTGTCACACCGAGCACTTTTTATAGAGATCAGTGGCGATCGAAACCACTCGTGACCTGAATTGTTCGTGTGACTGAGAAATTACAAAATGTAGTGATTACATGAAGACGTCAACTGTGGCTGGGTCATGAAGCCTATTATGGCTTACTCACCAGTAAACAATTGATGAACCAATCATTCTACGGCTCATGTTCTCACCGAAAAATAAATAAGTTAAAAGATGCCAATGTTAGTGCAGAAAAACCGGTGATTAGTCGTTTTCTCACACAGATCAGAGCCCACTCGCTGGCGTCACTTAAATAAAATTGAATGCAAAGACAACAAAACGTGACCCCACGACGTACAATGCGCGGCTCCTTATAGCGTGTTTTGAACAGTTCACGTTAGTGATGTCACTCAAACACGTTTCCGATAGATTTTAAGTATAACTTTCTTGTTACCCATTTCAGGCGTCAGTACACACCTATCTTTCACGGGTGGAAGATGACAGGGACCAATGTGTCGTCAGATAGGGGCTTCCTACTACTTTAACGTCAGAGTATCGCCTCTGTGCTAATAGTCGTCGCTGAGCTTTACATTGCCTTTAATGCAGTGGGCAGAACAAACCTGTGCCATTTTCGTGAAAATCCAGTTTTCTCGCATGATCACTGCAATGCAGGTGCTCTTTTATCGTCATCGGTCGGAAAATAGAGCGTTTTCACTAGCATGCAAATTTAGTTCGCGCTTGCTGGCTGCATCCTGGCTTGACACGGCATGTGCTCGATTTGCGACTGCTGCATTAGAATAATTTTATCCGCATAGAACGTTAGAATACAAGCAGTCGCGGCCAGCAGCGAAGGCTAAAAAAATTGCCCGCAGCTTCCCTCGGGGGAACACTGAGGAGGATGCGGAAGCATGTAATTGGTTAACGGGTGTTAAATTGCGACTTACTTGGGTCGATGGCTAAATTGGTTAACGTGGTTGTGAAATGGGGTGTTAAATGAGTGAACACGTACGGCACGTATGCGAAAGGGCGGTGTTTTATTTATTGCGACGAACCAACGGACGAGCGGCAACTGAGCGAGCGAGCGCCGACCTTGAGTATATATACAGCGCGACGGTGCATGCGCTGTCAGCTGTCGAATGTTCTCGAAGGAGAAGCGCGCGCGCGGCACAGATGGCGACGGCGCGACGGCGCATGCGCTGTAAGCTGTCGAATGTTCTCGAAGGAGAAGCGCGCGCGGCACAGATGGTGGGCGACGGCGCGACGGCGCATGCGCGCGCGTCAGCTGTCGAATGTTCGAGAAGCGGTGCGGACGGCGCAGACGGCGCACTACAAGGCGCGAGTATAAGATGCTTCCGCATCTAATATGTTGAACGATTTTGAGTACTTCGTACTCAACTATGGGAGAGCACTGAGCCGTCCCGCTAAAACAGTTTAGTGGCTGGTAACAGAGTTAGACACATGCCTGAATACACAGGCATGGTTCAGTGTGCACCGACGCTCGCGTAGGTTTTAAATAGCTAACTTTACCGTACAAGCTCATGTTTGTGTTACTGGTTTCCGTACCAATACTTTACCTTCCTGGTGCATTTAATGTGAAACTTTGACCGTTTTAACTCGGACACATGTATGCTTTTGAAGTGCAACAAATAACCTTATACTTGATGAACGCGTGAATATTGCAGTAGCAGAGAACGAGTGATTATTGTATCAGACGTAATGAATTAGCTCAACTAAGGCGGTGCGGACGGCGCGGACGGCGCACTACAAGGCGCGAGTATAAGATGCTTCCGCATCTAAAACACGCGAAAACAAGCTAAACCGGAACTCTCCAGGGGTGTTTCACGGTGAACGCACAATGTTGCCAGAGACCGGCAAGCGCCTGCGAAACCGTCTATAGCCATATATACAATATACAGTTCCGGTGGGCCGTCACTCCAGCCAGCGCGTCGATCCATCGTCGCACTGGTGGTCCCTGACGAGATCGCCAATGACATCGAGGGCCAGGCTGCGCTCGTGCTCATGGACCGCTTGGTTGTCTGCAGCAGCAGCGCGGGGTGACACGAAGGATGGAGAAATGGGCGTCAGAGGAGCTCCGAGATTGAGGCATTCGATGAACGTTCGCAGCGTCCGAATCCGCATTCGTGTTTCCTTCACTGAGCTGCTGCGTCCGCTTCGTCGAGCGCATCTCTGCGTCACTGGCTACTATCGAATCCTCCGTGGAAAACTCCGAATCCCCCCCCCCCGTATCAGTGCGTCAAAGCTTTGCTATGCTATCGAATTCAGCTCATGCTCTTTTTTTTCTCATTTGATTCCTTCTTAGTTTTCGCGACTCCGTTTTTTGCGGCTGTACTGAGACCTCCTATTGGATGTCTTCCTTTTTTTTCATCTTAGCTTTATACGCAATCGTCACCTTTCTCAGTTTGATATCTCCTCGAGCTGAAATAGGAACCTCTACGCGTTCTGTCACCGATGATGGAAGGGAAGCGGCACGCCTTTTGAACTTCATGCTTTCGAAAGTAATGTCATTTCCAAGTTGGGAGGTAAATAAACCGGGAAAGCCGCGTCACGGGCTGGATAGCACTTTTTGTCAATTTCGTGATATCCGAAATCTGCCCCTCGAGAAGTATTGCCCTACTTCTTTTTTCTACTAGGCTTTTTTGTTCTTTTTCTTTGCGTATTTTTTCTGACTCCCGAGTTTGTCACCTATGATTCAATCTTTGCAGCGTAAGCCGGTTTAATATGTATATACTAAAGGCAACTAAAAGAAGAATGCCAAAATATTTACCTTCATAATGGTCGTCCTCGTTATAGTTGAAAGATTCAGCTCGTTGACAGTGTTGATAAGTGCCTTCCATTCACAGTGTCATGCATCATCGTCGACCTAGAAACACCAGCCTTTCACAATTTAAGCACTTTATAAAGTGGTGTCAGATGAACACATCAAAATAGAATTAACCCCCATTACGGAAACAAGCCCTACCATGGTGGTGTAGTGGCTAAAATACTCGGCTGCCGACCCGCACGTTGCGGAATCAGTGCCTGGCTGCGGCCGCAGCCATTTTTGTTGGAGGCAAGAATGCTGTAGGCCTGTGTGCTCAGATTTGGGTGCACGTTAAAGAACGTGAGGTGGTCGAAATTTCCGGAGCCCTTCATTATGGCGTCTTTCATAACCATATGGTGGGTTCGGTACGTTAAACCCCACATGTCAATCATATCATCATTACGGAAACAACACAGAGAGGCCAGAGCAAGCAGCCTATTGAAAAGTTAGGTGCTATCACCGAGGACATTGAACAATGCTCTGCGGACGACGGCTGCTGCACGCCTAGGTCAGGCCAGTGATTCTTCCTTGGATCCTTAATAAAGCTTATTACCTAGCTACCTAAAAGTAAGCCAATAAGCACCTGGGACATATGAACAGGGCTGATGGACGCTAGCAGTGGTTTCCCACTGCTACCGTCCGCCTAAATCATCCACCAGAAATATTGCTGTCTTCATGTTTTTGATTGGAATAGTATTTGATGCAGTGCAGTATGGCACTTCAATAACTGCGCTTATGACTGATTGTAGGAACTTGTGTACGCAACATGACTACTTCAGTGCTACCAGGGCACGTTGCCGCAGCATGGTCATGACGATATGGGCTTTTTTAGAGGTTCTTTACGCTGATAAGTACACATCCCAGTTATCTTTTTTAAACTATTATCTTTTTGCTCTGGCGATAAGCTTTTTAACATTGGAGGCACGCAGCCTACTACGAGAAAGATCAGTAGCAGCCGTAACATGTGAAGGGGCTGTTGATTTGTTGAGTTTTGCTTCAAAGAGAACATCTCACGTGAGGATATCTCGCGAGAGCGAACTCACATGAGGGCACTTCCATAACCGAGCTGCCATGTTGCGTTCAATGCTTAAGGAATGTATAATATAGAAAATAACGGATTTATAGTTGCTCTAAAAAGCGAAACATGTCGATAGCTACTTATTGTGACGAGAGGATATCAACTCAGACAATTCCTTTGTGCACTATGGCCTCTTCGAAGCCTTCAGTTTAATAAATATGACGCGAAATATGAGCTCATCCGCGATAACGATTAGGAAAAACTTTGCCAGATGCCCCATACCTTGGGAATCGATGTTATACGAAGTATGCAGAGGGAAGGTGACTGTGTTGTAGTTTTTTATTAAGTGAAATGTTACGAAATGACGTTGAAGATATGTACCAATGTTTTGCGCACAGATATATGGTAAACAGCAGCATATTTACTGTTGCGTAACCGTGCCAACAGAAACATAGGTATTAGCAACACCAGAAGCGATAAGCTGATGGGTAGCGCTTCTTCCCGCGAGAATGGCGGCCCTGCACACTGCTAAGTAAATAAGCTTCTGTGAATGGCGCTTCACTAGAATTATCGTTAGCACGACGTGATGCATGGCTGTATGATAGCAGTATTGCTATGTACTGTTTATAAGACTGGATATCCAGCACTGCAACCACAATTGGCGTTTCATCACAATTACGACGTGTTTGAAAATCAGATCCGATACCTGGCGTGGCTCTGCGGTAGAATACTTTCTTGATTTTGACGCAGAATGATGGGGTTCAATTCCGGCTATGACCTTGATACTTAACCTATTCGTTCATTGGGTCAACGCTGTCGATGCCAGCATTTCGGGGCGAGCTCCTTGGGGCCGACCTAGTTGGCGTCCATCACGCCCCACAATACTCCAACCGAAACTCAACACATGCGCAACAGAAAGCGAAAAGTTATGTGTAAACTAACTTTATGCGAATCAAATATACAACAGCATAATCCATCATAACCCGCTCCATCCGTATGGCCGTTCGACCACGCATCCGTCCGTCCGTGCATTCGTCCATGCATCCATCCATCTGGCTATCCAACAATCCATATGTCTGTCCATGCATTCGTTCATGCATGGACGGACAGGAGGTTGTATGAACGGATTCATATGCATGCATCCATGCATACGTCCACTTGTCCGTCAGTGCGTCCTTCCTACCGTGCATCCGTGCATGCGTCCACGTCTGCGTTCGCTTGTGTGCCCGTCCATCTATCAGTCCTTCTTTTATACTAGTCGGTGAGTTCAACATCGGCATTATGCACCTTGAGACCTATTGCTTCGCCCACTCGTCGTTATTCACTACGTGGAGGTACACCAATTTTTCTTAATGCTCTCGAATGTAAATTACCAATATCAGTTTGTGCCGTTTCTTGGCTGATATTAACCGTCAATCACTGTCAGTACACTGCGCTTAACTACAGTGGATCTTAACATGACGTGACGGCTGTATTGTAGGAGAATATATGTAATATTTATGAATCTGTTAGTCATCACTGCATCCCGAAGAACGTCTCATGAAAATTACAGCCTGTTTGAAAAGCAAGTGCAAGACCTGGCGTGGCTCTGTAGAATACTTGGTTGGAACTCAGAATTCTGGCGTTCTATTCCTGCTAGGACCCTGACATTTTTTCTTTACATTCGTCGGGTCAACGCAGCAGATCTCAGAGTTTTTTAACACTTATGCTTTAAAGCTGCCATGTCTGTTATCGCTGTTCCTGGGCAGATTTGAATAGTCCATAATCTGTGGCACATAACAACATACAAGCAGTGGCACATACCTGCCCGCGGTTATGTGCTACACTCTGGCGGAAAGTGTTTGACGACGTACGTGACGCGATTGTGACATTATTCATGTCATGATTAGTGATTCCTATTCGCCAAACCATCTTATTCTCCCATACTATCTTTGGTTTACCCCAAAAGAAGGAAATGATCACGAGAGCACCCAGACGTAGGCAGGTAGATAGATAATAAATAAATTGATTGATTGATGTGTGGAGTTTAACATCAAAAGACCGCCCTATCATTATGAGAGACGCCGTAATGAAGGGCTCCGGAAATTTCCACCACTTGGGGTTCTTCAACCTGCACCCAAATTTGAGCATACCGGCCTACAGCATTTTCGCCTAGATAGAAAGATAGATGGATGGATGGATGGATGGATGGATGGATGGATGGATGGATGGATGGTGGATGGATGGATGGATGGATGGACGGACGGACGGACGGACGGACGGATGGATGGATGGACGGACGGACGGACGGACGGACGGACGCATGGGCGGACTGATAGATATATTGATAGATGGATAGATGGATAGGACTGACTAAAGCGCGATACACAGAAAGTTTAGTGGTGAATTTCAGTGCAAAAAGCATTAATCCACATGCCAGACAAGCAGCTGAAGTAGAATTTGAGCTTGATGTCAAGCAGGTAAGTCTTGTTACGAAGGGTATGC
The DNA here is from genome assembly GCA_013436015.1 of Rhipicephalus annulatus. Taxonomy (NCBI): domain Eukaryota; kingdom Metazoa; phylum Arthropoda; class Arachnida; order Ixodida; family Ixodidae; genus Rhipicephalus; species Rhipicephalus annulatus. The sequence continues at coordinate 316,398 of WOVY01012210.1, forward strand.
TTGTGACAACCACCTACTCAGGATAAAGATTGGAGATTTACTGAAGGTTAGGTAGCAACATATGTTAGATAATCTAATTGTCGTGCATGAGTTAGGCATATCTTTGCTTGAGAAAAAATTGTAAGCATAGTTTTTAGCGCGTTCGGAGCTTCAACTGTCGTATTGGATCTCGATATGGCCCTATAGAAACACCCGTGCTGTGAACTGTATGATCTGACTGAGATGAAAGGTTGCTGCGAAGGCACGGACACAAATGTTAGCTAATACGAGAGCTTGGGAGAAAATGTCTTGGGAGAAAATTTACTCTGTGTTTGGTTTTAGTCTTTATTAAAGCCTTCAGTAAAACGCAATGCGCTGGTATACAAAGGAGTTTAATGGGAGACGTCTTTATAAAATGTGAAATTGATTTCTGAAGGTAGCTTCACTGTCAGACACTAAGTCACCAATGAAAAAAAAATGGGCAGATTGCAGCTCTTCCGGGATTCAATATCAAGCGAAGCAGTAGCAGAGTCGTGGCCTCTATCACGTTTTCTAAATTGATTTCAGTGAGGTGTTGCGATTTCGACCGGCTTCTTTGTTCCCACTGAATAGCTAAGCTCATGTCATTTGCAGCAATCTTTTTTTCTTCTCGGGGGCTGCAGGGACACTTCTTGAATGCATTGACTATTGAAAGAAAGTGCATGTATTGGGAAAGCACTGATCCTAATAATCAGCCGCTTCAGAGGGGAGCGGGGCATGCAAGGTGATCCCCCCTCGCTCCTCCGAATACGGTGTTGAGCGTGGATTTATTAAACAAGTCCACTACACTGAACTCTAAAGCTTATCAGATACTTCATTCTTAAGACCGTGCTCACACTAAATTGCGGATGCAATATCGAAATAAACTGCATGCTATGCTGCGATGAAATGAGTATCATAAGAAGCGGTTGTCACCGTGTCTCCCCCGTGGCGGCCGCATTCTCGGTGGTGGAAAAAATTATTGAGGCCATTCTAATAAAGCTTGCGTGGATGTTAAAGAAGCCCATGTGGCCGAAATTCCCGGAGCTTTCCACTGCAGCGTCCCTGATAACCTCATAATAATAAACCTCATATATAAATGTCATAACCATATATTTACGGGCTGTACAATGGTTCACAATACCTTTGCGAGAAATACACCAGCTAGTATCAACTGTTTATTACAATGTTATGCCAAGCGATAGTGTGATTTGCAATTATAGCTAACGTTCGCGGGATAAGAAGTCATTGCAGAGTCTTTATCAAAACCCATTTCAAGCAGTAGCGAAGCTTGGTGGTCGAATACTTGGCTGTCACGCAATATTGCTGCGTTCGTTTCCGACCACAAAACCACGATTTTTTACCCTTTCGCCCTTCCTTCAGCTTTTTCTATCAGCTACAACGCCGCTGACGTCCGCCCAACATTTTCTGTAACCTAAGTGCTCTAACGCGATCACGTGTGAAATTTTAAAACGTGTTCATCGCCGTTCTTGGTGTGATGCAAACTTTCTATCTCACCTCGCTCATACCTGATTTCCACGTGCCGTGCAACACGTGACTGAAAGAACACGTGCCATGCAACACGTGACTGAAGGAAAGTATTTCATGACGCATGTGACATCTATCTCATGCTACTCTCGTACATCATATTCATCATGCATTCATTTTCTCGTATGGATATTTTAGTGTGCGTCAAGTTAAGGAGACGGCGCTATGAATGCACAGACGTAGGCTACTCGATAGATAAACATATCTATGTAGAGAAAAGAATAAAGGTGGCTTAGGTTTCCAAGGAAAGGTCTCACCTTAGAACACCTTTAAAGGTATCACCTTTAGAGTTACTCCTTCAATAAAAATAATAAATCACTAAATGTAGTTCAGCATCTGTCTGTTAAAGTTGCAATTAGAGGAATTTCGACCAACAACCATAACTCAATTTGCAATATAAGAGAAAAAGTTAGTGGGAAGCCAGTAGTAATTTACTCGCTGCCACCTATGGTAAAATCTGTTACCATTGTCTAATGATAACTTTAGTAGGTGTCAGTAGTGTTTAGCAAATATATTGCTATCTGATGTTGCACAAACTAATAAATTAAAGTATGCACTGCTATGCAATTGTTTATGCCTATTGAATACTGTGCGCATTATGGGAGCTTCCTTTGGGCAACACATCAGCCACATGTTCTATGCTCCTTTCATTTCTTGATACTAATCAATGTTTATTTGAGTAAAAAACTACTTATTTGCATTCACTTCAGTTGTGTGCTTTCTTGTCATGTGGTTTTGAAAAGCATATTATAGTAACGGACACTTTGAAGGCACACCTGCACTAACTATACCACAACCTGCATTTTCAATTATATGGCAATTTATTATGCAAGGTATGTTTCCCGCTTAACGCGAATGTAGTTAGATGCTATCTGCTATTTTACAAACCCATACTGCCACCTGTGGTTCAGTGACAAATACCCAAGATGCAAGCAGATAATTACTTAAAAAGCAGTAAAGGTAGAAAGGCAAGGCAGTTGCCACCCTGCTTAAATATTTGCACTAAAGGGTTCCTCTGACGCTTGAAAACATCGGTGTCGACTGCATAACTCGTAGTGGCGCCCGCCAGAACTACTGCGAGTGGAAATAACGCCGAAAGGTTGCCGCCATATGGTTGGATAAATGTAGCGTTAAATGTGATCGCGACATTGCATCAAAGTAGGAATTACTATTGAATTAATTTTTTATTAGCATAATTTTTTACTCAAAGCGACAGAGAATAAAGCTGTCCGACTTTTCCAGATTAAAAACTGCAAAGCTGGTCAAAGAATGCACCGAATTCCATGTGCTGGAATAAATGCGCCGGCGACGCTCCGAGCACCGTGATTTGAAGAAACTAAAAGAAAATGTAAGAGCATTCATATATACGCGTCATTGCAAAAAGAAAGATCAGTAAAGCTACAAAACGTATAGAAGCGTTTTCGAGCCAGCACGTTTTGCAGGTGTAGTTTCCTCTTCAAGTACCACATTGTTTGTTACCATTGCAACGGCGTCCTTAATAGGCTGTACGTTACAGGCAATATGCCATACGAGCTTCCTGTACGGTAGGGCTTTCAGCTCATTTCATTGGACAGCTTTCCGGCGTCAGAGGAAGAGGGAAAGTGAGCCCGCGAAAATCGAGTTGAAGGTAGGCATTCATTTCATTATATTTTGATATATCTACGCTAAATAACTTTGCACTGCATGGCCCTATCAAAACCGTTCTTGTGTCACTTATCTCTTGATCCGTCGGTATACGCAACCAGTAAGAAAAACATGTAAAATTATGAAGGTGTGAAAAGTGTTAGAGGGCCTTTTAATATGCGCACCGACACTCGAGTTTTCTCGTTAAAACCACTGGGAGTACTTTTTAACAAAGGCATTCGTTGAGCGTACCTAATAGAGCCAGGTAATTCACCATAACGTTACAACTAGGGTTTCAGTAAACAAAATGCGTCATATATATATATATATTCTGTTTCAGCACTTTTAATAACCGCTTATTCGCGAAACAAAGATGCAAAATAAAATAAAAAAAACTCATCTTGCGAAGACAGTGCCTTTCACTACAAGCTCCAGCAGATGTAAAACGGTGCCAGCATCGTCTAACTTTATATGCTGGTTACCAGAACAGCCAAACAATAAAAATATACCCTTAAACGTACCCCACAGAATTGTTCTTGCACAACTCTGATGGGCCAACGCATTTAGCACTCACGTCTGTCTCGGCGTAGAAATATGACGGCGCATGACTGCGTTGTTCATACTTGCCAAAACGAACACGACCGAAGACAATTCAGCGTCTCGAGCGTTTCATTTTCAATAAAATTGCTTTTGACAAAACAAGCGAATTATAAGATTACTTGTACTCATTAAAGACATCATTTAGGTCACGTAAGCAACGCTTTGAGAACAGCCTCACTCTACTTCCGTGACCCAAACCAGCGCATGATTCACTTCTAGCAAGAATTCAGATGCAAAGACTTTTTGGTCAGAGAGGATAACTTTCTAATGGAAATTCACGTAATGCCACATACATCTTCATATCCATATTCATCTAAATGTATTCTTCGTGATCACATAATAAATTTGAAATGCTATAGCAGGTGATCAGTCAAAAGTGACACAGACTATTATGTATTTGATAGGAGATTTTTATTGTGATTTAAAATGATATTCGCGTTTACCATTTTTGTAGGACGCTTGACATCTACACTCGCATATCGCGATGAATAAGTGCACTCTTTTGATGACATTATATTATAAATTAGGCTTATGCTAACAATTATGTCTGTCTGGTCGACGTTATATGCGAACATAACGCGACACTACGGCTCTTCATGGCAATACAACTGCTGTGCATACTTCTAATTTGAAGATATATGAATACTAGAATTCTGAGCACTTCACAAAATATTGTCAGCTTAACGTGCTTTACTAAAGTCATACTTTTAGAAGACACATCTGCATATATGTACACGCCAGGCACGGTGGTACGCCTGATTATTTTAAGCCAGCCGACATTCACTGATTATACACATACATAAGATAGCCACATCGTACTTCTAGTTGAAATTGCATGCACACATCAGGGTGTCTCGTGTCGCCCTGCGTCTTAATGGTCACACTGCTGTTCAGAGACCCCGAAATATCTCGCGTAAGCTGCTTAATTCAAAGTGCGCCGCTCCCTGCCTGATGAAAATGTGAGGCCATGAACTCAGCGCAGTTTGTAAAGCAACACACGATCCTTAGACTTTAATGAATCAACGTGTCACGTCTTCTAATCCCAACGCGCACAGTGCGACTGCCTGAACACCGCAATTTCACGAGAGTACCAGTTCCGTGCTTTTCTGTCAAACACCACCCATTTATTTGGAGCGCAATCTCGATTTGTCGAGCCACATTCCCTCGTGGTCAGCTAGCATGCGAAATCTACAAGAGAAAAGTGTCGCGTTCACTTGCTCATTCTTATAGTCGTATGTACGGCATCCTTTTCAAATTAATGGGCGTGTCACTGCAGTAATCGCAAAAAGTTTTCGCGTGGGGTAAGGCACAGCCAGCGTTTGTTGACTCGAAGAGATTTAGGCCGCCTGGTCACGAATAGTGAAAGCGGAGATAGATGTACTATTTTCGCAACTACTCAGCCAGATACTAAATAATATATATATATATATATATATATATATATATATATATATATATATATATATATGTGTATAAATAACATATACCACCGGTTGTACGTCTTCGTAGGGAACACACAGGTATATATACATATATGGTCATTTACTTATTTGTGTGCGTGTTTGCTCACCGAGTGAATCTGCCAACTCTCCCAGTCTATCCTTTTGAATCCGTCTGTCTCGCCTCGCGTGCCACGCATTCAGCTTGGCGTGTGCTACGAATGCACACTCCGGCTCCTTCCATCCATCCGTCTGGTGTGGGCGTCTCTTTGCGACTTCGTTCCCTCCTCGTTCGTACTTTCGTCATGTTCCCTTTGTGAGCACTCGAAGGGTTAACTGGCAGCTTGACGCGTGGGCGGCGTTAGAAGATGAGGCCAAGGCTAGCGCCCTCTCTCGGAAATTAATTGGCAATCCCTAATGCACTCATCCTCTCCTCCGCGTGTTTTTTCTCTCTCCCGTATTTTTCGGCCGGTTATTACAGCACCGTAATTTGTCCATGCATAATCTGTGCGGGAAAAAGAGAGGTGGAAGGGGGCTTGGGGTGCAACCATATTTCTCATAACCTATGGCTGCTTCCATGGAAACATTCTAACCAGCAAGTCGTGTGTTTTTTTGTTTTTGTTTTCTTTCACATATGCTCATTCGCATTGTACTAGTCGAGGAGCGTTATTATATAGTATCAGTTATTGGTCAAAGAAAGTGCTTAAGCAAAACTTACTTCCTCTAAAACTCTACTCAGGTAGGCAATTAAACCAGAAGAAAGAGATGATGATGAAAAACATTTATTATAAAAGAGAGAGGTACGGGGCCAAAGCATGACCCCGCTACATGGTCGGCGTCCTTAGTCCGGGAGACCGCATGACGAGGCCCCTACTCGCACCCGTCTCACCAGAACCCGTTGAGACTCTAGTGATCAGCAGTTGAGGAGGGCAGTCTCCCATGCCTCTCGGGAAGGGGTAGGGGAAGGGGGTAGGTGGGGATTTTTCGGACATGCCCATACCATGTGGAAGATATCACACGTCTCTCCACAGTGTGGGCACCGCCCATCTGTGTTCGCATCGAAATGTTTTAGGATTGCAGGACAGAGTAGAGTACCTGTCTGCAGGCGCCTGAGAGTTCGCTCTTCCGCCTTACTCAGCCCCTTTGCAGGAGCGGGGTAAAGGCGGTGAGTGTCACGATAATAGGTCAGAATTTCTTTGAACCGCAGCAGCGGTGTATTGGCCTCCGAGTCATAAGAGCCAAGGTGAGGAGCCCGGTGGGTAAGCGCTCGGGCGGCCGCGTCAGCGGCCTCATTACCTCGTAAGCCCTGATGGCTATAGGAGCCCATACGATGCGTTTCGGGGCTGGATCAGCCCGTTTTAGAATTTGGCTGGCTAGGGGGGATATCTCTCTTACCAAGTAATGAGCACATGCTTTCCGAGAGTCCGTGATGATAACTTTCGAGTTGGGGTCCGCAGCAGCAAGCGCTATCGCGACTTCCTCAGTGCGCTCTGGATTTTGTGCTCGGAACGAGAGCCCATTGACATGCTTTTCCCGGTGAACTACACAGGCCGTGTAAAATCTCGTGGGCGAAGGCCCTGCTATATCTACGTAGAATACACCAGGTCGGGAGCCGTGTTGCCTCTCAAGCGTCCGAGCCCGCGCCTGTCTTCTGCTTTCGTGCGTGTGCTTATCCATGTTACCGGGGAGTGGAGAGACCGAGAGCATATGCCGCCACAGTTCCGGAATACGCTCCGCCTCCTCTGCAGTGCAAGTGTGCTGTATATGTAAGCGGCTTAGCAGGCGGCGCCCGGGAGCCGTCTGCACGAGCCGCGTATATTGATTCATAAGGTGGGCCTCCCGCAACTCCTGGTAGGAAGTTGAGCACACCTAACGCCCTCAGTTTGGCGTTGGAAGTGGCCACCGGGAGATCCAGAGCTCGTTTAGTAGCCTTACGAATGATGGCATCTATACTTTCGTCTTCTTGCTTGTTAGTGCAAAGGTATGGGACGGCGTCGAGAATCCGGCTAGTCACGAAGACATGGGCGAGCCGAAGCGCGTCCCTGCCCCGCAGACCACCCCGCTTGTTGGAAACGCGGATGGATCAGTGCGCCCTACCTGTTCGCCTATTCTCTTGAGTTTCGCGATAGTGGAGTTCGGTCTGAGTCTGTGGTGAATGAACAGGCCCGGAATCCGGAGCTCCTCCACCTCTCTGATGGGAACCCCAGACAGGGAGATGTGTATGGCTGACTTATCTCTTGGCTTCGCTCTAAAGTGCAGAAGCTCTGATTTGTTGAGAGCACATTGGAGTCCACAGTCGTTGGCGACTATGGATTCGGCCTGCTGAAGGCGTTTCTGCATTTCACCAAGGCTCCCTTCAGTGGTCCAGATTGTAATATCATCGGCATATACTGCGTGTTGTGTGCCTTCCACCCTGGTCAATTCACTTGCAAGGCGCATCATAGCAATGTTGAAAAGGAGCGGTGATAACACTGCTCCCTGTGGGGTACCCCGTGTTCCCATAATGTACGGGCCATATTCCTCGTCCTCGATCCGAAGAAGTGCCTGGCGTTTAGAGAGAAAATCTCTGACATATGCAAAGGCCTTAGCCCCGCAATCGGTGGAACTCAAATTAGCCAGGATGCTGCTGTGTTTAACATTGTCGAAAGCCCCCTTCAGATCAATGGCGAGGATGGCTTTATCATTGTGTTGCATAGTTATGGGCTGTATGACGGCCCTATGGAGCTGGAGAAGGACGTCCTGTGCAGACATGTGTGGGCGAAACCCAGACATGGTGTCTGCAAAGAAGCCCTTGCCCTCAAGATATGGGGAGAGGCGATCCCGTACCATCGTCTCCATAAGCTTGCCCGCGCACGAAGTCAGTGATATGGGCCTCAGGTTTTCCGTATTCACGGCCTTGCCTGCTTTGGGGATAAAAGACACAAGTGACGTTTTCCATTCGGAAGAGAGCGCACGGCCGTCCCAGATCTCTTTCATGTATTCCAATAAATGGAGGTAGGCTGTGTCAGGGAGGTTTGCCAACAGCTTTACTGTTATGCGGTCCAGCCCCGGAGCCGTACCCCTGCGCATTTTAGCTAAAGCCGCTTTAAGGTCATGCAACTCAAAACAGGCATCGAGTTCGGTGATTAGGTTTACCAGAGTACGTGTACGCCGGCCCAGGCGGGTCCTCCGTACGACAGAGATACCTATCGCACAGAGCATCCGCAAGCTGTGCCGGAGTGCCTTGGTACCCTTGCAGAGCTCGCCGGAGCTGCTTCTGCACCTCCCCTCTTGTTTGAGAGGGGTCTATGAGACTGCGAAAGAGACGCCATGTCCCCTTCGAGCTCATCTGACGAACTGCGGCGTCGCAGCGGGCTATCCAATTTGAATCTGAGAGTTGGGCAGCATACGCTGCAGCCTGTTCCGTGAGTTGGGCTATGCGGATACGTAATTTGCGATTAGTCTTCTGCTTTTTCCAACGTTTTGTTAAGCTTCGGCGCGCCTCCCACAAGTTAAGGAGGTGAGTGTCAACTGCGGAGATTTCTTCGTTGGTTTGGAGGGTAGTAACAAGTCTTTTCTGAATGTTGTTGACGTGTTGAGCCCATTCTGCATAGGCCTCCATAAATAGTACGGGAGGGATAGTCTGATTGCGCAATTGGGTCCAATCGGTCAACTTGGCTTGACCGCAATTTTTATGAGCTGACTTTTCCAGGAGTGTGACCCGGAGAAGGCAGTGATCACTGCCTAGAGAATCGCCCAAGTTCTCCCAGGTAGCATCCTTAGCATTTTTTACTGACACGTGTCACGGGTTACCGAGTTCCCCACTCAAGTGGGGTACGCCGGATCAGTGAGCAGCGTGACGCGAAGGGTGGAGATAAGCTCCGCCAGCTTACGTCCTCTGGCCTTCTCGTAGTGATAGCCCCAGTGAAGGCTGGGAGCATTGAAGTCTCCCATGATCACTAAGGGGTCCTTGTCTGCCAACTTGATCGCCCGGAGGAAGATTTCGCTAAAAGTTACGCGTGGCTTATGCGGGGGGCTGTATATATTTAGGATGTGTATTGACTGGTCGCGACGTCTGAGAGGCAAGTACTCTGACCATTGTGTATTTTTGTTCACTACTTAAGTTTAAATCAACCTGAATCGCGGTATATGCCTTGTTCACCAGGAGGCATGATGAGCCCCCCCCCCCCTGGAAAGCGGTATAGCCAGAAAATTTAACGTCCAAACCGGGCTCCTGCAAAGCAAGCAAGGCGGGCATGTTTCCGAGGGACTGCAAGTAGAGGTGGAGGTGCGACCGTTTTTTCCAGGCTCTAAAACCCCTGCACTTCCATTGTATAATCTCAAATTTTTGTAGATATTTAGCTTGTTTGTTAGATCGGCTAGCCATATTTTAGTATTTATTTACGGTGCAGAGGACCGGTCTGGACCTGGAGCCGGCCCCGAAAAGCCTTCTTCTGTTGCCTGACGGGAGGCCGACTTGCGTTTAACCTGCGGGGAGTCGCTCTGAGTGGTGTTTTTAATTTGGGCGATAACCCAGGGCTGCACAGCTTTAAGGACTGAGTTAGAGACCTGCGCCACAATTTCGGGGAGTGCTTGCGTTGAGGCTGCCGTGAACATGTCCTGAAAGGACTCGTGGACTGCCGACATGATTTGAGTGGGGAGGGCTGCCACGCTCGCCTCTAATTGCTCGGTTTTACGCTCTAGAGACTCGATGCGACCGACAGATCCGGTAATGGAAGCTGGTCCAACTACCGTGTCCGCATCCTGCCGCGAGACGCTAGTGAGGCGGGATGTGACGAAAAAGCCGTCAACCCCGTCCTCTGCCTCGGCTTCCGGCACTGGCTCGGATGACCCGACCTGCTTGGCTTCCAATTCCTGAATTTTGCTCGCAAGAATTTAGTTCTGGCGCCTGAGCTCCCCTATCTGCTGCTGTAGGACGGTTTCGGTAGGGGAGGGAGAAGGGGAAGGTCCGGAGACTGCCCCACCCCAACAGCTCACCTGTGCTTGGACGGGTATCAAGACTGGCCCCAAGAAAGCACCAGCCACCAAGTCGAATAAGCCAGAACCCAAGAAGACCAACACCGGGCACTCCACCAATGTAAAGTCTGGGACCCCGTCGGAGCCTCCTGTCTTGGTCAAGAGAGAGAATGCCGTGACATGTTAATCAGCTTAGCGTAACCGGTACGCTTTAATGTAAGGAGAAAGAAATGGGCGAGATTCAAAGAAGACGAAACAACGTGAGACAGAAAGAGAGGAGCAGTACACACATAACGTCAAAGTTTGGAATTCGTGCAGTTTGCGGCATTACTGCCAGTCTACAACCACTTGTGCGATTCAGTAACCCTTTTAAGTTTTAACAATATCTTTGCTGCGTAAACTTTAGATTGCTCTCCAGGATGACATTCTAGGACCGTTGTTAGCAACGTAGGTTGGTGATGAAGGCCATTGAAAGCGATTTCGAGTGATTATCTCTGCATATCTGAGTGAGATCATTCGCAGAAGTCTTCTATCATGCTGGTGGTAGATAAAAAAAACTCTCGCAGTTACGAATTTCATATACCTTAGAAGTGTGGTGATTTGGGCTAGTTGGTATGACATGATGGTAGTTCATAGCGCGAGAACAGTGCAACAACGTCTCCTTCTTGTTCCCTTTGTTGTTGTTCTATTGTCGCGCTATAACTATCATTACATATAGCGTTTTACGCTACGCTTCGAAGCTCTGATTCTGTGAGTGATGGTTGACTTATTTTCTGTAAGCACAGACTGTGGCTTAATGCACTACAATGAGGTATTACCTTGATCTCTGGATTTCACAACCCATCTACCGTGCTGTGGATTGGTGTTTTTTTTTCCACGAGGAAGCAGTTCTCATTCCATAGGGCACTACCAGCCCGTTCACTTTACTATACGACTGATGTGGCATTCATAAGAATTTGGGCAGGGGAGGTGGTTAGACTTGTTTAGATCTTTAGGCGATGATGGTCACAGTTGCTCCTGATTCATTACGTTTTAGCGAATGTAGACATATCTATGTCACATACAAACATGCCCATGTGTGGATTCACAATTCTTCTATCTCCTACTACGAGCTGGCCATCGCTACAGCGTCCCAACCAGCTTGTACCATTAGATACATGATGAGAAACTCTACGAAACACTTCTTCATTTTATGCAGAGCACATGTCTTAAAGCACACAGTTCGGTACTTGGATACAATCTGCATGTTTCAAGTCGATCATGCGTGACATTATCCAGGAAATTTACTATATATGCTATTTATTATTCAGGAACACATACGAAAGAAAATGAGGTCATCGTAGTTGTCATAATGAATGAGCGCCTCCAACTGGTCTAGAACTTGGCCACATAGGTCAAACATACAGGTAATCACTTGCGCATTGGTCCCTTGTGAATGTGTTTAACACCAGCGTAAGGGGACACCGTTTATTGAGCTCACATGCCTCAAGCCTGGCCAGCGTTTTTCAAAGCAACGTGCAGGAGGGATGTCACACAGGTCCGGTTAATTCGGGAGGCGATCGCCGGGCTAATTCCAAGAGCCGAAGTATCGGCCCCCCGAACCGCACCACGAAAGCGTGGACAATTTGGAAGTGGTCCTTATTGGCGCGCCAGCAGACGCCGGCTGTGGCCCAAAGAACAAGTCAGAGCCGAGAGTTGATAAACAAACAAAACTATATTCTCAATAATGGCAGATCGAAAACAATACACGAGTATGCACACCCCACAATAGTTGAGTACAATATGTCACCAATCAACCAACGTACTACACAGTACAATCAGCCACACTCAAAACAACGGACACAGACAACAATTCACGCTACAATGCAGTCGCATGCATTTAACAACCAAGACACTTAAGGACTAAAGAGATAGAAAACCTATTCAGTCCAAAGTCCTTGGAACAAAAGTCTGAATGATACTCTTCCGAGAATCACTCACTCGAAGTCCAGCGTTGTTGTCGTTCCGCTGCCCTCGAAGTTTCTCTTCCAGGAAACCTCGCCGAAGTTTCTCTTCCAGGAAACCTCGCGTCTTCAATTGGCCACTCTCCAAGCTTCAAACTTCGCCGGAAACACGTCGGCTTCACACACGCAGCTGTTGGCACGCGTCTTCCCTCGATAGCGGTAAACACACACTCTTGCCTGTAGCTCGAGTCGTCACCCCTCAGGTGGGATACATCCTCTTCTCCTGCTTTGTCTCTACGGACAAAACCTTCGCCGACTCCACGGCGGTATACCCTACGCACTCTGGCGCTAACTTCCGTCTTCTCCTGATCTCTCACCTCGGCTGCTCGGTTAAATACCTTCCGCGCCACATTCCAGAAAGTTCTCGTCATTTCGTCGGCGCGATACGCAGCGAAGGCTGGGGAAAGGCGCGAGACTGTACGAGGGCCGTCCCCGACCAATGACTCAACGCGGCAGAACACGCCCTTTTCCTTCTAGAACTTTCCAGTGCTTGCCCGGCCGCCGCTGTGGGGTGAGGAGGTTCATCGGCGAAGCCACGCTTCCGAGGGAAGAGCGTCGTGCGCCCGGGGAGCCTTTAGATGTTTGTTTTCTTTTTTTCTTTTTTTCCCGTTGACCTCGCGGCGTCACTCCGGCGCGTTATCGCAAGAATTTGGCGGTGCGCCCATTTTTAGCGCTTCGTTCTGTGACAAGGGACCAGCCCCTTTGGACAGTGCTGTTAGTAAAATTATAGCCTACAATTTGTGGCACGAACCCATGCTAGAGGATTGGCCAGGCACCGTTTAGTTGTTTAGACTTTTTAGCCCTCTTTCTGTCCTTATCTTTTCTGCTGTAGTTACGTCGTAACTACTCGTAGTGTTGCGCTGTGCAAATATGTTGTAACAAACCACACTGTCATACTGTGCCCCATGCTTTGGGAGTGTGCCGCAAAAGCTGACTGTCGCTGCCACCGCTCACATACCTACGAATGTTAGACAAGGACAAACTCCAAGGTGAATTACTGCTTCTACCGCCGCGCGAGAGCAGGGGCCGGCCGCTGCCACGGCTGGGGCTTTGGTCTCTGCTGCGCGGTGGCTTCGTCAACTTCACTGCCACCGGGAGGCGGCACTCACCAGCGACTAGCTTACCGACCAGCTTTAGGCCATTCGGCAAGCCGAAGATGCTGCCAGGGTCCAAGAACTTGGAGCGGTCACCTGAGCACGACACCATCATCATAATCAACGGAGATGAGGGGGGGGGTAACAGGGGTAATTCTCTCTACCGGCCCCTCGCCCAAAGGAAACTGCCAGACTTCCGTCAGACAGACAAACAACTTTATTTTGGTCCTTAGGGGTGACCCGCCGCGGTGGTCTAGTGGCTAAGGTACTCGGCTGCTGACCTAGAGGTCGCGGGTTCGAATCGCGGCTGCGGCGGCTGCATTTCCGATGGAGGCGGAAATGTTGTAGGCCCGTGTGCTCAGATTTGGGGGCAAGTTAAAGAACCCCAGGTGGTCGAAATTTCCGGAGCCCTCCACTACGGCGTCTCTCATAATCAAATGGTGGTTTTGGGACGTTAAACCCCACATATCAATTATTGATCCTGAGAGGCGAGGCAACGAGCCAATCAGGTAGGTCCCCACCCAGCCGTCAGCTAGTCACATGTCGGAACGGAGAAGTCATGCCTCTCAGTACATACACGGGCCCTTCGGACAGCCTGAATCTGGACGTCTTTTTGGGGTATGTGATTGCCGTCGTCCAGTCTGCTTCTCGGTCAAAGTTCTACTACCCAGGACACTTCCAGAGCATGCGACTCAGAGAACAATATTCAACACCGTCTGGGCAAAGTGGATTAACTTCGGGATGAAGCATGCTGAGAAAGCCCCTAAAGGGGTAAGACCCCGTTTGTAGCATGCAGAGCGTGATTGCTTGTGATCTGTTGCCGGACTTGAAATGAAACTTATGTATTTATATATGTTTGCTTACGTTTGTTAAAATGATCAGAGTGATGAAGGTTACCTCGCTATAGCAATCCTTTTCTTTTCGGTGCATAATTATTAACGCAGATGTGAAACGACCTTACTCGGAAAGAAACCACACCACTTGCTTAAATTCTTTGAACTGCTGAGCTGTTTAGGCGCTGAAAATCTGCGTAGATTCGCAACAAGCTATCGTTGTCATTAACTTTCGTGCTTTTTTAAAACTGTTCATCTCCTGCTTCACTTTCAGGACACGTGCGCCTGGCGCGTTGCTTCCTGTCGTGCCTATTTCTTCCGCATATGGTGCAATAAATCGGATGAGAGATAAAATGAATACAAAGAGAGGGTAAAATAGAAAAGGAAAACAAGAGAAAGAAAATAATAGATATAAAAATGCAAGAAAAAAAACAAAGCACAGAGAAAAGAAAAAAGAGAAAACAGGCACATAAATTGAAGAAAAAAAGAGAGCCAGACAGAAGGAGAAATATGAAAGAGAAAAAAAGAGAAGCGAGAAGTAAAGAGAGAGAGAGAAGAAGAAGAAAGAGAGGGAGGGAGAAAGGGAATAGAAGATACAGCGAATGAGAAAAAGGCAGCAGCAAATGGACAGAAAGAGCCATGATAAGACGGAAAAAAATGAGTGGGTGACATACAAACAACGAATGAGTGGAAGAAATTAATTGAAATTGTAATAGAAACAATGAAAGCTGCTCTGCTACACTTTTTCTTCAGGGTTACTGGCGCTTTTGCGAGGCTGACCTAATTTGTTTTATTGTGACTCTTCGAGGTGCCAGGAGCTTGCCTTAGGTTAAAAATAGGAACCAGTTCAGTGATTAGCCAATCCATGTAAATCGCTGTATATGTACATACGATATGGTATTCTGTTTTACTTGTTGGTTTTCTCGTCACTGCACCGGACTGCTTGTTATTACTGCCCTGTATAGTCTGGTCGTTGGGTCTCGTCAAGCTACTTATGTAGCTTTTAACCCAACGCAACCATCCAGCATGTATAAACTGGAAAATAAATTGAATTAAATTGAATTGAATATTTCAGCTTTTAAGGAACAACACTGTCTCGTCGTCGATGACAGAAGTAAGCACAGCTTCTTTTTAAGGCTTCAACTGCAAATGGCTGAGAGTTCTTCTGCAATGGTATCAGTGCTAATTTGTGGAGAAATCCAGGAGGGTTCATATTTGATTATTTAGGGAGGGGGGAGGAGACGACATGGGACAATATCAAGAAGCAGGCATGCCGCCTATTTATAGCTGTGGAGGTGTAGCTGCACTGTGTTCCTGTTGATTCCGTTATGCGTTTTTTGACACTGGCTACTAAGGTCTGAAGCTTGGAATGCATACTCTTATGGCTTCTCTTATTCGCCTCATTTATAGCCGGGAGGCCCTGTCTCGTCGAGCAGTCATTCTTCTCTCCTGGTTACGCTTGGCCGATAGAGGCTAGCCTAAACACATGAATCGACCAATCACAAATTGTTCAAATACGTTAAACATGATTTCAATTCTGTTTTTTTACCCGCATAGTTACACTAAGTCGATCTAAAATATAAAGCTAGCTTTGAATGCATTCTCTTCTTTTATTGTTTCGCAGCTGCCATGATCCATGTTATCTCCAAACACCAAAGTGTTCTTCCGTACTGGCTTATAATAAATATAATTGATTCCTCGGGATTTGCCTAAAAATTCAAAATAAAGTAAATCACATTCTTGAACGTCTTCTAGACGCCAACCAAACTTAGTCAGTGCGACCATGCCGTTGTCTTTTTGTCTTGCGTACTAATGGCCTTTTAGATCTTCTTGCTGAGACAGTTGGCCAAGAGAATTGTTGCGCAATCGATTAGACCAACACAGGAAAACTACGGAGAAATCGGAAAGAGCGCAAACCATCATATATATAGCGCTACTTCCGTTTATTCAGTCCTTTTCCTGTGTTCGTGCAACCGATTCCGCAACCATTCACTTCACTTTAATGGCCTTTTTCATCAGTATTCGGCTGCCTTGACGTGTGTGGTGCCACGTATCTCATTTAAAGAAACGCATCCCATAAAAAGCGTGTTGTATGAGGATGAACAAAAAAAAATCGCTTTAAGTATACCATAAGGCTGCGATTATTTCCATTCGCCCGCCCGACGTCCTCGTCTCGTGACTGGCGGTGGCCCTCTCCATAGCAACACAAACAGCTCTCATAATGGCTTTACGACTACGAAGACGACAACACACTCTTGCCAACGCTTGAATTTTACGGGCAACCTCGAGAGCCATCATCACCGCCCGTTTTGCGGATACTTGGATCGCACACTGCATTTCGTACACTCACAATGCACGCGCCTGAACGTCGAAAGCTCGTGGCAGGCTCTGAGGGCGGCGCCTAACGAAGCGCTATTCAGTTCGAGATCTGCGGCTCGCTAGCAGGTAACCACTTACATACACGGCTCTGCAATCAAGGCTGTGTCAATAAAGCAGATAAAAACAGGTACTCTACTTCTATGGCGTCTCATGAAGCCTACATTTCTTTCACGTTCTTCCTCGTCAAACGACCCCTAGCGTACTGAGGGCACCACAAAGAGTGAGAAAAAGTAAATCGTCTCCTTACAGGAGCAGTTTATTCTTCACTGGACATTGATATAAGAAAGCTTGCGCAATGTCTATTGATGTCTGACAGATATATCACCACTTGACGTGGATGCATCCACGTTGAAGCTTCGTCATACATCTCCACTCTGACGGTGAAAGTCTATGTATTGATTAAACGACTCCTTGTGGTTATAGATGCTTGCGGTAGCTGTAGTAGTTACCGGTAAGAGTGGAACCAGAGAAAGCAACATTGCAGTCAGAAGAGCGTGACTATTTGAACGCCGGACGTGGGCTAAACTCGCCCACTCGAAGCATGTTCGACTTATTGAACACAACTGCCCGACACAAAGGAAACCCGACGCACGTCGTTTCTTCGCTTTGGCCGGTCGCGATTATTTGAGGGGTGAATGTAAGTGGGCGATCGTTCTATCTATCTATCTATCTATCTATCTATCTATCTATCTATCTATCTATCTATCTATCTATCTATCTATCTATCTATCTATCTATCTATCTATCTTTCTATCTATCTATCTATCTATCTATCTATCTATACCTAGGACTTAGCTCTCGTGGCCATTTGATTGTGGGACCTACCAAGATTGGTATGGCATAAAATGACTTTATGACCACCACTAGTGACTAGTCCTAACATTAAAATCATGGCATGTATGTGATCATTGTCAAGATGTACATGTTAAGGTCTTGCTATTCCTCAGGTGGTTTTCTTCATATGACATACTGCAAAACTGGTATGGTATGACATCACTGCTTGGCGATCATAAGTGAAAAGCCCTCCCGTGTATATCACAATATGCGTGTCATGTAAGAACAAGAATACATGCCACGCTCATGATGCGTTCGTGGCCATTTCGCTAGCTTCACATATGCCAAACTTGGTATTACGTGACGTGAATGGATGATGAAGGTATATAACTGGTGCAAGCATGATAATCATGAGATACCTGCCAAGTCGGATAATGAATACATGCATGCCACCCTCAAGATGCGCTCACGGCTGTTTTTTTTTTTTTTAATAATGAGGTCTGGGCAAAGCACGTTTACCCGGAGGTTTACACCACTGATGTATGCCAACACTGCAAAAAGGCGCGAGCCACCCAGAGACACCTCCTTTGGGACTGTGCACCACCGCCGGGTAAGCAAGAAGTAATGCCAACAGCCATAAGCAGCAAAATCATCACCCGAAAGCCAGGCAATCTAAGAGACGTGGTCCAGCACGTGCTTAGCATCTTGGAACGCCAGCGGCCGAAAGCGGCGCCCCCACGGGTTTGACGCGAGTAGGTTGCTGCTCCGGGATGTCCGAGCACGCTAGTGTCTCCCTTTAATCCCCCTACCCCTTCCCCCTTTATGCCGGATCGTCAATAATGTTGTTTCACTCACTCAAATAATGAGGTTCAATTAGCTGGGTTTCTATTGATAAATGCAGCAGGCAAACTGCCGAAGTAATATACAGTTAGTATGTAATTCTGTCAGAATATAACTATATTTTTCTTGACATTTTTTTGGTAATTTTTTCTGGATTAGTTATACGTTGTTGACTCCTACTTTTTGCCATCAATATTTTTTCTGCGGACCTGCGAGAGTTTATCCGGGATAGGAGACAAAAATTGATTAATATTCAGCGCACACAAACAGCATTACCATTGCACGGGCACTGTAATTTATGTAAGGAGCTTTTAAAGACGCCATACAGTACCTACAATATTAAACGGGGTGTTTTAGAATGCGTTCCAATATTCATGGGCATAAAAAAGCAACATGACTCTGACAATAATTCAGTGCCCAGGTAACCACTTTCTCCAGCTGTCATTTATAGTGCTATCCCCTCGACGATGTAGCGCTACGCGGCTTTCCTTCACATATTTATTTTTTAAATGTGGTAAAAGATTTATTAAAGTTCAAAAAGGAAGCCTTAGGGAATAGCGGTAGTAGATTTTTCACCTGCTCCTCTTTGCAAGTCTAATGTCGACAGTGAAGGCTTGATGGTTATGAGTGGCTCCTTTGTAGGTGGTGCACTAGGCGCAGAGAAAACACATCGATAAAAGGAGCGATAAAGTGCACAATTGTACAAAAGACCTCTAATGGGCCCTTTAAGCTTCTTATGACTGTAGCAAGTGTTCATCTTTTTATATACCTTCGATCGGTTGATTGATTGATTGATTTGATTGATTTGTTGGGTTTAACGTCCCAAAACCACTATATGATTATGAGAGACGCCGTAGTGGAGGGCTCCGGAAATTTTGACCACCTGGGGTTCTTTAACGTGCGCCCAAATCTGAGCACACGGGCCTACAACATTTCCGCCTCCATCGGAAATGCAGCCGCCGCAGCCGGGAATCGAACCCGCGACCTGCGGGTCAGCAGCCGAGTACCTTAGCCACTAGACCACCGCGGCGGGGCCCGGTTGAATAACCAAATGCATCAGTACAGAGCTATCATGCATTATGCAACGATGACAACTGTAAACGAGATTTTGATTATGCCTCGCTGCCGTGCTCATAGACGCATTGCGTTATGTCTTTATCTTTTGGTTTCACACCAGGCATGAAATGTGCTTTTAATGAAGCGAGAATATTATTGCTCTTCGTCATACAGTAAGTAGGCACTTCAAAACAATATATGTGTTTCTTCTCTTGTAATGCTTTTATATGTTTTACCACAATGTACCCTCTTATAAACGTTATAAAATTATGAAACCTTATTGTTTTAGATTCAAAGGAAAGGAAGCGCATAAACCCATAGCTTAAAAGTACAGCACGCTTGCAAACATCGCGATTAATAAGTAAAACTGAACAGCACATTTTTTTCTTTGTCAGCTGTGCCGCAATTTTGGCACAGTCCCGAAATGTTTATTATTTCTGTCTTTTAAGGCGCGCATTTTATTTCGCTTTGGCCTCGCTGGTGAAAACGGCTGTTGTGTTTTCCCTCTCTATTTTATTTTTGTTTAGTAGCTCTCATTCTCTAAAGCACTCTATGTGCTCTGTCCCATTCCCGCCGAACAGTTCACATGTATATACAACCACCGCTCTCTTCCCTTCCTCCCCTCTACCCCGTCTACCATTCGTTTTCTTCATTGAACGTCTTTTGTTGTTGTTGTCGCCTTCCAAAAAGCAGCTTCAGTGTGGGAGAAAGAAAAAAAAACGACAGAGCAGAATCTGAAAAAGAACTGAAGGATTGAGTGAAACCTTCAAACTTGTCGCACAAAAAAAAAACGCCCTCGAAACGCATGTATAACAAAAAGCGAACAAGAAGGGACAGACGAAAATAACAATCGAGGCCGGCAAGAGCTGGAGACGTATGGAAAGATTCAATGGCGGAAATGTTCGCCATCCATTTCCGCGATTGAAACTCGCCGACAGTGGTCCCACTCCCGGGTTCGTGCTCTGCACTCCTCACGTCGATAGCCCACTGGTTCTCTTTTTCTTTTGTCCACTGAGCGGAAACTCCGCGGTTGTGTGCATGCTTAAAGAATACACCCCGTGAATGGAATCAAGAAATTCTATTAAAGGAGCATCATTTTTTTGAACAGCAACTTATCGAGACTAGAGTTGGAAGAAGACATTCTGGTAAGGACTGAGTACAGCCGTCAGCACGGTTAACAAGAACGGTTTGGCGGGTAGCCTCTCCTTCCTTTGACTGACGTCATCGCAGCCAAGCGTTGGACGCGGTGTGTTTGTTGCAAGTAACGGTAGACAGAACACGCATAGATTTTGCTTGAAGATTTCTGTTTCACTTATGCCTAACCAGCAGGTCGAATAGACTCACTCGCATCTTCCGTTTTCGCCGCGTTTCTGTTCTGGCTACGCTGTGACGTGTGCCCATTTAATTCTTTAGGCGATGTACCAGTGAATTCACAACAGAAGCATATCGGGGATTTTGTTGATAAGCAGGTCATCAGTGCTATACATGCAAGAAAACGTACTGAAAGTGAAGAGAGGCTATGCTCTAAATGCTTCATCGAAAACGCAATAATTCGAAAGTTCTTTCAGCTGTATGTAGGAAAATACGGCAGCCCAATAAGTTCCGCTCAATATAACAAGAAAAAAAACGAGGGAAGACAAGGAGAAGAAATTAGAATTCACAAAAGCAAGTAGAAAAACTACCTCTGAGATTACAGAATTTCCCCCGACAATACAGAGCCCACCGGCGTTGAAACTTATATATTTTTGCCACTTGCGCAAAAACTTAATTTACTCTTATTACAAGATCGCACTAAGACATCTCTCACTTTTCTTCTTTTATCTCATTCATTGTCTGTTTTCTCTCAATCCCTTTGCGTGTGTCAAGAGGAACAATTTAGGTTCTGAACTTGGAATTTAGCGTCCGAATTATTCTTCTTTGTAATTTTTTCGTCAGTAACCAGTTTTTGCAATACAAAAAATAAGTATTCTGTGAACGCCTTTTGACTCGGTTGTTGAATTTTTTGTACTGCACTAATTGTGCCTTATTAAATGGCTTCTGAAGTACTGTTTGTGGACATTTTATGTGTTTCTTTCTTGCACGCTCGCACAGGAAGATACCTGAATAAAATACGGAAGTATTGCCGTGGTACATTTACGGTACAAATAGTTATTGCGAGTATCCCAAATATGTGTAGCATCACTTATTGTATGCAGCTCACGTGCACGTTGCAATATGTTCCTAAATTTTTGGGTGGAGCAAGAATTGCATTGTAGTCGTTATGACAAGTTTAACACAAACTCCACGAGATAAAAGGCAAAAAGGCCGTTATATTGGGGAGCTGGTAATGTGTCATAGTATGAAAAAGTGAGGAGGGGGACAGAAACACTCCTAATAACTTTTTTGCTTCTCTTACCTCCGTGTTCTCACTCTTAATTATTTCGTGCTTCAGACAGTGAGTTAGTGAATGAGAGTGAGTGAGTGAGTGAGTGAGTGAGTGAGTGAGTGAGTGAGTGAGTGAGCGAGCGAGCAAGCAAGCAAGCAAGCAACCAGTTTCATACCTGCATACGGGCCTGCTGAGCCAGGCAAGGCTGCGGAACGTCCAAGAGCGAAAACCGTATCGGGCGTTTTCATTTCATTCACGAATTTTTTAAGCAACCGGTACCTACTCTCATTCAATTTTTTCAACGATGACAAAAGCAATAAAGATTATGAAGCAAATACATCAAATAGTGAAGCAAAAAGTAGAAACCATAGATTGGCTCAAAGGCTGAAAAAATTGCTTGTTTTTATGAAGTAACTTGGCCACTTACTTCTCTTGTATGCGAGTGGGTTCGACTCAACAGAGTGAGGCTGTGATTTATTACTGCCACTGCAGCAAGTCGCATGACCTTAGATTTATGGCTCCAACGAAAGCTTTGCGATCAGAGAAAATCACGTACAAATGCAGCAGCCGCCTGCTGATCCCTATAGAAACTGAGGACGTGTGAACTAGCCTGAAAAAAATACAATTTTGATGTCTAAAACCCACTATATTACTTCCGATATTAGCTTGAGAGGTTAACATGTACGCTAATAATGTACATTGCGCCGACTAGACGGCCCAAACGTGTACGCTGTTTCGCTCTCGAATATTTCAACTCTTAACCATCTGGAGATCAAATTTTTAATATCTGTGGGATTGCGGATAGCTAAACGAGTTATACATTCGTACAGGTGACTCGGGCATAGTTTCTTATTTTTCCTGGTTTAATACAACTCGCACAACTGTGGCTTCTTCATCCCGCCCGCTTCATGAAGACACTCTCGGTTGTTTTTGATTAAAAGAGGTATTAAAAACAATGATGGCCTAGGCAATTCAGTGACAAGAGTCATTTATTGCCATTTGTAGGAGTATGATCCTGGAGTTCTGGGCATAAATATTTCGCGGATAGCTGCGTAAACAGTGCTGAGGGGTACATGAAAGACACAGAAAATGAGAGAGGCGATCTTTATTTTAAAGCACTCTCATTGAACGCACTACTACGCTGTTAGACAATTCGCGGCGAGATTGGGCTATAGGTGGCAGCACTGCCCCGCGAAAGTATGGATAGGCGGTCGGCGGCGCGTATACAAATACACGCAGCGGCGCTTCGTTGCGTAAGTGCTGAGCCGATTGCCGGCAGATAAAATGCGTTGACTACAGTTTACTGTTCATATATACGCTATTTTTTACTAATTCGGTGCATGACTCCTATGCAACGTTAACATTGACCGGGAGTTAAACGCATTCAGCGTTTCAAAGGGATGCTCGCCCTGGGTGACTCTCTGCGCGCTTTCGCACTAAATATCACGCCTTTGCTTTGTTGTTTGTACGTGTTTAGCTTGTGTTCCGCCTGCTACGCACTGTTGTAGCGTGACTGAACTACTTATTTACACCTTTGTCATATGCATACTGCTAGAAAAAGAGAGAAAGATCGTAGGAAGCCTGCATATCTGTGCGATTCGTTCACTATACCACCGTTCGCACCTTTTACGCATATGATTTTTTGTTCTCATTCTGTTCACTACAAAATGTGGGACTGTAGATAAGTATAATCAGGAAAAATTAGTGGCTGACGGCGCTTCGCGCTACACTACGACGTGTGCGCACATGTTCTTGCACCAGTAAAAATCCTATATAAGAGTTGAGCAGAAAGCTTTCATCGATGGATTTCGTGCATACGGTGCTACAACGAAGGCCTGGTTAACGGGACATAATGTTTTTTTTTCAGACAAAAATTACCACTGCCTTCCGTCAGTCATTAACAATGCCACACACACGCTGAAAACAATGTAAAGACGCTGCAATTTTCCGTGAAAATATACGACCTTATACATAGGACATGTCATCTAAACTTATTTTCAACGTCTGGGCTCTTTAAAGCGTTCTTAAATTTAAGCACAGGGTTGCGTACTAAAACTCTATTTTAGGTACAGTGTAAATACCGAAGTCTCGCAGTTTATGTGATAACAATATTTATATGTAGTGGTACAATGGCCAGATAAAGGCTACTCGCATCAACTAAGGCTCCTCGCATCATCGTTAAACTACATACTGTGTCGTAGTTGTACACCTACTAAACAGCGCGCAAGTCCATGAACTATGGCACGTTTTTTTTATAGGGAGATGCTACTAGAAGACACTTTTCACCCTAGAGCAATGAAACTTGAGCTGTTTGTGAAACTTTTTATGCTTATTTCAAATATATAATTAGTTTTCCTGCAAGTTTAACACTTTTAGCTATACAACAAGACAAAGTAAAACCTTAACCCTTTTGCCCCCCTCTTTTGATCCCAAATTCTGTAATTTTTTACTGTTCATATTTCATAATATTTCAAATAAAGTGTACAATGCAAATAACTAACTAGGAAGCACATACAAAATATGTAATGCGTGTGAAAAATAATAGATCTCAAAAGTACACATTTCACCTACCCTAGTAAAGGTTTACATACAGTTTCTTATTATACAATACAATATTGCAATTAAAACTAGATAATTGCATTTGTCATACTTTGGAAAAAACTTGAGCGAAACTTAATGCAGATCCCAGCACTAGAAGTGGCCGAAAAAGGAGGGGCACATTGCAAGAAATGGCAAAATTTGCGTTTTGGGAAAAACGAGTTTTAAAGTTAAAATTTAGTTTTTATTTATGAAACATATCATTAAATGTGGTGAAATGTGCACACCAAAAAGAACAATCCTTCTTGTAGAGGCCACTGCGACTAAAATACGCCAGCACCATGAGTTTGTCCCTCTCGTCTTCTTCGAGCCGACTCCTCACAGAGATTTCGCTCACAGACAGGGCCATGAAAGGCTTGCCAAAGTTCCGCTCCATCTGGCAGAGCCTTGTGCCAACTGCAAGCTAGGAAGAAGTTCAACGGGACTGCGAAATCCAAACTAAGTCCAGTGTCATGCCATTTCGCGGCCATGTTTGTGCGACATACCGTCGTACATAATGGCAATGTCGTCTCTGCTAAGTTCTCTCACTGCGAGCTCTTTCGACCGCACAAGATTGGCGATGACGTCACCATTGCCGCATCTCGAACTCTCCGGCTGACGGGTTTGAATAATTTTGACGCAATGGCTTTTGCAAGCCAACAAATTAATTGCTACAAATCGGACCAGCTGCTCGTAGCCTATTTCTACAGAGCATGCCGCACGACGGCTTTCACTTGCGAGCAATTCCTTTTTTTCATTCGTAATGAAGATAATTACACGAGAAAAGTCTTGTTCAGCTGCGCTGCTCGTCAAGACATGGACCCCGCAAATAGGCTTCACAGCACATACAGGCACGCAGCGGCCAGTGGCGGTCTCCGATACGTACCACGTGATAAGCCAGTCGCGGCACTCAAAAATTGCGCAGAAACGTGCTTTTGTTATGATATCTTGCGCTGCATCACGCTGCATCAGCGAGAGAAACTGTTGTTATTTGAAGAGTGAGGCTAAACTCTTCGACTTACGTGATCAACAATGGCGAGCGGCGGCGCATTATCAGCGGCAAGGTGCTCGAAGACTGCACTTTTTGGACCTTTTAACAGGCACCTTGTGCTCTTTAGATGCAATTTTAAAGCATTTCCAGTTAGTTCTCAATAAGATTTTTTCCCATAACAGTAGAGGTACTAATCTTATCAAAACAGGTGAAAATAAAAATTCAGTAATTTTGAAAAAAAAAGCGGGCGTTTTTCGACCCGCATCTCCCCTTAACAACCGAGTCACTATAGAACACTGCATTCACCCATCATTTAATAGTCCTCTTGTTTAGGAGAACACCAAGATCATTTTGCGATGTGCTAGTAACAGAAACTGGCACCCACACTGAAATTATTCTGGTGAATGGAGGGTACGACGACGCCAAACAGCGTTCTAGAAAGTTGCACTCGCCGATCTTATGAATAAGCATTAGCAGCCGAAAAAGACCAAACGCTTTCGTACGTTATTTCAGGCACACGTAAAAACAGTTACACTCGCGCTGACATGAACGCACAAACCGCACTTTGAGAACGTTCAAGACCAACGCGCACATAGAAACACGACGTGGCCAGCAGACGACGCAAGAAGCAATCCACTGTTCACCATTTCGGCCTGTTGTGAAGGCGACTAAGCGCAACATTATCGCGACGGCTCTGAAAAGTTGCTTTTAGCACGAGCACGAGCTCCTTCCCTATAACTGAGAGAAACAATAAGGCTGAACGCGTTTCCTGCGAAGAGTGTCGCTCATTTCGTGGACGCTGTAATGACGCAGCGTCTAGGCACGAACTCGGGCAGAAAACCATTTTCGCCTGGCATTTGTTTTCTTCTTGCTTTTTCACAAGTGCGTCTTACAAATCAGCTTGCTCGCGATGCGCTATCGAAGAATATTCACTCATGCGAGCCTCTCTCTCTTTCAGCGGTCCTTGACGACACTCTACGTACGCACTGTATTGGCTTCCCGAATGCAATATAGCGTCCTGGATTAAGCTGATCCTCCTGTAGCAGAATTGTTTGTTTTTAAATGCGAAGCATTTATTAGCGAACTTCGGCGAGTTTGAGCGTATCTATCTATCTATCTATCTATCTATCTATCTATCTATCTATCTATCTATCTATCTATCTATCTATCTATCTATCTATCTATCTGTCTGTCTGTCTGTCTGTCTGTCTGTCTGTCTGTCTGTCTGTCTGTCTGTCTGTCTGTCTGTCTGTCTGTCTGTCTGTCTGTCTGTCTGTCTGTCTGTCTGTCTGTCCGTCTGTCTGTCTGTACACTTGTCTGTTTGTCCACTCTTAACGGCACCAGGTACTTGAAACGGCCGACCCCATTCGCAGCACCCACTAATGTTGCTCAGGCGCTCATACTTGTGCAATCGTCATTTATTAAGCCATTATTGCGCATGTCTGGCACACCCTAACAACACGTATATATTCTGCATGTGCATCTTTTACTAGAAAAGGCGTACATAAGTAATTTTAACGATCATAGCGCTTATGACACTGCGCTGACCATGCAACGCTTGCACGAAAAGGCGAGTGTTTCCAACGCTTTGCTAAGACAAAACAGTGGTGGCACCTATCCGTCTCCTTGCGTTCTTCACCTTATCTCCTCTGAGACGGGCGCGCACACCCGTCCCAGAACCACGCGCTGCGTTTTCCAAGCAAACTGCCAGATAGCGCTTATGTCTCACGTGTAACGTGCCTTGATGCGCTGTTCACCTCCGCTGCATGCTCGAGGCACTCTAACGCAGCGCCTCCACAATACCATTCACCGATTTTCTTGCGTAGAACATCAAATACACTGTTCACGTTCTCCACACGCAAGACTATCTTCCGATGAGACTTGCAGATTAACGTGCAATGTGGGGCCAATTTTTTTGTCATTTCCTCATATTTGTACTACTGAAATGCACCTTGAACCTTCTAAACAGCCTCGGTTTTCTCTCTTCTAATGGTTGACTTTGCTGTTTAGAGAGCGCACCCCTTGTTCCTATGTACAGGCGACGAATGCGTGTTTCACACTTATAATGACGGCGGTCTTGGTATTTGTGCAGCACCTGGCTTGGGGTATTTTCAGCTGTGACAATACGCTCACTCATCCCAGCTGTGCCTGTACATTACTGAGAAGCGGGTGATTCAGGCTGCGCTTGGCGGACTAGGAAATGCTCGATTACTATCAGAAACATTGCCGGGCCAGCGTTATCAAGGACGTTTATGAAATAGGGCAAAACCACTAGGGAAGGTTGTTTCAGCCCCACCACCGTGAAACCAGGAAAGGAGGGGACGAATGATGCACTGATTTGAGAGGTGTTTCTTTCGTAAGGCAATAGTGTGGCCATTCCTAAAATCGGGCACATTGCAAAGAATAGTTGCACTGCATTAACATTGTTAGAAAACTGTGTTTACCCTGAAATCGCGTTTACCCTAAGGGGGTGCTTCTTCACTACATACCCAGTTTCAATTCTCTGTGGCGTGTAGGAAAGGGTGTTTCAGCTCCACGAACCTCGTCAGCTATTTGCTATGCTATCTGTTGGCACCTTCACTTTTAGTGGACCAATGTCGAGTAGAAGGATTTACCAATGTTTCTTGGCGCACACTCATACCGGGTCTACATGACACACCGTGATGGCACTAGACGCCCACAAGCCAAGAATATGAGGTGCTTCACACCTAATATATTTATTATACTCAATTTTTTTAAGATGGCAAGTTCTGATGATAAGACACGTGCTATATTTCTCTGCTTGTATCTACATCTTTCTTCCAGGTGAATCTTTCTTTTTACTATGACAGGAATACAATTAAGCACAAGTATCATTCAAGTAAACATTACTCGTTATATGAACCATTGTACCAATATGTGCTTTGTGAAAACATCCAAGTTCAGAAACCCTTTTCTCACTTTATCAAAATTTTTTTCTTTGCCTCAGATATTCAGAAAGAAAGTAGCATCTTTCACGCGAAACGAGTGCTTGAAAAGTGGGGAGTGATCCTGGAGCTAGCACTCAGATTGCACCTAGCCAAATTTAGCAGTGAAACATCGAAATCAATATCTTAAATATACACTGAGTGTCATTCATGCGCTCGTATAAACTGTTCCTGCTTCCGCATGTGCACAATTCTATGGCAACTTTGACAGTAGTCGAAAAGTGCGACGAAGAATGATGACAAATAAACGGATTCTGCTTGCCGTATTTCTGCCCGAAATCCGGGACTTGGTGGCGGAGCAAGCGAGCAAAATCTGGCACGCCACGAGTAGCTCTGAAATGATCAGTGCAACGCGCAAATACGATACAGATCGACCAAGAGAATACAAATTCATCGTCAGGGAGCGAGAAATTCTACTCATTGTTGGCCAGTAAATAAGTTCACTGCCTGTGTTTGGAAAAAATTGGTTGACGATTAAGGACGTCCTACGGATGGTTAACCAGGGAAGCTTAAACGTGCGGTCCGGGTATAAAGCGATGAATCGATTGTGAAGGGGCATTAGCCTTTCTCAACTAGTGGTATCATTTGAACGGCGATATTCACCGTTCTCTGATGATGATAGGGATGATGTTGAGAGCCAGTTAACATATGTCGCACATGCCAAAATATTATTGTTCAAACTTCGGGAAACATGTTCGACAGCCGTGTGCCCTGACGCGTTTGAGGTGTTAAATAAACGGTCCCTATGAACCTCGAATGCAGCCCAGGTTAGAAATTCCGTTGCAATGCTAAGGTGCCCTGTCATTGTGCACACCCCTTTCTCGTGTTCTTTCCCTGTAATAAACCGTGTTCGAACTATTCGCATCAACCCTATGTCCAGGTCAAGCGCATCTCTCACGAAGTCACCGTTCTTTATATTTTTTGACGAGTGGTGGTGCCTACGACATCGCTGCTACTTAATGTGGCGGCCTTTTTGCAGCGTTAAACTGGATCACTTTCAGGACCATGTAGAAGATGTGAACCGGTTCCAGGCCTCGACGGTCCGATCACCGTATCTCGCTTGAGCCCTTCGAGAATAGCGTGGTGTATATAGGCTCGTGATTTTGTGTGATTGACCGAAATATATATGTGCGAAAGTGACAGTTACTCCCCGTGTTCGTCGTAGGGAGACCGGTACCTGTCCTTCACCGGAACAATGGCTAGGTCATACGTGTCGCTGAAGAGATAAATTGAGTCCGCGGCTGCATCATCGAACACCGTCATGGCCTCAACGCGTGCTGAACAGAGGTGGACTGAACGCACTCGTCGCGATCCGTAACTTCGGCAGCGCCTTCAATTAAGTCTTCATTAAATGGCTAGTCTACAGAGATATCATCTAAAGGGACGAAACTACACATATCTTGTGATATTGGTAGAAAAGGGTGGTGATTAGCTGCAGTATTTCGGTTTCGATGCTGCATTTCTTTACGAGGCGCCACCTGTACGGAGGCTTTGCGAAGAGAAAGCGCATAATATATCTATCGATCCTGTCTACGCGCTACATGCCCAACCCATGTCCATTTCCTCTTCTTTATTTCAACTATGATATCCTTAACCCCCGTTTGTACCCTAATCCACTCTGCTCTCTTCTTGTCTCTTAAGGCTACACCTACCATTTTTCTTTCCATTGCTCGCTGCGTCGTCCTCAATTTAGCTGAACCCTCTTTGTAAGTCTCCAGGTTTCTGCTCCGTAGCTAAGTACCGACAAGATACAGCTGTTATATACCTTCCTCTTGAGAGATAGTGGCAATCTACCTGTCATAATTTGAGAGTGCTTGCCGAATGTGCTCCACCGCATTCTTATTCTTCTAGTTACTTCAATCTCGTGGTTCGGCTCTGCGGTTATTACCTGCCCTAAGTAGACATAGTCTTTTACAACTTCAAGTGCAATATTACCTACCTCGAAGCGCTGCTCCTTTCCGAGGTTGTTGTACATTTCTTTCGTTTTCTGAAGATTAATTTTAAGCCCCATCTTTCTGCTCTCCTTGTCTAACTCCTTAATCATGAGTTGCAATTCGTCCACTGAGTTACTCAGCAATGCAATGTCATCGGCGAAGCGCTAGTTACTAAGGTATTCTCTATTAACTCTTATCCCTAACTGTTCCCATTTTAGGCTTCTGAAAACCTCCTGTAAGCACGCGGTAAATAGCATTGGGGAGATTGTGTCCCCCTGCCTTACACCCTTCTTGATTGGTATTCTGTTGCTTTATTTATGAAGCACTATGGTAGCAGTTGGTCCCCTGTAGATTTCTTCCAGAATGTTTATATACACTTCATCTAAGCCCTGATTCCGCAGTGTCTGCATGACGGCTGATATTTCTTCTGAATCAAATGCCTTCTCGTAATCTATGAAGGCTATGTATAGTGGTTGGTTATACACTGAGCATTTTTCTATTACCTGATTGATAGTATGGATGTGGTCAATTGTTGAGTAGCCTGTTCGAAATCCTGCTTGTTCCTTTGGTTGATTGAATTACCTTTGTAGATAGCTTGTAGAGAGCAAGCTGATCGGCCTGTAATTCTTCAAGTCCTTGTCATTTCCTTTCTTATTTATTAAGATGATGTTAGCGTTCTTCCAAGACTCTGGTACTCTTCTCGTCAGGAGACACCTCGTAAACAGGGTGGCTAGTTTTTCTAACACAATCTGTCCTCCATCTTTCAGCAGATCTGATGTTACCTGATCTTCACCAGCAGCGTTGCCTCTTTGCATGCTCTCCAAAGCTTTTCTGACTTCTTCTATCATTACTGGTGGGGTGTCATCTGGGTTACTGCTAGTTCTTATAGTATTAAGGTCATGGTTGTCTTGGCTACTGTACAGATCTCTGTAAAACTCCTCCGCTATTTTAACTATCCTATCCATATTGGTAGTTATTTTGCCTTTGTCCCTTAGTGCATACATCCGACTTCTGCCTATCCCAAGTTTCCGCTTCACTGCTTTGATGCTTCCTCCGTTTTTCAGAGCGTGTTCAATTCTCTCCATGTTATACCTTCTTACATCGCATACCTTACGTCTATTCATCAACTTCGAAAGCTCTGCCAGTTCTATTTTGTCTGTTGTACTTGACACTTTCATGATTTGACGCTTCTTAATTAGGTTCTTCGTTTCCTGGGAAAGCTTGCCAGTGTCCTGTCTAACTACCCTGCCTCCAACTTCCACTGCACACTCCGTAATGATACTCGTCAGATTATCATTTATTGTATCTACGCTAAGGTTGGTTTCCTCACTAAGAGCCGAGTACCTGTTCTGCAGCGACACTCTGAATTCCTGTACCTTCCCTCTCAGGGCTAGCTCATTGATTGGCTTCTTGCGTATCAGTTTCTGTCATTCCTTCTTCAAGTCTAGGCGAATTCGAGACCGTACCATTCTATGGTCACTGCATCGTGCCTTGCCAACCACTTCCACATCCTGCACGATTCCTGGGTGTGCACTCATTATAAAGTCTATTTCGTTCTTATTTTCGCCATTAGGGCTCCTCCATGTCCACTTGCGGTTTTCTCGTTCTCGGTAGAAGGTATTCAAAATCCGTAAATTATTGCATTCAGTGAATTCTACTAGTAGCTCTCCTCTGGCGTTTCTAGTACCGATGCCATAATCTCCTACTGCTTGGTCTCCAGCCTGCTTCTTCCCTACCTTTGCATTAAAGTCGCCCATCCCTATAGTATACTGTGTTTTTACCTTACTCATTGCCGATTCCACATCTTCATAGGAGCTTTCAACTGAAGCGTCATCATGGCTGGATGTAGGCGCGTAAACCTGTACTACCTTCATCTTGTATTTTTTATTCAGTTTAATTACGATACCTACCACCCTTTCATTAATGCTATAGTATTCCTCTATGTTGCCAGCTATGTTTCTGTGAATTAGGAACCGCACTCCCAGTTCCCAGAAGGGAAGCGGCATAGGGGGAGACAGAAGGTTAGGTGGGTAGATGAGATTACGAAGTTTGCGGGTATAAATAGGCAGCAGCAAGCACAGGACCGGGTTAACTCGCGGAACATGGGAGAGGCCTTTGTCCTGCAGTGGACGTAGTCAGGCTGATGATGATGATGATGATGATGATGATGATGTCTATCGATTGCTACGACGTCTGCGATGTCATCGGCAGAAATTTCAGTATATTATGCGTGTTGATCGGAATGTTCACAACTTGCCCCTTGATTGCATCTTGTCCATTGCCGTGCGTTAATATTCGACTACACGTGAGTGGCTGACGTGGTGTTATTTTTCATTTCTCGACGACGTTGCGCCTGGGTAAATGGGAAAGCATCGGTGGGTGAACTCAGCTGTTTACGGTGCCTCTATTTCGCAGACTGTCTCTCATTAGCGATTCCTTGGTTGCTCACATACACGAAACTGACCGACGTCGGAAGCAGCTGGGAACTACCTGCGTCAGTACCTTCATGGCAACATTCCGTTGTGGTGCTTACGATGTTATCCATGTTGTTTTAGAAGCACAGGTTATCGTCGACCACACTGCCTTAGCCAAAGTGTTGCTCGAGTAAATCCCACCGAAAATGGTTGTTGGTCGCGTCGAACGCGTTGGCGTCATTGACACGTTTACACTGCTGTGCCCACACCACCACCTCCTGCAAGCATCTGCCCCCCATGGGGTGCAAGCTTGGGTATGACGGAAAGAATGACGTCAAAGAAGGTGCATGTGCATGTGCTTGGGAACTACGTAGAAAACGATGTCACTCACAGCGCAGTCAAGGAAGAAGTTTCTAGGCGGATTTTCGTATCGCTTAGTCATATGTGGCTTCCTTGTGAAAGGCCATTCACTGGAAGAAGTCGAGTTAGTATTCGATTGAGCACGTCTTGGTTGTTGACGAATATCGTCGCGAGTTGTTATCCAATGTTTATCCGTTATACATGGGTTGCTAAATCAGTGCGACTGCAAGGAGCAACACGGCTACATTATCGGGATTATACAAAAGTACATCAAAGGACGGTAAAACAGAGTAGGCGACAAAAGCTGCAATACGTTTTGTATATCTACTTGTTTCAGAACATCTAACAGCGGGCAAGTGAATTCGCTAGCCCAGCAAGCAAGTTACCTTGTACATTTCCCCTTTCAGTCAACGCTTCTGCATGAGGCGCTAGCGTGTGGCTAGGAAAATGGTGTTTACACGCGCCTAATGGCATCAAACTGCTTATTGAACCTTTACATATTTCATTCATTTCTGTCTTTCGCTAACTAGTTGAACTTCCTCACTATTATATTTACTTGTAGACAAGGGAATTGTCACAGAACGAGAGCTAAAAATGGGCGTGCCGCAAAATGCTTGCGGTAACGCGCGGAAGAGACGCCGGGAGGTCAAAAGAAAAAAAAAACAAACATCCAAGGCTCCCCGGGCGCGCGACGCCTCTCCTCTCGGAAGCGTGGCTTCGCCGATGAACCTCCTCACCCCACAGCGGCGGCCGGGCAAGCGCTAGAAATTTCCAGAAGGAAAGGGGCGTGTATGCCGGAGTGAGTCATCTGTCGGGAACGGCCCCCGTACAGTCTCGCGCCTCTCCCCAGCCTCCACTGCGCATCGCGCCGACGAAATGAGAAGAACTTTCTGGAATGTCGCGCGGAAGGTATTTAACCGAGCAGCGGAGATGAGAGATCAGGAGGAGACGGAGGTGAGCGCCAGAGCGCGCGTAGGGATTCCGCCGTGTAGTCGGCGGAGGTTTTGTCCGTTGGGACCAAGCCAGAGATGAAGAGGATTTCCACCTGAGGGGTGAAGGCTCGAGCTACAGGCAAGAGCGTGTGTTTACCGCTATCAAGCGAAGACGCGTGGCAACAGCTGCGTGTGTGAAGCCGACGTGTTTCCGGCGAAGAAGTTTGAAGCTTGGAGAGTGGCCTATTGAAGACGCGAGGTTTCCTGGAAGAGAAACTTCGAGGGCGCGGAACGACAACAACGCTGGACTTTGAGTGAGTGATTCTCGGAAGAGTATCATCGAGACTTTTGTTCCAAGAACTTTGGACTGGATAGGTTTTCTATCTCTTTAGTCTTTAAGTGTCTTGGTCGTTCAATGCATGCGACTGCATTGTAGTGCGTATCGTTGTCTGTGTCCGTTGTTTTGAGTGTGGCTGATTGTACTGTGTAGTACGTTGTTTGATTGGTGACGTATTGTATGTAACTATTGTGGAGTGTGCATTCTTGTGTATTGTTTTCGATCTGCCAATTTTGAGAATATAATATTTGTTTTGGTTATCAACTCTCGGCTCTGACTTGTTCTTTGGGCCACAGCCGGCGTCCGCTGGCGCGCCAAAAAGGACCACTTCTAAATTGTCCACGCTTTCGTGGTGCGGTTCGGGGGGCCAATACATCGGCCCTTGGAATTAGCCCGGCGATCGCCTCCCTAATTAACGGGACCGGTGTGACAGGAATACGGTTACGTTCCTCATAATATTACCTTCCTCGGGGCTTACGCCCCAAGGGAATCCGCTATGTAGCGCAGGAATGAAATCAACGATGTACCTTTTCCTCGTACAACAGTAGATATGGGGGCGTAAATGGTTCCAGAACTTATGCCGAAAAAGTGGTCTTGTGAGTTTGGCTTCACAAGTGACATCTTTCTTTTCGAGCAGAACATTAGCGACTTGCAAACGCATGTTAGAACGTGCTCACCAACCTCGCGGCAATCTGACCAATTCCCACTTTCAGTCTTTGCGGCTATATCTCAGAAAGGCACCTCCTCGATTGTTAGAAAAAAAACAATTCATTTAGTAATGCGTTTCATGTAAGGTATCTGGCCTATTCATTGTGTATACATTTGAGCTTCTTTTTGAGATTCCACGTGCATTTTTCACGCCTGTGTGTTTCTGAGACAAATTCATGCATTTCTTTCGCTGTTCATGCTACAGTGTTCACTGGGAAATCTAAGACGACTACGAAAAAAAATTTCAAGTGATATCTCCTCGACCAAGACGACAAAAATAAAACGTAGGAAAATTCATAAGAGAGTGTGAGAAAAAGCGATATAGATGAGACAAGGAAATGAAGATAGGAAGCTGATAGAGGCTCTACTGTAGCTAGGGTGGATTGGCCAAAAGAACCGGATGAAATTATAGCCTCACAGTCGCGAGTTTCCTCTGAATAAGGCGCAGCTTACCACCGCGACAATGATGGCATGCTTCTCTACCCCTCGCCTAAGCGCTGCTCCAAACTCTCCTTTTTCTCATGACCCACGCATTGGATCCAAACGGCCTCGTATGCACTCGAATGCGTTTCCTTCCTATGTGGCTTCGAACGCGTCGCCAGGCTGGCACCAAAGAGGCACCAGGAGGCTGCTTTCGCTCAAAGCATGTGTAATATTCTGTGCCAATGCGTCATGTTGGGCGTTATGACCACGATCGGCACATATACAATCACGCCTGTATTTTTTTGTTTTTCTTCATGATTTCGATTTTTATTGTGAGACATAACGTATTTTTTTGTCTCGTTCATTTCGAATGGCAGGGTTTTCCATATTTTTTCAAGGTACTTTGGTGGCTGGTGACAGGTTGTTCTGTGGTCATCTTAATCATTTCTAGCTGTTGTATAGTGCGCCTATCAGCATTCAGTATTTTCGGCTGATAAGACTACTTTCTTGGTACACACGAGATTATTGAGTAGTGAGTGAACTGCGGCGACAAAAAAAGGCAGGAAATATTGATTTCCCGGAAACTTAATCGCCAATTATAGCAATTGCCAATCTTCATTCAATGTAGAAAAGCAAACAGATTTCAATAATGAGGAAAGAAGCACCGAAATGGGTACCAAATTAACATGGATTGAGAGGATGAGGCTAGGCACCTCGTAAAAATTTGGCGATAGCAGAAATCCCCCGAACTATAACGTTGACTGCAAGTGTAGTAGGTGGAAAATGATTGAAGGCAGTGTCTAAACTTATGCATGCAGGTACATAGTGTATCCGTGCCGGAGTGCTCGGGAGCTCTTATCATGCATTTACGTATGACATCATTAACACTTTCGGCCCTGGTGTCATCAATTGACGACACCACACAAATTTTTTTCTGCACCTTGAAAACATAATCGAACTCGCTCATTCTTGGAGAAATATTTCGTTTACTGTGCTCACTGCGATCGACACCACCGTTGTTTAGTTTTTGCGAAGCATGGAGGCGTAAAGAAGAATTTGGACCGAGTTCGTTGATGATGATGACGCGGCCAAGGAGAGGCGTGAAGGCGGTACTTTTGGATTGAAGTCCTGAAGTTGTTTCAAGAGCTTCGACACATTCAAATACTACGTTTGTTCAAGTTTTGTGCACTCTAGGGCATAGTGGCAATAAATTTGTCTTTTTTGTCATTTTGGGACTATAAGGCCATCGTGATCTAATTTGATGTCATGGCTATAAATCCATAAATGCTTACACTACCGACAAAGTTTCTTTTATTTCTTGCCTTCTGAGACCCTAAAACTTAGTAAAATACGTACTAAGAATGTGTCTGACAAAAATAAAAATTATAGGACCTGAAGGGTTAAGCCAAGTTGGTTCCACCGCGTTCCTGCAGTTTGCCAAGTTGAAAATAGAAGAGATTAGTACAGGTGAACGTCATCACTCTCTTTACTCGAAGTGATACCACAAGCAGTAACATAGTCAAACTGCGAGAACTTGACTTGTTCATGCTGCACCTCACATTCTTGATTTGGAAAGTAGTGAGAAGAGCTTGTACTCTTTGATTGTGCGCATGTATGCGACTTTACTTTGTATATTTTTTTCTATTCTTAACACATTTATGAACAATAAGGAAATGAGCGTGCAACAAGTTTTCACTGATAATTCAATGTTTAGTTTCATGATACGATGCTTCTTGTTGGGAACGTTACGTGGTAGCAGAGGTACATTCAATCCGTGTGCTTGATGGCCTCAAATAATGAAGTATAAACGTACGCAATTCGCTTTTTTCTATGATTGAGAGCAACTGCTAGGCTAAGTAATTATAAATGGTGGTGGAAACAATGCCAGAGAGCCACAGTAACAACTAGAATGCACAAGCACGATGACAAAGTCTTCTTGAGACGTCCACCCGTGCTAATTCGAGCACAACCCGTCGTCTTAGCCACATCTAGGTTCATACATGCGTATTGCAACTCCTTTTTATTACGAGTAGCCACACAAAATCTGCATCCTTCAGTTCAGGTGAGACTGCCGTGACTGGTCGAGCTAATCGCATTTCTCGCGAGCGTAAACTTGGGATGCCACTTGTATTGATGGCGAAACTTCCATGTCATTTTATTATTAGTTGTGTTGATAAATTGAAATATAAGCCTTTTAAAATCATGAATTTACCCACTAGTTAGACCGTTTCCACATTCAGTTGTTTATTAAAATGTCAAGAACTCGCATTGTTTTGTTTTCTGGCGTCATCGAACAGATTCTGTTAGATTTACAGATTCACTGCACGCTTTTTGATAAATGAAAACTACAAACATGAAAGCCGTGTTTTAGTTCCAGATGGTTTACCTAACCTGTGTACTAACCTGTGTTGTCGTTCTTTGTGTTTACTTACAGGTGAATTCCTTACGTGCTTTGGAACGAAATAACTTCCCCCTCAAGCGTGAACTGGTGAATCAACAGGACGAGAAGCCATGACCAGTTTGGACACAATTTTCTTCCATTACAGCGCACCCATTTGCTCATGCGCTGGCGCACCATTTGCTTGCTCTTCGACCAACAACGGTACTTTCTGGTACTCAATTTCTGGTACTCTCGACACCTTTTTTTTTCTTTTGAATCCTTTCCTGTTTCTATTAGTGCTTGTGGTGGGAGCAGTGTCGCAGCCACCACCTCGTAGAATGCGACCGCAGCACGCATTAATATAATCCAGTAGAGAGCCAGTTCTCTCATACCCCGTAGACAGCAAGTGCGAGCTGGCGGGCGGGCCGATTCTAGACGCATTAACATAATCCAGCTGAGAGCTAGTTCTCTCAAACCCCGTAGACAGCAAGTGCGAGCTGGCGGGCGGGCCGATTCTAGTCACGTAAAATATACGACCCGTCAAACAAGGGCTCCGGATGTAACCGGACGGGTGTCGTAATTGCCCGCTAGCGATCCGTGACTCGTTCGTAGGCTTCTCTTGCAATGCCAGAAGCGCTGGGCGGTTTGTATAGCTGAGGGTGGGCGTGTGTTGGCGGTTGTGCCGCGAGAAGCGTGTGGGTGAGCAGCGCGGTGGCGCGAATGCTGTCCACCCTCCCTTGGTCCGACCACGTTAATGCGTCTTTTTTTTTTCGCGGGTGTTATTGCGTCCGGCGAGGGCGTCTTTTTAGGGAAGAGGCGCCGTGATAGACGTTGGTATCGCTGCGAGACAAAAAAGTCCAATAGAGGGCATGCAGAGAAAGTTATGAAGGAAAAATTTCTTAGCTTGTAATAGCAATTGCCGCTGCATTCTAAATAAATAAAAATAAATAAATAAATTAATACATATTTCGCGCTGGCTCATTCATTCACCTTATCGCCACGAATGAAAAAAAAGCCCTTACTTTCTTCTGTATCTTCGCAGTCGATTTTAAAGATTCAGAAGAATGGGTAGTTGTTCAAGTTGGTAATGATTGATAATGTACTGCGCTGCACACACACACACACACACACACACACGCACACACACACAGACAGACACACACACACACACGCGCGCGCGCGCGTGCGCACGCGCGCACACACACACACACACACACACCCTGCAAGCTTACTCACTTGGGGTGCTTTTCTACTGACCCTGAAATCGGACGCGTTTCAAGGTTCGTGTGCCTCAGGTTGTTTTGAATTGCCTCTAGGACTAGGCCTACATGATGCGCCGACAAAATGTGCTAGGGTCATCATGCGATCTCTTGTTGGGCGTCATCGCGGCAACAGTATGATGACGCGACAAAATTTGGCGATAATTTACGTCATGATAATGTCATGGCACTAACGTTTCGTGAAAAACTCTGTATTGACCCTATCGCACATGGCCCCTTTCAGTGTTTCGTGAGGCATTTAAGAATTTTATCAAAACAAATAAACTAGGCCACGAGCTATGGTTCTTCGGCTACAACATAGCATAAAGTGTGGAAATCTTTCGATGTTGAGTCGACAAAGCTGCTCGCGTCACATTGGGGACATAGTAGGGTAGCTCTTTGGAACTATACCACCGAGCGAAAACGTCGACACTTCAGGCATGGTGGTCCATACTGCATGATCTGCGGCGACCTGGAGACTCTGGACTGCCTGTTGCTCTATTGTCCAGCTGGTATGACGCACAGAAGAAGGATGTTTGCGCTGTACAAAGCTCTCGGCCTGCCTCGGGCAACATCTGAGCACCTCCTGCTTCCTAACAGACACCACGAGCACGTCAAGCGTGCTTTTTTTCTGCGCTGCCGGACATTGTTGACAACAGTGGACTTTGTCAGCGAATTGAAGAATTCGCGCCGTGTGATTTTGACAGATGATCTGTGAATCCCCCTTTTTGTCTACCGTCTCTCGCTCTCTCCTTCGTTCATCTCTGCACTCTATTCTATTACGTCCCCACCCCCCTCCCTCTATGAACCACTTCTGAGGTGTCCCACATAGCTGCAGACAGTTGAGGGGTTCATTTTTATTTTCATTTCCAATCTTAAGAATTACTCCTTCTTCCTCCCCTTTTATATTATGAGGCTGAATCGCAACCTATAAGGACCCAGAGAAAGAAGAAATTAGAGAGTAGATTAGCTGTATAATCCAACAACGTATTTGTTTCCTGCTCCGTGGTGTATGTGGCGTTGTACAACGTAATAGATCAAGCTTGGCAATGAACTCATTACTACAACAGTAAAAGAACCACGCTACAATGCATAGCCTGTTGTCCTACTACCGTGCGGCATACCACGGTTCGGAAACATTTTTAGACATAAGGTCAGATTGCACGGAGCTGACAGAATGATGGGACGCATGGTAATTGATGGGGAAGGTGCGGAGGCATTGCACACGTACAGAAGTTTGACCAGTTTACAATAATGTACAACACTGGATGAGAATCTAGAGCTATTTTCAGCGTATATATTAAAGATTTCAATCACAGTTGACAAGAAAACATCCCATTTTAGGACAGAACTGCTATCTCGGCTTCCAGGTAGGAAGTGATACGGGAAGAAGAGGGCGTTTGACGTCATACGGGGAGCTGCTTGATATAGTGCTTCGTGGGCTGCAGATCGCCGACCTCTGCTCCTCACAATCAACGTGGTGTAATTCCCAGCTACAGTTGGGAAAGTGGCGCAGCTAGAGCCTTCTTGCTTCCTCTACATAGGTACGCACCGCTTTGTCTTGAACTGCACTACTGTATTCAAAAGCGGCATAAAATAATCGATTGAGAACATGCATCAATAATCTGTCACCACTTCTAGAACATCGTCGGAGCACCTTTTTTGGCACTACCTTAACTGGTGTTAGCGTATTCTCAACGTAATCATGCTGGCGCTCCTCCTTTTTTTTTCGATCCCCTTTTTGAACCATTAGCTGCACTAAACTACTCGTTTTCAGTGCTCTTCAAGTAATGCGCAAGGTCATCAGCGGTTGTGTACTTCTCTATGAATACGACAGCCTCAGACAGCGTTAAGTTCTCTGGAGAATACAAATAAGTTTCCTATACTTTTCTAAATTTGATAGCCTTAATAAGTCAAGTTTATTCCTTTTTTTCTGCACTGTTAGTAAGGCATAATTTCTCTTTCTCTGGATTATTCTTAAATGATCTTGATGTATGTAAGGTGTATTTTTTCTTTCATTTGCCAGGTATTTCTTATTTCGAATTTGCGTGAAAAGTACTCATAGCTGAAATATCTGGTCTTTGTTTACAATGTACACACTCTGGTAATTTCTTGTTGGATTCATTAGCCAGCACTCAAAGCTGATTACTTCATACATTTGCTGCGAATTACTATTATTTCTTGATGCTTCTCATTCCAGGACAACCGCAACTAGCCTACGTATAGCTGAATGAGCCAATCCTTGGCGCAAATATCTAGAAAGGCTCACACGACTAATACGACTGGAACTATTCCACGCGAATAGGCCCGATATTTCAATTACATGAAGTTGGGCTGAGGGCAATTTAGAGTGGCGCGATTTCAAGCCACGAGTAACGCAATACACAAGCGAAGCGCACACTGCTTAGCAAGTTTCGAACTGATAAGGGTATTCCGGCGAAATCCACTCCGGAGTCGCTTTAAAGTTTAGGAATGCTTAAATACAATACATTTCTAAACAACTTAATACGTATTTCAATATATGTTTTACCTGCTATAGCGCCAGAACTTTAAATTTGAGATAAATTTCAATTTCGAGAAGTTGGTGACTTTATTCGATACAACTGTATGGTGCACCATTTTATCCCACTTTAGCACATTATTATAATATCTTTTTATTTGACGTTTTACGTCCCGAAATCATATTATGGATATGAGAGACGCTGTAGTGGACGGCTCCAAAATTTCGACCGCCTGCGGTTCGTTAACGTGCACCTAAATCTAAATACCCGGTCCTCAAACATTTTCGCTTTCATTGAAGATTCAGCCGCCGCAGCCTGGATTACATCACACGACCTTCGGGTTAGTAGTCGAGGGCCATAATCACTAGACCGACGGGGCGGGGTCATCTTAGAACAGGCTGCAAATATAAAATAAAAGCTTGCTGCTGAA
The DNA here is from genome assembly GCA_013436015.1 of Rhipicephalus annulatus. Classification (NCBI taxonomy): domain Eukaryota; kingdom Metazoa; phylum Arthropoda; class Arachnida; order Ixodida; family Ixodidae; genus Rhipicephalus; species Rhipicephalus annulatus. The sequence goes on from WOVY01012210.1 coordinate 358,117, forward strand.
GTAGCTAGTAGTTTTATTCTGGAGCACATGGTTCCTAAATAAAAATGAACAAAGCACTCATAGATGCATCGTTAATATTTGCTTGAGTTGATTTACGTTCATGTGTATTGCTTCCACTCGTAATCCAGCCGCCAAAAATGGTATGTGCAGCATTAGAACCAGGCCATGTACTTGTTCATTAGAACCTATCTTTCAGGGACAGACAGAAACAGCATTATAAGCTAGCAGTGGAAAGCAGGAAAAGTAATGAGGCATTGCAAGGTTCTTCTCGTAAGGGTGAGTGCGAGGCTCAATTTATGCGGCTAAAGATAATGATCGCACTGAATTTCACACCACTTTCGGTACAAGTGAGCCAGGCTTTGGAGTAGACTATTGGGGAATGGCAAAGAACTGGTCGACCAGCAGAAATTTCAGCAGGCAAAAGGTAGAATATACCAACCGACTGTAGTGAGAGTCTTTTGTACAACTTATGCAATTATTGGTACAGTTCAGTAGTTCGAGCGAGCACACGCGGGGGGTTGAGCTCCTTGTATTACCTCTCTATAAGAGCAGCCAAGACGGAGGCAGATGTTTTTTTTTCGGGAGGGAAGGAGCACCACTAGATTTCGGAGGGGGGGATACTCCTTGAAATGGCCATTTTTCGATTTCAGTGCCATGGCAGAGGCGATTTCGGGTGAAGTGGCACCGGCCTATTGTGTCCCTCCTCCCCCCACCTCTGGCAATACAACACTGGCTGTAGCTACTGATGAATTGTTTCCTTAATAGTGTCTAGAATTAGAGTTAACTAGTTCGACTTTTCTTCCATCTCTTTTTTTTCCGCGGAAAGAAACTTCTGGCAGAAAAAAAAATGACAATGGCTTGCTTCATTCTTAAAACGCTCATTAATTGTTTTCGCAAGTGCTTGTTTAATACCTTCCAGATAACTTATAAGTCTAAAATTTAGAAACTGTATTACAATGTGTTCAGCGTGCTCTGTGTGGTTGCACAATATCTGCCCTGGGGGACGTAACCATTTAATTCCATAATAGCACACCCGATTTACCTAATAATTAAATGTACGTATGGAGCATGTCTGCAGCAGAACTCCTTAAAAATCACTTGAAAACTTTGCGCCAGCGTCTGTTCTTCAGAATGAGATGCCTGCGGCAGGTGGTAGGAGGGCAGAAGAGATGAAGCGGTGCTGGAAATCGTTTCGGTGCTAGTTAGCTTTCTTACATTCCATGTCTGGTGATACACGGCAAGAAATATATCACAGAAAAGAGTAAACAAAGTAATAACAAAAATAAGAACGCAGTGCGCTTTGAGAACTATTTCAAGTTTGCGGTTGAGTTGCTTCGCATAAATCTGAGTCATTTCTTTTTATTCACTAGTGTACACTAGAACTCTATATTGCGGCAGTAAATTGCGACAGTGGCGCGTCAATTCACTCCTCCGATGCTTTAATTGATTCTGTAATTGAGAACACAAAATAGCGAAAGAACTATAGGACAAGCAAAGCTCGGGAGAGGTGTGGAAACTAAGCTTAGCTATATACACCAATTCACCGCTTTTTTTTTCAGTGTAAAGATAGAAAGCAGAGCTAGTCAGTTGCGGTTCTTTATGAACATTTTTAGCAGTGCCTTGGTTAGCAGAATAATGAAAGGAACCTCAAAGAAAACGGGTGCAGCGATATCGAGTTTTGGGTTCCGCGAGAAACGGACTCACAATTTTTCTAAAAGAGCACTGATTCAAAATTTCATGGGCGACATAATGAGAGAGGTAGATATTAGAAGAAACATACACAACATCTAAGAAATACCAAAGGGCAAATATACCTTACAACGTATTTAGGATAAATTATTTAAAATGAAACTGGAAGTGCATGCCAGGCCACTGAGTGTGATGCGGACCAGCACGCAATGCCGACGTCAACTCGGTGTTCCCGTAAACAAACTAAAGTTTGCGTTGACTCGTTGCTGCCACGCATCTTGCGCGTGTGCTATCTGCCATATCTCTACCCGTGCCCACGACTTCGCGTGTGCTGACTGTGCTATCTTACGCCGTCCGCTCATCGTACTCCTTAACCAATGTTATGCACGACCTGTATAATTACTGTGGCACTCGCTGCATGGTCAGTGTGAATACGCCGGGGTTATACGGCGTTGTTCACTTTTTCCCATTGTGGTCGCAGTTCGGCTCCACCATACGCGAATTTACCACGCCTGACTTTCACCGGCAAAATGATTTCAACATCTCTGTGGGCCAGTGTGCGCACAGATTGAATGTTACTTAGGGATAACTCACATTTGCGCACTGCATCTCAAGTCTACAGCTGCCACAAAAATCGCGCTGTACTCTGAGTATGCGCCGTACCATCTACGTGCAGACGTTCTCCGGATCATTTACTTTGTACTGTGTTCACTTTCGGAAGTTCTACATCCCAAGCAGATCTCGATAAAATGTTCGTACTGCTTTAGTGGTATTCTGGCATAATGATAGTATCTCTTGTTATGACTCCAGTTATCGCACAGGCAAGTTGGACATTGTGAGATTCAGAATCAGTCTATCACTGCTAAATATTGTGTTCAAGACGACATCTGACACTGGGTAGCATTTACCATAAAGCAATTCCGACGAGCATTTCATGCTGCAGTTGGCCCCAGCTTTCCCTGTTGCTATCCCTTTCCGAGGGACCGCTGTCAAGCGGGTCAAATTTGAAGTGCTTCGCTACGTCTAACAAGGCAGTGACTCGAGCCTGCGAAAAATTGTTGTCTTTGGATGAGCATAACGGCAAAGACAATAGCGACGACATTCTACTGCAAGTGTTGGCGTAGCAGACGAACTGTAAACTCGGCACTCACGTCACAGTTTGCGTGGTCACGGTCAGCTGTGTTTACGACAATCCCAGTGTTCTTCAAAACCGAAACGATGACTGGGTGCTCTATAAGGACACGCAGTGATGGTAATAGGGAAAGGACACGCAGTGATAGAAACAGGGGCCAACTGCAGCATCAACTGCTCGTCGGAATTGTTTTATGGTAAATGCAATTCAGTGTCACAAGTGGTTTTGAACACAACTTTCAGCAGTGATAGGCTGAACCTGAATTGCATGATGTCCAACTTGCCTGTGCGATAGCAAATAAATTACTGGCGTGCACTCCAATAAACTAGCTTTCCAGTCATGAAAAAAAATCAATAAATGTTCAGAACATATTGGAAAGGCGGAAGAACATGAACCATAGGGACAAGGACGAACTACGATTTCCTTCGCAATCTGTCAGCTCATAACTTCGAGATATCCTTCGCGGGATATAGGGGAGCGTGAGGGCATGGTCATCCTTAAAAGCAAGCCTGTGGAAGGGAGCCCTCTTGCGAAAGATCAGTCTGAAGCAGCCCTTCCGACTCCTGCGCACATGTTGGTTGAAAGACTTGTGCTTGTGTTGGCTCCACTCCTACAAAACAGCTCCACGAACAAGCAGTATCACCATGTCACTTATCTTCCGCGGGTGGACTTCCGTTCACACAGTATTACAAGCTGCATTCAGCAAAGACGAGAAAGACACTTATTTATATGCCCCGATTTGGAAGCCGTACGCAATGCATTGAAACGAGGTACACATTTTTCGTAGCATGAGAAATAATGGTGGAGGCGGCTTTTTTGAAGTCGCCGTTGTTTTATGGTTTATTGAGCAAGTATGAAAGTCACACAGGGGCGAATGTAAGTGCTTTTTTGTTTCATGTGGCATTTGTTTCACGTAGTATTACGAAAAGGAAAAAAAAAATCTGAGATGCCACAAAAATATCACACTTAAAGTGCCTAGAAGATAATGGTGGTGGAAAACTCGTGTTGGTTGTCAACAGTAAAATATTTATGACCACCCGTGTTCTCTTATTGAAGAAAGCATCAAATATCCTGTAAGACGTTATTTGCAGTTATAGAAATTTTCACTTTTTGTGATTGCCCGTCTAGACACATTTTTTGCGGTTTATTCAAAGAAATGTCTTCCAGTTCCTCACATATCATCGTCCTAATTGAAATCTATGTTTTCTTTTACAAGGAGGCGAAGCTTGCTTTGCTCAAGATTTTCTCAAACTTGAAATTTGATGACTCATTCTGGTAGCATCAATGATAAAGTGCTGACATGAAGGTGGCAGTTTGGTTGTTATCGTCCACACATAATTCCAGGGCCAATTTCGTTGGATTGTAGTTGATAGCACTTTTTGTTTCGTATTAGCAGTGAATGCGTTTTTTCTTTTTTGCATGTTAGTTAAAAGTACCTCAAATTGTTAACTCCAAAGCGAGATTTATAGAAAACTTCGCTGAGTAGATAATACGCAGAAGGAACATGAAAAATGTCATTTCATTGAGCAACATAGTGACTTTGACAATACCTGCATCTTTACGGCTGAATGAGCAACGCTTATTTACAAACAGCAGGGCATATCATGCTTGGTTATTTGAACAACGCACTAATGAGATGATCGTTAAACCATTGCTAGCGCACAGGCTAAGCCAGGGGCTTGAAAAGGTGCGGCGACAAATATTTAGGATGCTTACAGCTGAAAAACACGCATTAAGGTTAAAGGCATGTTCAGCATCGAGATGTGTTTAGAATGCAGAGTGGACAAGCCCTCGGTTGCCATTCCAATGCACCGAACCTCAATACTCTAATAAAAGTAAGGCAAAAATGTGCTTGTATTGCGTTATGAAGGTGACCTATCAGCTTGATCCGTGAACTGATGAAATATCTCTCTTAAGCGGTAATCCCCATTTTCCAAGAATGCTCTCAACTATTGTTCCACAACTTCGTTGAATCTTACGAGTGTTGCTTCAATTTGTTTTCTCTTTCATTTGATGCACTCATAAGTGCCTCACGTCTCCGTCACCATCGCAAGCTCTGTAAGCAATATGCGACGGCAGCACGCCTAATCCACTAATCACTGGTGGCATGTAGACTCTTAATGTATCAGAGTGAGCAAAAAACACGCATGACTCGATTCTAATGCTCCTTTTTTAGGGCTGCCTAAACACCAATGCCGCAGCCTTTATTGCAGGCAAGATTAAAAAAAAAATGAAACCTTGAGTGATTGTACGAATCAGTAATGGCTGGAGCACTTTCCAGCTTTTTCCGTGTGTGCTTCAATGATTCGCGCATGATAGGCGCTCCGTATAAAATCCCCGAGAGCCTATATATTGAAATAGGGGCACGCGATGTTTGCAGTTATCGCACCCTGCCCTGCATCCCCTTTCATTTTCTGCTCACCGCTCCTCCTCCTCTCTCTCTTCGCCACCGGCTGTTCTACCTCAAGAACTTGGCGTCTGAAATTGGGTTATCGCGCTAGCACACACACGATGCTTGGAGCGTAGACAAATACCGAGAATGAAAGAAGGGAGTCGGAAAGAAGGCACCAGGGTTGCCGACGAAAAAACTGCTCGAGTTACGAAGGGCCCCTAATGCAATCTGGAGTATTCAGAAAAAGCTTCCACAAATGAACCCCTTTTGGAAATTTAAAGCGATACAGCGCAACCCCGAGCGTCAAGTCACTACCTCCATGTTACGAACCAAAGTGAATTGAATCTTGATCGAGAAGGGAGGAAATCGATCTTGCAGTAAAAAGGGGCAGAAAATAAAAAAGAAATATCTGTAGAAGACAACGTGAGGGTGAAGGAGATGTGGTGTCTAAAACGACGAAACGGGTTAAGGCTTCCGCCAGCGAAAAAGAACTTTAATAGAAAAAAATGGTGGTGGGCTAGGACAAAGTAGGAAGAGCGTGGAGGACAAGACAACTCCAGTTGGTAGATTGGTCACTTCTATTTTCTCTTGCTCAGCAGACATCGTCGGAACTCTTTTTGTAAGCATATATAAAATGTATTTGCCCCTCTTCTTCTAACGCAACCTTTCATGGTCGCAGAAATGCAGCCATTGCCTCTCGAATGCATCACTTTGCCTGTCTTTTACTGCAAACGCCAGAGCATGCTATTTTGTCATTGTGCTTTCACTATTCGCCTATCCACAGCATATTTCTTACGTCTGCGTTTCCAGTTTATTGGGGCTTAAGGTGTATTGCTTCTGAATCACTGATTTACACGAATGCACCATGTGGGAGAAATATGACTTCAGTGAGACTTGCATATGCCTATTTGTGATGTTATTGCAACCAGTGAAGAACACAACAGCTGGATTCAAAGGAGAAACCATGAGTTGCTCTGTCATCTATGACATCAACAGAGACACTTCATGATGAACTTGCGTGCGCCTCCAACGCCGTATGGGGTGTTTCTATTCTTTTTTTGCGGGCATCTATTTCGTAAATGCTTTCTCTGAAAGTAAATAACCGAGGAACTCCTCTCATTTTGATAGTAACTGTGATAAATAGCACGAGATAATTTATTTTCAGAAAGGTAGAGAGGTCGGCCTGAGCTATAGCTTGTTCTGGCCTGCTACTCTACATCGGAGAAGGGTGACTAAGGAGTGAAAGAGTAGGAATGACGATGGTAAAGTAATTTCCGCATTTGACAATTTCTACTGCAAACATTGTATGTACTTATGCACCGGAAAAATACTCGTTTTTCATGACTTAGAGCTTAAGCTAGTTATCGACTGTGAGCTACAACAAACGGCATTTCATGAACTTTGGCATTGAAAGTTTAAATCTTTCTGACATTAGCTGTATAATCTTATCATGGGTAATTACTGTGTTTTCTATGATTATCAGTACTTGTTGCGGTACCTGTTGGGTGCGTATTCACAAAACGTTCTTAAGCCACAGTTCTTAGTAAGAAAAGCTTCAGATGACCTCCTGGCTGGCCATATCAATAGCAAAAGGAGACTGGCCAACAGGAACTAGCTAATCGAAATCACGAATTTTGCTTCTGCTGAACAGCAGCAGGGCTCCGACGTTTCGAACGAGGACAACACTTATTTTGCATTGATGTTCTTTGGTGCTCGCTTTTACTAAATATACACATCGCTTCATGCCGCTGTCAAGCCAACTGCCTATTTCTTTTTTATTACAAAACACGTAAATTTTTCTTCGAAGTCAGCATGTTTATTGGAGCCCCTCTTTATAACACAAGTTCATCGTAGCGTGTCTCCTTAAAACAGGTTGAGTGAAAAGGCTACCAAACTGATGTTTTATTGCACACAGCTGGGCTCAAATTGAAAAAAAATGTCTCACGCAAGTAACTTTCGTAAAAAATTGTACACCCAGTCGTGCTGCGCAAGAGAAAGAGAGAGAGAGAATTCTTCATAAAAAAACAGCGAATCAACCCGGCGTGTGGAAATCGCTCACTTGCTACTCTGCGTAGAGAAGGGGTTTGGTAACTGAAAGACGAAAAAAAGCCATTAGCGACGGATGCTGCTCAACAACAGTGAGCACTGGTGAAGAGAAAACTTAGCCAACTGGGTCACTCAGTTTTTTTAGATATATTCGTTAAAATTGAGTAACTATCATTGCGCGATGCTTCTTTAAGGCTTATTTTTTATTTTATTTTTTCATTCCGAACAAGAAACTAGACAATTTCGGACATCGAGAAATACCCAAAGTACTATCTCGGCCATGCCAGTGGGATGGTTGAACATTAGCAGAGAGCTTGAAGCTCGTTCTTCAAAAAGGTTGTAACCACTTCTGAATGGGAAACTTCTGGCGGTGACAAAGCTGCAGAGAATGAAATTCCAGTACACACCATTCAATAAACCAAAACCTAGCTGTCCGACAGTATGCATCTCCGAACAGAATACATTTCAGCTACCGTGTTCTGTGAGTAGGAACAAAACGAGACCGCGTCTAATTGTCAAGACAATGCGCCTAGTATCCACTGACCGTTATTGTTAGGGGCACTTTTTAAGTTGATTCACAGTAACACTCTCGCGTGCATGTAATCCTTCTCGTCTTCCCGTCTCGCTGATCTTGCGGCACTAAAATAGCGCGAACCAATACACTTTCTCTGCATGCCCTTCGATACTCTGGACTGGTTTCGGCACCCAAGTGTGCCAGTTGTAAGTGGTTATTAAAGAACGCCATCTCCTATCCCATCAATGTCTGCAATGAAATCTTCTGAATCTTACGTGATGTTACACATGGCGTCTGTGATTGGCAAATCATTTGCAAAACATGACGGAACCATCACAGACTGAAGTTTGGTAGCACTAATGTTGACAACGCTGGACGCCACAGTTTCCAACTAGTGATAAAAATAAGGACTCGAAATATGACAACAGATAAGAGTAAACAAACATGTGAAAGTTTGAATAACGTTCGTGGGCAGGAAAAAATGACATTGGATGTTGGAAAAAATAAGCAAATTGTGTTACATAGTTACAACCATGAAAAAATAGTTTACTTAACTTCTGAAAACCCTTGTGTTTTAAAAATGACTAATACAGCAGACATAGTAACAGTGCAGTCTATTGCTGCGATCATGTACCGTTCGGCAATTCAAACAGCTGGACAGCCTGATATGTGCAGCGCAACAAAACCAGAGAAAGGGAAGACATATTGGCAACAAAAATTGGCGCTGTCATTTGTATGCTTTTTTTCAAAGCGGCCTTTTTTATGTTTATGACTTCAGGAATTACAATACGGGAAAAAAATTAGTCGGCAAAAGAAAGATTGAACAATAAAAAAAATTAGCAGATCCCATGTACAGTGGGAATCAATGATATGCAAAGCATGAATGAGAAATGTCCATTGATTGATTTGTGGGGTTTAGCGTCCTAAAACCATTATTTGATTATGAGAGACGCCGTAGTGGAGGGCTCCGGAAATTTTGACCACCTGGGGTTCTTTAACGTGCACCCAATTTTGAGTACACGGGCCTACAACATTTCCGCCTCCATCGGAAATGCAGCCGCCACAACCGAGATTTGATCCCACGGCCTGCGGGTCAGCAGCCGAGTAGCTTAGGCACTAGACCACCGTGGCGGGGCAGAAATGTTCATATGTCACATTAAAATCAGCACAATGTTACGAGGTGGAAGTAAATGATGCCGTACTCGACTTTCGTTTCATGATTATCATGTTCGGATGTGTCGTTTAGCTTCGTCATCTATTCACATCACGTGATACCAAATTTGGTATATGTGGAGCTAGCGAAACCACCGCGAGCACGCTATGAGTGTAGTTTCTTGTCATGTTCTACAATGACACGTGTGTCTGGATTATCACGTTTGCACTAGTCATGTATTTCGTCATCCATACACGTCAAGAAACACCAAATTTGGCATATGTGAAGCTTGCAAAACGGCCGCGAGCACATCATGAAGGGCCCAATATACTCCAATGTAGCGTTGACGCGCGTGCACGCTTGGCACAGCGACGCTACGTTAGCAAAACGGGAGCACTTTAAGAGCAAACCTCATAAGCGCGAAAATGCACGCGACAGCGACGAGCGATGCTATGAGCGACGAAATAGGGCGTTCGCGCGACGTGTCGCGTGCTCGTTTTCGCGCGATCGCTCGGTTCTCCAGATTTGGAAACCGTCGCTCATCGTCCGGAAGTGCTGGGCTCAAGCAGCCAATAGCGAAAAATCGGCAAAGACAAAGACTACATAGGTGCACGTGACCCTGCCCGAGTCACGTATGCCCAACAAAAAATAACGCAATGTTTGCGCATGTGCATATAAAAAAAGTGCTGCAAGGCATTCATAAACCCTTTCCATTCCATTGCACAACAATATAACGTATTTTTAATTTGTATACCGCTCACTACGCGGTTTTCTTGGTGCAAGTAGACGGCCCCATGCCAGCAACAGTGGAGTTCGCTCGCCGAAGCCGTCGCGTGAATGAGGTTTGCCTGCGCTAGCGACTGATTACGCGAAGACGATCTACGTCGCGTCGCTGGTCGCTGTCGCGTGCATTTTTGCGCTTATGAAGTTTGGCCCTTATAGTCTGACGCCAGGCGCGACCAGCGTCAGCGCCGCTCCGACGGAGGCTGTTTGCGTTTGGCACGAAATGCGACATCCTGCATTTCGCGCCGATGCCATAGAGGAACACTACTCCATGCGATGCGTTACCTAGACAACACTGCGTCTCCCTCTATTTGTGACGGAGGGACGCCGAACGCGGTGAAACGCGCATTCGTCAAAGCAACGCAGCGCGGCGCGCGTCTGCGAGTATATGGCAGGACGGGTGCCTGGCATGGCAACGCCTTCGTAACGCGACGAAATTAACGCCGGTGAGCACGCGCACCGCATCACGTCGAAATGTATTGGTGCCTTGACTGTGGCATGTAGGCATGTTTTCACATGACACGCATCTCATGATTATCATGTTTGCACCAATTGCATACCTTTGTTATCCATTGGCGTTCCGCAATGCCAAATTTGGCATATGTGAAGCTAGAGAAACAGCCGCGAGCGAATTATCACTGTGACATGTAGTCAAGTTGTTACATGACACATGTCGTGATTATCATGTTTGGATGTGTCATTTGCCTATATCGTCCGTTCGCGTCGCAAAATACCGAGTTTAGTACACGTGAAGCTAGCAAAACGGCCGCCAGCGCATTATGAGCGTATAGCATGTAGTCATGTTGCTACGTGGCACGCATCTCATGTTTATCATGTTTGCACCAGTCACATACCTTCGTCATCTATTGACGTACCGTAATACTTAATTTTGTATATGTGACGCTACTGAAATAGCCGCAAGGGCATCGTGGGTGTGGCATGTAGTCATGTTGTTACATGACACGCATGTCATAATTTTCATGTTAGGGTCTGTCGCTTGTTGTAGGGCCAGGAGAGCTTGTTCGCTTGTTGTTGTTAGGGCCAGGAGAGCTAAAAGTTGTAGGCGGCTAGATAGATAGATAGATAGATAGATAGATAGATAGATAGATAGATAGATAGATAGATAGATAGATAGATAGATAGATAGATAGATAGATAGATAGATAGATAGATAGATAGATAGATAGATAGATAGATAGATACGCTCAATGTCGCCGAAGTTCGCTAAAAAATGCTTCGCATTTAAAAAATTACACAATATTCCGTTGAAGCGAACTATGTGTGGATGCGAATCAGTGAGGTGTTGGCTTGCTTGAGCGGGAGACGGTGTACTTTATTGAGTGCTTGTGCTGGTGCTAACATTGACACTGGCAATGGCATTGGCGTTGAGGCTGGCGCTCATTCCGGCGTTGCGCAGTAGAGAAACCGATAGGCAGGCATAAAGCACGCAGTGATGGACCGGTGTTTCCTACTGACTTATGCCAATCGCTGCTAATGGGCAATGAAAGACAAAAGACGCCGATAGAATGCAGATCCACAGTCCGCTTTTAGTTAATGCGCCCGCTGTGTTTTTTTTATTGTTCAACAACACACAGGAGAAATCTCGCACCGCCACTACCTCGGACGTCAAGGTGCTGTGCCTATATGACGCAATGGCCAGTTAATGGTTGTGCAATGCGAACAGTAAGTTGTTTCAATCAAGTAACTCGCTAGCAGGCGCTGCTTGTGTCGGCGTTGCTATGCGACAGAAAGAGAGAGCGTAGCAGAGGAGAGAGGGAAAGGACGCGCATGCTCAGAGAAGGGTCGTAGACTTCACAGGACTTGGGGACGAGACATAGAGTCTCCTCTGAATACTCTAGAGGCAAGTGAGAGAGTGAATTATTTCAATGGAGAGCTGGAGAGCCTAGTTTTTCACTTGACAGGCTACTCGAGGTGCCGGGTGATTACTTTGATATATACAGGGATAAACATACTCTAGCGTTAGTGTCTATGGCAGCAGCAACGCATGGCGCTTGAGCAAGCTTGTTAATTATTATTAGTACGCGTATTTGCCTTATCTTCGTACTTACGGCTCTTAAAGAACTTGGAGCTGCTTTGTCACTAAACACCAATCGGCAAACGTTAAGCAGTTGTACTTCATCATCACAACCTATTAAACCCATCATTTCAAATCGTGTCAAGAAGTTCCCAACTGTCACTTCCTTTAATCATAGCAAAACCAAAACACTCCAATAAACGAAGCCACAAGTGCGTTCGAAGCTCGCAAGTGCAAAGACTAGGCAAGCACACGTACTACCCCTATTCACAATTGTCGCCGAACAACCGCAGCGCCAAAGTCTCTTTGAGGTAATTTTAGAAAACTTTCCTGGCCGAGGCATAGAGTCCCCTACATAGAAAGCTTCGCATCTAAGACAGAGTAAGATGCAGTTTGACACACTCTCTCAAAAACCACCGGTCCTGCTCTCTTTGAAAAGTGGCGTGTTTCGACAGGAAAAGTGAAGTGCCTTCGTAAAACCCAAGCACTCTGACTCTGAGGCGTGTTGATGGATCGACGGGTACGCGGACAAGCCCCTTGACTGATCCCTTAATTTTACACGTTCACAGCGTCTCCATACTGCGAAGTGTAGTAGCAAGCTACCTTCGCATATTTTTTGCTCTTCTTATCTTTAAACTACGGCGCTTGCTCTTAGCTGGCGTCTTCGGGCGCACGCAGAATATACTAAAGGTGTGTGAAAGAAGGCGTGTATTCTCAGCCACGCATCGCAAGAGCGAAAATGAGGATCGTGTATCCACGGGCGTGTCACCTTACTTTATGGAGATCACCGCAACCATATTCGCTTCCGGATATGCCAGAGCTTATCGTGGCTTAGGGAACTAACACGCAAGGTCGTGCTTCGAAAGAACGTGGCTCTTGCCATCTCATGAAAGCGATTTCCCTTCGTTCCAGGGCCATTAGTATATCCTGGGGGGTGCGCCTCTCTTTGTACCTATTTTCCGACCACGATCACGCTTTTCCACCCATGATAAAAGCAGTTCCCCTGGAAGCGATCTTCTTTGTCTGGCCGCTGTGAATACCACTCCTCGCGTGGGGAGTGTTCCCTGATCGGCCATTACGGTGAGATGTTTGCAGGCTTTAGGCGGGAATGGAACGGTTGAATGAGAATTTGTTTCTTTTTGGTGATGCTTGAAAAGAACGTGTGCGTTGCGACCGTGAGTCACAGCAGGTGTTCTCGAGCAACGACATTCCCATGAGCTTTGATATGCTCTCGCTGGGTTTACAAAATGCGTACTGCGCATTAAGAGAAAAATATGCTATAGGAAATGAGACAGGGGTGGTCATATGTACGAGGATTTTGACGGGAAAGAGCGCGGGGAATGAGTTACCTAGCGGAGACTAATTATTGTCGCAAATGTTGCTTATGTTCGTTGTCATTCACTCGAGAGATCACGTGATTCTCTGTTCTCAGCTAATCATGTTTTCATAGGTTATTAAAAGCTTCTCTTCATACACATTGTTTAGTAAGCCAATACGTAATTTTCAATTGATTCTCGTAGTATTCTACGTAATGCTAGGCGAGATGGAACTGATATAAAGATAGCTTGCATAGAAGGTAAGAACGCCTTGATTTCAAACGTTTCTAGTCGCAATAATGGTGAAAAGTTTTATAAATATAAGGTTCTTTGAGGACGAAGGCGGAGTCTTTAGTCCTACTCTGGGACTCTGCGGCTCGCCGAGCTTGCTAGGGAAGAGCCAACTGGCTATTATTGCCAGTAAGCCAATTTTCTACTGCATTGTTCAAGACAGCGTCCAAAAAAAGGATCAAATTGACAAGAAAGGGTCGTCATTCGCGTGTCACACATAAAAAACCGATTTTAAGTGCCATATCAACGCCATTGTCAAGGTTTTCTTGTATTCTTTTAAAAGACAACACGTTACTTCTGCCCTATAGTTATGACAGAAGAGATGGAGCTTCGAGCTATCACACAAAACACAGTGACACCGGAACCGATGTTGAATATAATAAAAACCTGTGGTCTTTATAAACGCTGCTTTCTGGTGCCCACCGTCATTCCTGATGGAAGGGCAATGCTGTAGGTTAGTGTGCTCAGATTTCGTTGCACGTTAAGAAAACCTGAGATGGTCAAAATTTCTCCAATCCTTCTTTACGACGGCTCTCATAATCATATGGTGCTTTATGGGATCAACGTTAAACCCCACATATTAATCAATTCTTGTGGAAGGAAGTGTGGGACCAGAAACGTCGGATTTTCAATTTTACAGTGTAAGAAAAGCGCTTCTCTTTTCAATCACTATATAGCATGGTGGTTTCTCCATTTTAACCATGAGGTCTTGCCAGCCAGAAGAGGTCTTTCAAATTCTCCTTCGTAAAGAACGTACTAGTCTGACATGCATGAGCAAGTGAGAATTTTTCATTGTAGGTTCACCCTACAAGAAAAAAAAGTCTCCGGAGCGAAAGAATATGCTCAAAGCTGTAACATATCGTGCAACCGTTGTATCTGTAGGTTGAACTTTAGCAACGTTATTTTAACCGTGCTTTTCTATACCCCTGACTTATTTTTAACATTATGAAACAACTATTCATGAATTAACTCCACCTGTAGCTTTGCTTCTGTATGTGCATTGCTGAGTTGATGTATGCCCTTTTATTTTCACCTTGGAAATAGCAAAACGCGGTGGTATTATTTATTATGTTATTTTGCCTAGCATTATCTACTGCAAGCTCATTATGTCTGCCGTGATTATAATACCAGCCCATCAAGACTATAAAGCCAATCGATTATTAATAATGCCAGCTCTTGTTCACTTCACGGAGCATATCACTGATACTTTATAACCGGAATTTTAACAGGCAGTGAGTGGTAAGTTGGGAAGTGACTAATGATCTTGCTATCCATGGTATGGGGAGGAAAGCAAGAAAGAGAAGGCGCGGAGAGAGGATATATGTTTTTACCTTGCTGAGAAGATATGGCGTAGTGTCGAGCAATGCTGGAAAGAAAAGAAAAAATTCAACTCCCAAAGCTGGAGGCTTCTCACCATGTACTTCGTGCCTTGAGTCACTAGTTGTAAGCTGTACGCACAGCCGCGAGGTTGGAGCTCGCTTTAATGCAAAATCGATGCCGATTCCGGCGGAGGAAACGCCACGAAAATGTAGGTCGGCGAACAAGCAACCTCGCTGAAGGAAATTTTATGTTTTGTTTTGTTTATTTAAGTGTAAGTATTATTATGTTTTTTGCATATAGGGTAAGTTCGCAACAAATAAAGCAACAGATATTTTTTTGTGCAACCCTCTCAAGTTTTCTTGCTTGTTGTATGAGCTCATGAAGTGCTTCAGTCTTTCAAAGAGAACAAACAGTGAACATCTGTAATTTTTTTGTTATTTCACATTGAATTCGTGACACGCGGTGCCACAATCCATTCATAACTACTAAATATGTTTTGTTTTGAAAACATTTTCCTAGGCTTAGTAGGTTGTTTGGTCGGGCGTTTTGCGTAGTATTTACTAATGGGGTGACAATGAAAAAAAAAGAACGTTGTTAATCGCACCGTCTTAGGAAACGGTATAACACGAAAGTGCAACCTGCCCTTGCAGAAGTAGTATGTTTACTGTACTATCGGCGTCAAATTAAACGCGAACAGCGGCAAGCCTTCGCGATAGTATACTGTGTGCCATAGAGTTATCACCGGTGAAAGGCGCACGCATCCTGCTTGGAATCTCGGTGCATAAATGTGTGCCTGTTCATGGTGGTAAGTGGAAGGCATGCACTATAACATCACGAGGGCTTGCTGCTGTTTGAGTTTAATTTGACACCGATAGTACATTGATATAAGACCGCGTGTCGAATGCATATTTGACCGTCTACTCCCGTGATGACACTCGGTGATAAAACTATTCCAACGACTGAAGTCAATGATCAAGAAATAAACAAACCGTAGGAATAGCTGTTGCAGTTACCAGTGTGGGCGTAATCTCAAAAAGCGACGTTACAGCCACAAAAGCATTATGCGTTCAACAAAAAACTTGCGATAAGGTCGCCATACAGTGCCATGTTAAAGAGTTATTGAACACTACAGCTGCACTAGAAGAAAACGGAAGATGCGTTGTGGGTCTCCTGAACCCCAGCCATGATTTTTTTAGGAGAGAGCATAAGCTACGAACAAAGAGTTACAGCCATGTGAGACAGACGCACGTCGCAAAGCTATTTTGGAAATCATGGACGTTATGAGTAATGCAAAGATTGCCACGTCGTGGGGGGTAAGACATTGAGGAAATTGCAATAAACTCATAGGAATGACGTTTTAAAGGAGTTAATGACGGAGGCCATGGTCATGCTAGTGATTACTTTTTTTCACCACTCCCAGAGGGCAACACCACTATGTCGACAGAGAGTACTGTGAGAGATAAACAAGATAGATCATGTAAAACAAGCGTTTGAAAACCTCCAGCGCATGTGAGCGTGGCGCATGGGCAGGCTCAGCATCCGTTGCAGACTGACAGGTTGTGGGTTCGACTCCAGTTCACAGAGCTTTTCTTTCGTTTCTGATCCTGTGCATTTTGGACGTCATTTCCTGTGACGGCAATACAATGCTGAATTATTGATGATCTTTGGCATACAACAGTTGAGCATTAAAATTATTTCTTTGTATAGATACACCTTTCTCTAACCTGCTCAAGCTTTCAAAATTTGGTGAACTTTTTCCCAGCAGTTGCAGCCATAACAATAATCACACCTCAAAATATTTTATCCACCAATTGAACATTCAGTCCTTGTTTAGACCATTATTGCCAGCTGCAATATTTAAAGAAGGTCTTGGCTTAGCGCTCGAAACTTTGTTTTCACTGATGGTTATGAAACAATATAGCTGGTCAGTCACTTAAGGAGCAGAGTCTCTATTCTCAGAAATTCATTGCCCTAAAAATGGTTATCTTAATACAGCCATCACGATGCACGCGATTCACTGAAAAGAAAGGCTGCCCACATAGAAAAATAGGTGTTTAGAATGTAGCGCAAGTCGTGCAATGCAGAAGTATAAGCAAGGAATTAACATTTCAAGAGCAATTCTTCTCTGTTCGGTTGACGTTTTTTTTTTTTCATCATTCAGATCGTAAGTCAACTATGTGTGAAAACATGTCCAAGCAGTAGTCGTAACGGCGGATGGAAGTCTTTTTGTTTATGTTCGGGCTTCTAAGTTGTTTTCAAATGAGGCGTATCGTTTAAATAGGTCACACAATTCTCCTCTCACTCGTCACCCATGTTTTTCGCTGTTTTTGTTGTTTTCCGTTGCATGGAGAGGGCAACGCCAGGAACTTCCTTTGAAACGATGTTTTTTATTTAGTTTATTTCACAGACAACTGACTACATCTGCACTTGTGTGATTGATCTACCCAAACAATCGTGATATTTCACTTTATTTTTGTTTTAAATATTTAGTAACCTGGCAATGAATGTGGGTTGGCCAAAAAAATAGAGCTAGATTTCTTTAAGGTGCCGAGCACTTCAGTGGCTTGGCTTGTCGGCATCTAATGTCGTCACGGTGTGCCATGCAGTCTCAATTTAAAAGAGAAGGAGCTAGGCGCCACAAGGTTGCGCCAAATCACACCTCGCCAACGGTTCAGCAAGAATGAAGAAGGCAAGAGTTACACAACCAAGAGTCGATGACTTTAGTGCAGTTGAAACACCCTTCTCTATATGCCCTATATCAAGAACTGGAATAGAACATGTACGTAAGAACAAGAAGAAGCATCTTAGCATAAGCCGCAATCCAACGATGGAGGAGGAGGGGAGTTCGAGAAAAAGCAAAGACTCAACTAGAGCTGCTCTAATGAGAGCACGGCTCAGCGCCTGTAGGGGAATGGCCCTGAGCAGTGTTTCTGACTGCAGTGACTTTTGTGGAGCTTTAACACATTTGCCTGCATGGTTCACCTCTTCCCAGTTTCTTTATCGAGCACATTTTTTAAATACATTAAAAGACAAATAACACCATGAGTCACATTGATAAAACTGTGGAAAATGGGCTCATTATTTCCTCGTGATTCCAGCGCCAGCTTTAATGAATATATCACCAGAACAGACAAAACGAATATTATGGCGTGATCATCGTCACGCTGGCACAGTATACTATTCCTAATTTATTCAACTTACCATCGCATTGAAGAGACCGCACCTAACCATTAAAGCATAAGATCTTCTTTTACGACTTCTTTACCCGTCCCAACATTGAATACATTTGAGAACAACGCAGGACACCGTCGAGCCTGGGATCGGGAATTCATATTGGTAGAGACCGAAACACTCCTTCTTTCCTATATATTGTTTTATTTCCAAGTTAGCTTTGTTAAAGGCCATGTTCAGCAGTAAAAGTGGAAATTAACAACTGATGCGCTACTTTAGCAGCATTAGGGTAATTTAAGTATTAGCAATGTCACCTGAGAGAAGGAATGTGCAAAATATGAAATCATCTCGACACTGCTCGTGCACTGCGCAGCTGGGAAAGGTGGAACGACGCATGCATCGAAAAGCGGCTCGCATCCCGACCCACATCAGCAACTAAACGATAATGAATGTGAGGGTCTCACCTATCCACCAATCACAGAGTTGGTCCCCTCCAGGGGGACTAAATCAAAGAACACTGCATCACCACAATAATGAAAACATTAAAAGCTGTTTGGAGGATCACAACAGAGAGGGCAATTCCTAGGACAGCACTGTCTCAATTCACAAGACGACAGTCCTTCTAGCACAGTTCAAGCACAACGATGTTACACCACACCTGTGAAACAGGAACAGCGCTAGACTTACATCACTAAGAAACTAGAAACTAGGTGTGCGTGTCAAAAGACGTTCTGCGATGTAGAAGACTGGGCACTAGTATGAATTCGTGTACCCAGGAATGGACGGAACAATAGTTCAGAACTCCTTAAATAAAATAGCTGAATGTACTGCCTTTCTGGCAGTAACGTTCTAATGTTTTTCAGTACTGTCAGCATATTATACGCCCTCGTGTGCATCCCTAAACTAATGACCGTAAGTTTATCTCGCCGTTTAGCTTTATTAGTAGGAACTTGTTCTTTCAAGAAAACACTGTGTGGTACCATTCGTTGTGCGCGTCTAGGCTTTCATACTGGTATGTTATGCCTACTGCTAACATTTTCAGGTTTACTACAAATAGAGCTGCTATAAGACCACGACCACCACCGACTTTGGTGTCGTAGTTATCTGCCACCACCGTCGAGGTCTGTAACCGGTATCACGCGCATTGAAAAAAAAAAACTGACATGGTCGGATATGCGCAAACTTTAGGTGACTAAAGTACCCAGGCCACTTTCTTTTTCTTGTCAGTCGACGTGTTGATCTCGCCGACGCATTGATCTCGACACGATACGAAGCAATGCAGGCAACTCACGTGCTTTTCGGGGCCTCCTTTGATCAAGCTACAATATCGTGTAATTACGCCATATAATATGAAAGCCTCTGACGTCTTAATGACGTCACATGGTGAAGCCATCACGTGAGAATTTTTTTTCAATCACTTGTGTTATGTCAATGTAGGAGGGCAGTCAATTTTCGCATTTGGTGGGGCTTGTGGGGGTTTCGTTATATGCGCTATATCTACGATTTAACGGCCCAAAAGCATGATATGATTAGGAGAGATACCGTAGAGGAGGACTCTGTAAATTTCGACCACCATGGTTTTTTTAACGTGCACCTAAATGTAAGCATGTGGGCCTCAAGCATTTTGGCCTCCATCGAAAATGTGGCCACCGAGGCCTTGATTCGATTCCATGACCCATGGGTCAGCAGCCGAGTTTCTTAGCCAATAGACCACCATTGCGGGTTGACCGAATGGGTTTGAACTGGGACCGTGTGCGTGGTAGTCGAGAGTTCTTCTAGCGAGTCACGCCAGTGCTGGAAGCTCGTTTTTTACAAAACCTATTCAGGCATCCTGTCGGGAAATTGTCGCAGTTACCGAATTACTTCACTATACTAAAAAAAAGTTTAAAAATCAATCAGGTGCCACACAATGCCACTTGCTAACAAGAGGGTGGTTTAAAACTTTGCAGCCATCACAAATGACTCAACGATAATTCTTGACCGACGCCAGTAATCACGTGAACCTAGTGCCAATAAATAGCTCACAGATGTGAAGGGGGTACCTCGATTCACAGCAGAATTTTGATTAATGGCATAGTGACTGCTGTTCTAACTCGCAAAGAAGTGTGAAGATTGATAGCGTGCTTGCTACGTTGCTACTTTACTTTCCTTAGACGCCCCAAAAAAGTTTACAACAGGCTCCAGATAGGGCGGCCGTCCAGCTTTCACGGCAACTATGCTGCTTGTTACGCGTAGGACTGGCGTTGTTAGACATTTAGGATAACTTATTTTGCCACATGATCAATAACATAGGTCTCACTACTATTTTTGTTGAATTCAGCTCATAACACAAGCCTAAGTGAAAGAGTTATTACCACTGAACAGTAGCGTCATAACACCTGGATACTATAGCCAGGTAGTAATCACATTTTGTTCCTTCACGAAGAAAAATGTTTGAACCTGAAAGACTTGCACCATATTTGCAGAATTTAAACAGACTCATGTGATTGTTCTTTAAAGCAATAGATTTAGAGACCTTCATTGGCAATGCACTTCATAAGTCCGTGTTGTAATGTAAGCATGCAATCAGCCTTTGGTTGAGTGTAGATAAGTTCTATACATCAATACGACTGGTAACAAAGACAGGTAAAAGAAACGCTATCCTATCGGACAGTGTGTTGCACGGGCTTAGACATGCATCTTGGGTGTGAAATTTTTCTTTTCAGTAGGCCTAGTGTGTGTGCGCTTTCTTCCCTCCTTCCTCCTTTTATGCTCACATACAAGGAGAATATACAACGTCTGCATATTCGAGCCCCTTGCTCGAATATGCAGACGTTGTTTGGGACCCACACACAAAGACGGATTCAGCGATGCTCGAACGGGTACAAAAGAAAGCGCTGCGATTTATTCACAACGCATACAGCAGGCGAGAATCCGTGACAGAACTGCGCAGGCGTTCTGACCTACCAACACTAGAGTCCCGCCGTAAATTACATCGACTTAAAATATTACACAGCATAGTCAATGGTTATTCTAAGCTTGACTTCAATACTTATATCGAATTCAACATGTCACGCCCCACCCGGAACAAGCACAACAAAACAATCCTAATGCCTCTCACGAGAACAAACGCTCACTGTCTATCCTTTTTCCCGAGAACGATAGCAGAATGGAACACTTTGCCAGGCGACGTTACTAACTTAACTAATCAAAATGCTTTTTCAACGGCTTTCAAAATTGTGTATGATTGGAAGTGCTGGTCTAGTTCCCCTGTTCTATTCAACTAACATATTTCACGTGTTATCTTGCTACCATGCCACAACGCACACTGCTTGTCTTTTTTTTCTTTTTTTGTTTGCTTGCGCAATACTTTTTATCTTTACGTGGCAACATTCGATTATTTTTGCTTCACACTTCCTGGTCAATACGCGTAGTGTACTTTGGGTGTTTTGCTGATTTTGTTACTGATTGCGTACGCTTGTGTGTTGCTGATTTTGTTACTGATTGCGTAGGCTTGCGTGTCGTGACAATCTGTATGCTTACTGCATTATTGCTTCCCTGTGTACCGCGGACCGTGTTACTGATCGCGTGTAAATTTTGTGTTCAAACTCTGCACTGTACCACTCCTGCCCTGGCTGCTGCCAAAGGGTGGCTGGCAGTATTGAATAAATAAATAAATAAATAAATAAAAAGAACCTTGACAGACACACAAGCCCGCCTCGCTACCCTCGTCAATTTCAAGCAGGTTCATTATTGAGCACTGCATGCGTCCTAAAAACACGTGTCTGTGTACAGGTGCGCATACAGTTGAACGTTGCGCATGTGAAACCTACGTGTCTCTCTCTCAGCGTTGGTTCCTAAACTCATTTCACCCACCACTTTAGAATCACTGCAGTGCACCCTAATGAGGGCAATGACAAGAACGTGCGTTCCCAGACTGTGGCGTAAGATAACGCAGTGTCATACTTTCGGGTGGACTGGATCACTATGTATTAGATATACTGAAGGAAAGCGAGTAGAGGCGCTCGCCTAGTTTGTTTGATAAGAGCTTCATATATGGTTTCTCGTATTCTATTTGCATATCAATGAGGGTGAGCTACGCCTGTCTTGAATGCTGCTTGGCCTGGCTTCAAGGCAGTCGCCGGCGTACTTCACTTATTTAAGTTCCCTCTCGATAGACACTCAGTACACACCACATGATTGACAATGTTTGCTCTGGTTGAATCGGGTAGATAGAAACAGTATTTTGAAGCTGGGGGTTATTAGTGGCAGTTGAAAAAGGCAATGTGAGTTGAACACACAGTGGAGGTACGGAAACGCGGCATTCTTCAGCTTACATATTGACGCGCGTATGTGCCAGTGGTGAGAACAACGAAGCAGCGCGAGTGTCCTTGGCCGAGGGCAAAAGACAAAGAAGTCGTTGCAGTCTGTTTTCTGCGATCGATAAATCATATTTCTTTGAGGCGCTTTGTGTGCTCGTCAATCTCGCGTCGTCACACTGGTGGAGGTGCTGGGTACGTCTTCATGCTTGGCACCCCTTCGCGGACCCGACATTCAAGCCCGGAATCACTACCACCCGTCGACACACCAGTCCACCGTTCCAGCCGCCGTCTGCGAGGCCTAGCTCCCGAGCTCAATCCCTTTCCAGAAACTGCCAGCAATCGCTTGCCTCTTTCAACCACCATGGCCACTGCAGCTACATCGCACATGACGCTTCAGAATTCCATGATTCCTGACTGCTTTCATAATGAGACCTATGAAGATGCACAAGACTGGCTGGACCAATTCGAACGCTGCGCGAAGTACAACCAGTGGGCCACCCCAGAAGACAAGCTCGCGAATGTGTACTTCTACCTGAAAGACAACGCCCAGACGTGGTACATCAACAGGGAAAGAAGCATGGCTACGTGGGATGACTTCCGCAACCAGCTGAATGACACCTTTAGTAGTCTTGACAGAAAGGAGAATGCGCGACGTCTCTTGGAAGCTCGAATCCAAAAACCTAACGAGAGCGTCGCTATGTTCGCCGAGGACATGACCCATCTTTTCGGCAGGGCGGATCCCGAGATGCCGGAAGACAGGAAGCTGCGGTATTTAATGCGAGGCGTGAAGGAGCAACTGTTTGCTGGGCTTGTGAGAAATCCGCCAACAACAGTAGCGGAGTTCACGAAAGAAGTCACAGCTATTGAACGGGCCCTACAGCAACGGTACCGCCAGCAGAACCCGGTCAACGTTCGAGCGAGTAGCCCTGTTACGACTGCGGCGAGCCTCTGCCACAACGACAGGCCGGCCTCTGCGGGAAGTCATCCGGGAGATTTTGAGGGAGGAGCTTCGGCAGCTTGGTTTAATTCCAGCAACTGAACCGACACCGGCATTGTTTTTGTCGCTGATGTTGTCCGGGATGAGGTCCGCCAGGCTCTCTCTTCATCCGGCTATAATGGTGTGCGACGACATTTTACTTATGCTGATGCCGTCCGACGCCCCTTCGTCGCTCCTTCAGCGCAGCAGACCCCAATGACTGGACCACCACCAACCCTGCAAACACAGCCACTGTCTGCACCGACCACTTTTGCAACCTCATCGATTCCTCCGACAAGACGAATGCCGTATAACCAACATGCCCCACAACGTAGCCCCACAACGTGGCCCAATAGTGAGTCTCCACTTACCTACCAGCGTCGAAAAACCGATTTGTGGCGTACCGCTGACCGTCGACCGGTATGCGTTCATTGTGGCGAAGCTGGGCACGTCTACAGAGTTTGCCGTTATCGCGACGCTCAGTACAAGAGATTTCCTCGCTACCCTGATTACATTACGTACGACGATCAACGCATGTACAACTACGCCCCTGTGAACACACCGCCACAGAATCCAGTAATGCCCAGATCACGTTCTCCATCTCCTGCGCGGCCCAGTTCACCTAATCGTCGCAGTTTTGCCGACGTCACCAGGGGCAGGTACCCTAGCCCGCGACGGGGAAACTAGACGCAGCGACCTCGGGGGGTGGGGTCGCCAATATTCGAAATTCTGAACAGCCCCCATTGCAGACAATTGACAGCTCGAAGCCATCAAAACCGAAGAAGACGACAGCAACGACTAATTCGACGAATGAGACAACTGCTGACGTAACCGACGTTATCAGCGCTGACCTCGTCGTTCACATTGACGGCCACCAAGTGACGGCACTTGTGGACACTGGCTCCCACTTTTCTTTAATAAGCCTACATCTAGCCGAAAGGCTAAGGAAGGTGAAAATGTCATGGCAGGGACCCAATATAAGAACTGCAGGAGGTCAGTTGATGACACCGGTTGGAAAGTGCACGGCCCGACTCTTCATTGCTGGTTCCACCTTTGCCGCCACCCTCGTCATTCTCCACGAGTGCTGTAAACAGCTCATATTGGGAGTGGATTTCTCGCGCGAATACGGGGCTGTGATTGACATCCGTGACAGAAGCGTAACGTTCGCTCTAAGCTCGGAGACTGCTACAGATAAGGAACACCAGCCACCTCGTTTCCGTATTGCCGATGACGACGTCATACTGCCGCCACGAAGTTGTTCTCTCGTATCCGTGCACTGTGACAAATTACAAAATGTTACTGGCATCGCTGAACACATCAAAGAGCTCGCATTCACTAGCGGCATTTCTGTTGCCAGGGCTGTCATCACTGTTACTGACGGATGCGCTGAACTGCTAGTGACAAATTTCAGCAGAGAACGGCGACACATAGTTAAAGGCACGGCTATTGCCTATTTTGACGAATTCTCGCAAACAGAAGATTGTCATTTAGTGGAGGATGCAGCAGCGTCTACTATCACTACACCGACACCTGTAGACGTTGGTCCAATGTTATCTCCCATTGAGCGAGACCGCCTTCTCACGCTGATCAACAAGTTCCACGGCTGCTTCTCATCCGCATCAAGAGTTCGTCAAACGGCACTGACGAAACACCGCATCATCACGGATTCTGATGCCAGACCCATCCGGCAAAATCCTTATCGAGTCGCCCCAAAGGAGCGTGAGGCAATTCAAAAACAGGTGAAAACGATGCTAGAAGATGGTGTTATTCCGCCATCTAGCAGCCCTTGGGCATCACCTGTAGTACTCGTCAAAAAGAAGGACGGTAGCTTGCGTTTCTGCGTCGACTATCGTAAGCTTAATCAGATCACAAAGAAGGACGTCTACCCTCTGCCGCGTATTGATGATTCATTGGATAGACTACGAAACGCACGCTACTTTTCGTCTATGGACTTAAAAAGCGGCTACTGGCAAATTGAAGTGGATGAGAGAGATCGTGAGAAGACCGCCTTTGTTACGCCTGACGGACTTTATGAATTTCAGGTTCTTCCTTTCGGTTTGTGTTCGGCGCCAGCAACATTCCAGCGTCTCATGGACACAGTTCTGTCGGGACTTAAGTGGCAAACCTGCTTGGTGTACCTCAATGACGTGATTGTCTTTTCAGCGACTTTCGAGGAACACTTACGAAGGCTCGAAGCAGTTTTTGAAGCAATACGCTTGGCCGGTCTTACTCTCAAACCAGAAAAGTGCCACTTCGGCTTCCACGAACTTCGATTCCTCGGTCACGTCGTGAGCAGCCAAGCGATCCGACCCGACTCAGATAAAATTGCCGCTGTGGCAAACTTCCCGACGCCATCAGACAAAAAATCAGTGCGACGTTTTTTAGGACTCTGTGCCTATTACCGGCGGTTTATTGCTAATTTTTCGCGCATCGCATGGCCATTGACACAGCTTACTCGGGAAGATACCCCCTTCAGATGGGGCGAAGACCAACAGCAGGCATTTCACGAGCTTCGTCAGCGAATGCAAACACCCCCCGTGCTGGCCCACTTCGATGAAGACGCGCCGACAATACTTCATACAAACGCTAGTAATGTGGGTCTTGGAGCAGTGCTCGTACAGTCGAAGGACAACAACGAAAACGTGATCACCTACGCCAGCAGGACGCTGTCCCGAGCTGAAGCTAATTACACTACGACGGAAAAAGAATGTCTTGCAATGGTATGGGCAGTCCTGAAGTTTCGTCCTTATTTGTACGGCCGCCCATTCACCGTTATCAGCGATCACCACTCTCTCTGTTGGTTAGTCAACTTGAAAGATCCGTCTAGCCGCCTTGCACGATGGAGTCTTCGGCTCCAAGAATTTGACTTCACTGTTGCCTACAAGTCGGGAAAACGACACACCGATGCCGACTGTCTTTCTCGGTCTCCTGTTGAGACGGCATCCCGGACAACGACGATGACGACACGGCCTTTCTCGGAATTGTGGACACTGCCACCTTTTCTCAACAGCAGCGTGGCGATGCTGAGCTGCTACCACCTATAGATTACCTACAAGGGCGAGTGAATAGTGTTCCGAAGTTATTTGCGAGAGGGTTGCCGTCGTACTGCTTGCGAAATGACGTTCTTTATAAGAGGAACTTTTCACCCACCGGCAGCAGCTACTTGCTCGTCGTTCCTTCTTCGCTTCGCCGTGAGGTACTGCAAGCCTGTCACGACGAACCTACCGCTGGTCACTTGGGTTACGCAAGAACATTGGCGAGGATAAGACAGAACTATTACTGGCCGATACTTGCCGAAGTTGTCAAAACTTACGTGCAGGCATGTCTAGATTGCCAGCGCCGCAAGCCACCATCCATCAAACCAGCTGGCCTGCTGCAGCCTGTTCGAGTGCCGGCGACACCGTTTGCACAAATTGGCATGGATTTTCTGGGCCCCTTCCTAAAGTCGGCCACTGGAAACAGGTGGATAATTGTCGCCACGGATTACCTGACCCGATACGCGGAGACAGGCGCTCTGCCACGGGCAACGGCAGCCGAAGCGGCGCAATTTTTCATTGAAGCCATCGTCTTAAGACACGATGCTCCCGCAATAGTCATCACCGACAGAGGTACTGCGTTCATGGCCGAGCTTTTGGACACCATTTTTTGACTAAGTGGTACAGCTCACAGGAAGACAACGGCGTATCATCCCCAGACGAACGGGCTCACCAAACGCCTCAACAATACCCTGGCTGACATAAGCATGTACGTAGATGTAGAGCACAAGAACTGGGACATGATTTTGCCCTACGTCACGTTCGCATACAGCACGGCTCGTCAAGAGACCACTCGGAAGACACCCTTTAGTCTCCTTTACGGACGCGAGGTTACAACAACGTTAGACGCAATGCTTCCTCATGAAAATGATGGCAATGAGACAGACGCCGAAGAGTTTACCCAGCTAGCAGAAGAATTCAGACAACTTGCCAGGTTGCGAATCACCAAACAGCAAGACGACAATGCCAAGTATTACAACCTCCGGCACAGACCCGTCATATACAATGTGAACGACAAAGTATGGGTCTGGACACCTGTTCGTCAGCGTGGGCTTTCCGAAAAGCTGTTGCGAAGATACTTCGGACCCTACAAGGTTCTCCGACGCATTAGTGACGTCAACTACGAGGTTGTTCCGGACGGCGTGCAGTGTTCAAAGCGGCGCAGACATTCACCAGAAATTGTCCACGTGCTTCGGATGAAGCCTTACTTTCAGTGACTAACTGTGCAGTTTTGGTTTCGCCTTGCTTCTCAAACGTTTAACATCGGGACGATGTTTTTTTAAAGGGGGAATAATGACGCGCGTATGTGCCAGTGGTGAAGACAACGAAGCAGCGCGAGTGTCCTTGGCCGAGGGCAAAAGACAAAGAAGTTGTTGCAGTCTGTTTCCTGCGATCGATAAATCGTATTTCTTTGAGGTGCTTTGTGTGCTCGTCAATCTCGCGTCGTCACAATATAATGCGCTCGGTCCTCTTCTGAATGAATCGCTGAGAAAAGGTTATTGTTTATATAAACTCAACCACGTTTTCCCTATAACCTCTACACCGTAAAAAGTAGTTACACAAAATGAAAAAAAGACTATGAAGTAAAGAAAAAAAAACGAGTTGCAAACTGAACAAGATAAAAAATAACAAAGTGTCTAGAGTGTGTTCACACACCCACATGTCGTCATACACCACATCATTTCGTTTACAGTAGTCCCTAGCTGTTTGTAAGAAGCGCTATAATCTTGTCCAGTGTCACATAAGAGGATGTTCACTTTTTGCGGAGGATACTTTTAAAATCATGGTCTAAGTTATTTCTGGAATATGAGAACGCATATTTTCTAAACTTTGTAGTTTCTTCCAGTAATGTTTTCTATCATTTAGGTTCTTTACACATTCTAGAAAAATGCCCCTCACACTCATCCTCAAGGCTTACATTTCGGCGAGTAAAACTGCGGTATATTTGGCTGGAAATTGTTTGCATAGACTACTTCTTGTCGAAGTCTGGGAAAAAACGCCTCAGTTCATCGGAGAAGATCTGACCTTAATGAATATGTTTTCTGGATCATATTCATTAAGTATTGTTCACGTTTATTTATAATGATTTGCTACCACCTCTCTAGAAATCAGTGGTTTCATTCTCGTCCTATAGTATGGATATTTTTATGCAGTGTCACTAATGAACTCAATATTTCTGCATTTTTATAAATTAGACTTGGCAATATATTACATATCTGAGGCGGATACTACAGCAGAAAAATTGCCAAATAACCTGCATATTGCTTGCCATAATACAAATTTCATTTGCTTGAATGTATTTAAATCAAACACGCCATTATTCCTCAAGGTGGGGCATAACATCCCGATACTGCCAAATGAATTGTACGGCAGCCTTGCGTAGCCTTCTCTGAGAGGGTACCTGCAGGCTGGCTGTTAATTGGTAATTAGAGTCTTGGAATCTACAGCCAACGAGATCACATAACCAACAGGTGTATGCTTTCTATGGGTATTTTTTCGTTTATGATTATATCTAAAGGAGCCCTGAAACAATTTTTAAAGTAACATTGAAATGAATTCACTGAATGAGTTCATTGCCACATGAACTCAACGCCACAAAAAATTTAAGTGCGAGTTGAGTTACAAAGATTCGTCGCACGCTGCTATTGCCTTCTCTCTTCTTTCGTCCCCACAAAAGCACTGGAAGTTAATCAAGGATAGATGGCAGGGGCCAAGAAAATACGTCACTGACGCCTTGTAACTTTCAGCGCTTTTTTATTTTTTTCCTTTGAATGCATGGCTTTTTCAGTGTGATCGCACACGCACGCGTGGACAAGTGGAGGTCATCCCCGGCGAACTCCGTAACGACCAAGTGCGCTTTGTGCAAATCAGCCAATTGCTGATAGATGGGCTTTCTACGAGTCGTTTTTGATTGTCTTCCGTCATTTGTCGAGGGAAGAGAAAGCAATTTTTAGCTGACTTTCATAACTCATTCTGAATTTCAAACCGCGTGCTGCGCTCTAATGTTTCGCTTGCGTGTTGTCGGGAGCCTTTATATACTACTGACCAGCAGCGTTTTTTGAGCACGCTCAAAAAGTTTTGCGGGCCCCTTTTACCGCTGTTCATCTCACAACGTCTGCGTTGCAAGAATAAGGTTCTATTGTACCGTACCACACGGGCATTTCTACGTAACTTGGGAGTCCCAAAAGGCTCAGACTCGGGCAGTTATAGGCTTAGCTTACCGTTTAAGCCAAAGCGCGCATGGAGTGTTTCTTCATACAGACTTTGGGCATTAAGAAGAAAGCCCCAAGTGACCCATTCTTTGTAAAGCGGGAGTAATGGAGTTATGGAGCAATTTGAGTGAAAATGTAACTCGTTTCCTCTCTTTTCAAGTACCAGAGATGTATTTTTAAAGCCTGTCGTGATGCTAAAAAGAAATATCGCAACGTAATGTTACACAATGAAAGTCGCATTGAAGTGGACCTGCATTCTGTGCTTGCTTTAAGATGTCTGCTCACGCACAGCTCTCTCTCGCGCGCGCGCGCTCTTGGCAAGTCACTACGAAGAAAAAAAAAAGTTTAGGCTCGTATTACTTTGCATGACTTTTGCCTTCAGTGTCATCTATGTTAAAAAGGTATATTATATAGACCATTTTGTTCTTTAGCGGCTACCGCAAAATTTATTTGAATGGTCTAATCTTGTTTGATGGAAAAACCAGGGCTGTGCATTAACACAACAGAAGACTGAACACCAACACCAAGAATCACAGACTTAACTAGGATTTTCCAGGAAGCTAACAACTAACATGGTTATAAGATTCCATTGTATGCCCAGTGTTAACTAAAACTAGGTATCGTGCATATAAATACAGGAAGTAACTAATAGGGATAAGCAAAGCTCTTGCGTTTTCTGCCTGTGCAGTGAACAGTCATAAATATGCATACCACATTTATAATGAACTTGAAGTATTACTATTTTCCTTCGTACCATAAACAAGGATTGGTTCAGTTCACATACGCGTTGATCTCTGTGTCTGTCGGAAACAGTTTTGACAGATCTTCAAAAGAAAGCTCACAGTTTCAATCTGCGTCGAGGCGGAATCGTTAGCAAACAGTTCTGCAGGCACTCAAACTAGAACTCTTCATCAGACTGACAGTAAGAAAGCAGTCCTCTACATTAATGTCTTCCAGGACTGCGGTAAGCCACTTGCTTCAGTAAAGCGATTGCTTTCACAGAATAAATGAAAAGTTCACCATGATAAAACGTTGCATCCCCGTGAACAACAAGCACAGGCAACATGCGCACGCAGCACTTGATCTCTATCTTTCGAACCTTTTCAGGCATTTATTCCTTAAAACAATGTTGCTACTTATGTCAACTACAACAGCACATATGAAAATAAAAAAAGGGCAAGCAGAGAAGCTGCTGGTCGGACTCAATAACGATTGCTTAGGTGTGGCATGTATATCTGATTACAAATGTTCATAAATTTGCAGCAGAAGGAGAGGCCACAGAAGAAACGATAAATGAGTGCACTTTTCGAATGTCCATATTACTCTCCTCGAAGCGGTTGCCCCTTAAAGGCAGCCAGAGCAGCGCTTGGTGGCAGAGAGGTAGAATAAAACATTTATTTGTGACCGAGGTAGGAGTGTCGGTGAGTGGGCTCCTTAGTCCGGGGTCCCATTGGCACGGACTGCTGTCCTCGCTCGTCTCACTAGGGCATCTTGGGTCTTCGGATTCGAGCTGCACAGAGCTGCCTCCCACCCTACAGTGTTGTGCTGTGCTGTGGGTTGTAGAGGTGGGTTGTGTAGGCATTCCCATACCATGTGGTACAGGGCACTGTGACTCTGGATAGACAGCGCCATCTCTCGCAGAAAATTGAAAGCTGGGGATGTACGTCGCGTGCTTTCCCTTCTCTCGTAGCGGTGATGATGATGATGTTTGATGTTTTATGGCGCAGGGGCCATTTCATGGCAAAAGAGCGCCAGTTCATCTTACTAAAAATATGGACAATGATTGTGATAAGCGGCTGTATAAAGGCCATAAAATTCCTCGCAGTAAGGTGGGTAAAAACATACAAGTAATAAAATCATGACCATGCCGTGAGAAGTGTGCGTGGTGTGACTAGATGACAAAAGTTGGTGATAATAAAAGACGTTGGTGGATATGTATGGCATTAGCACAAGTGCCTCACTCGTTCATACCCTTGCGTCCAAGGGCCGTGAGGCATGTCCTTTCTTGTGTAGCCACCGCAGCAAAAACCTCTCTGGAGAGGTCATGCTACGGTATGCCCGGGTATATGACATGAAAGCTGTGAATTTCTTTTAAAAACGCTAACAATGATTTATGACTAAAAAGCGGTTCCCTACCGACAAACATTGCAGGGTGTAAAGGTATATGTTGTCGGTAGAGTAATGGAAAATGTTGTTTTCTTAGAGTTTTTAAGTGTTTACACTGAATTAACATGTGAAGGACGGTTAAGGATTCACCACATCTGTCACATAATGGTGGATCGCCACCAGACAACAGATATGTGTGTGTCGTGTATGTGTGTCTTATCCTGAGTCTCGTTAGTGTTACCTCTGTATGACGCGATTTCGATACGGGCAGCCAATGACCAAGGTGTGGCTTAATAATGTGTAGTTTGTTTTGTGTGTGTGTATTCCACTTGCTCTGCCAGTAGTCCCTGAGGTTTCGTTTGAGAGACGGCTTAAGATCGAGGGCCGGGATTGATATGGTTGTAGGGGCAGTGCTTTTGTGGACGGATGCAGCGAGCTGATCTGCCCTCACGTTGCCTTGGATCTCACGGTGCCCTGGCACCCAGCACACTACAACATGTTGGCTGAGTGTGTAGAGTGTGCGGAGAATGGAGTAAAGTGAGACGAGGACAGGGTTTTTTAGTTTTTTAGGACTGTGCAGAGCCGTTACCACACTGAGGGAGTCTGCATAAATTACTGCTTTTTGTATTTGTAATTGTTTGATGTGTTTAGCTGCCACAAGTATCGCGTAAGCTTCCGCTGTGAAGATACTTGTGCGTGGATGTAGAGGGCCAGCATTCGAAAAGGATGGGCCGACTGCAGCGTAGGACACAGAGGAGTTAGTCTTGGAGGCATCTGTGAAGAAGTCAGGACGTGTGTATTTGTGTTGAAGTTCCAAAAAGTATGTTCGGATATGGGCAATAGGTGCATGTTTTGTAACTTCTAGGAAAGACACATCGCAGCCTATAATCTGCCACTGCCACGGTGGCGGGTATGCTACAGGAGCCATTAAACTTTGTTCAAGTGACACTGCAGTTTCTTCAGCTAGACACTTCAGGCGAACTGAGAAGGGCTGCCTCATCGAAGGCCTGTTTGAAACAGAGTTGAGCTCGAAAAATCATTCATTGTAGAGTATGAGGGGTGCCCCTTGTCTGCTTTCACCTTAAGGAAATAAACAAAGGACATGTAAGTTCTCTGCAGATGAAGCGACCACTCATTTGACTCAACATAAAGGCTTTCTACGGGGCTGGTGCGAAAAGCACCCGTAGAAAGGCGGATGCTCAAATGGTGCACGGGGTCCAGCGTCTTCAAGGCACTTTGAGTAGCAGACTGATAGACAACGGCCCCATAATCTAAGCGGGTGCGAATGAGGCTTCTATAAAGGTTCATGAGGCATTGCCTATCACTACCCCACCTAGTACGTGACAACACTTTTAAAATATTCATGGCTTTTAAACATTTTGTTTTTAGATACTTGATGTGCGGTACGAAGGTCAACTTCATGTCCAAGATTAATTCTAAGAATTTATGCTCCGCATTGACAGACAGACGTTGCCCGTTCAGTCGAATGTCAGGTTCTGAGTGCATGCCTCTCTTTCTGGAGAACAGGACACACGTGCTTTTTTGTGGGTTAAGTCGAAATCGGTTTTCATCTGCACGTTGTCCGTTCAGTCGAATGTCAGGTTCCGAGTGCATGCCTCTCTTTCGAGAGAACAAAACACACGTGCTTTTTTGTGGGTTAAGTCGAAATCCGTTTTCATCTGCCCATTTGGAGACCTTATTTAAACCCAGCTGAACCTGCCGCTCACACATGACCAAGTTGCATGACTTGAAGTCAAGCTGAACGTCGTCGACATATGTACAACAGAACATATTGCGGGGAATGGACAAGTGCAAAGAATTCATTTTGATAATAAAAAGTGTGCAACTAAGCACGCCACCTTGTGGCACGCCTGTTTCCTGGACAAATGTTTGGGAGAGCACACTGCCCAGACGGACACGGAATGTCCGGTTTGACAGGTAACTTTCGATTATATGAAACATTCTTCCGCGCACACCAAGGTCGGACAGGTCTCTTAGAATTCCGAAACGCCATGTTGTATCATACGCCTTTTCGATATCGAGGAACACAGAGAGAAAATATTGCCTATGGACGAAGGCGTCTCTGATCTGTGCCTCGATACGAACAAGGTGGTCTGTGGTGGATCTACTTTCTCGAAACCCGCACTGAAATGGGTCGAGCAAATTGTTTGTTTCAAGGATATGTACAAGTCGGCAGTTTATCATTTTTTCGAATAATTTGCACAAGCAGCTTGTAAGTGCAATAGGCCTATAACTTGAAGCTAAAGAAGGGCCCTTGCCCTCTTTCAAAATGGGAATAATAATAGCCTCTTTCCAGGAGGTAGGGATAGTGTCATAAAACCAGATAGCATTGTACAAACAAAGTAGGGTTTTTCTTGTTTCAGCTGGTAGGTTTTTTAACATTTCATACACCACACGGTCAGAGCCTGGGGCAGAAGTACTGCAGGAGTTTAGGGATGTTCGGAGCTCCGCTAGACTGAAAGCTTGGTCATATGCCTCGTATCTAGTGGATTTGTGTTCGAGTGTCTGCTTTTCTATTCTTGTTCTGTATTTTTCGAAAGTGTCAGTATAGTGGGACGAGCTGAATACCCGTTCAAAATGTGCCCCGAGGAAGTTTGCCTGATTTTCCAAGGTATCACCTTGAGTGTTTACGAGTGGAAGTGTGTGTACTTGTTTCTCTGCTATCCTACCGACCATGTTCCAGACTTTGGCCTCTTGTGTGTATGAATTGATCCCTGACAAAAACTTCTGCCAGCTTTCTCTTCTGGCCTGCCGACGCGTTCTCCTAGCTTGAGACTTTATTTTCTTGAAGGTGTCAAGATTTTCGGCTGTCGGTGAGTTCCGAAGCAGCCTCCAAGCTCTGTTTTGCTGTTTGCGCGCGTTTCGGCATTCAGAGTTCCACCATGGCACATGCCGTTTTCCAGGGTGTCCATTTGTTTGTTGGATGCATTTTGTTGCAGCATCAATCAAAAACGCTGTGAAGAAGTTGACAGCAACATCAATGTTCAAAGTACATATGTCATTCCAACCTAGACGAGCGATGGTATAAAACTGTTCCCAGTCGGCTCTGTTTATGAGCCACTTGGGAACACGTGGCGGACACTCAGTTATTGTATTTGTGCTCAAAACAACGGTGAAGTGGTCACTTCCGTACAGATTACTGACGACTTTCCACTGGAGTAGAGACACAAGGGATGGAGATACTATGCTTAGGTCTATGAAGGAGTAGGTGTTATTAACGAGATTATAATAGGTTGGTTCTTTTCGGTTTTGGAGACACGCGCTCGACGAGAGAAGGAATTGTTCAATCAGTCGACCTCGCGCGTCATACCGAGAGTCACCCCATAGCCTGCTATGCACATTTAAGTCTCCAAGGAGAACATAAGGTTCCGGAAGTTCATCAATAAAGAGTGTAAATCACGTTTTTGCAGCTGATAGCTAGGAGGAATGTAAATCGTGCAGATTGTGATCAGTTTATCAAAAAGAACCGCTCGAACAGCCACTGCCTCAAGGGATGTTTGGAGTTGTAAGTTTGTGCATGCAATTCCTTGATTCACTCTGATGGCAACACCTCCGGATGATGTCATGGCATTATCACGGTCCTTTCGAAAAATAGCGTATTTGCGAAGAAAATTTGTGTGTTTTGAATTAAGGTGTGTTTCTTGTACACACAGCACTTTTGGTGAGTGTTCGTGTAGGAGTTCTTGGATGTCGTCAAGGTTTCTGAGAAGGCCCCTGACGTTCCATTGTATAATTTGTGTGTTCATGGTGAATGTAAAATAATGCTGTGTGTACGAGAAGCGAGGGGCTGTTTAGACGGGGAGTTTGAGTTCACTTAACAGGGCCGTCCCCAGGCCCTGTTATTTGCTTTTTTGTTTTCTTGGCGCGCTCCAAGGAGCCACGCCGCTCTTTCGGCACCAAGGGTGCCGACGTATCCATTGCCTCCTCGGAGGCACTGGATGCCCGCACGTGCGGGCTGTTCGGATTTTGGGCCTCGCCTGGTTAGGGGAGGCCTTGAGACCCGAAGACTCTGGAGTCTCCGGTCTCTGTTTGGGAGTAGGCGGTGTAGCCTGGGCTACAGCCGCCTTGGGGGCAGGTGCCACAGCCGACGGCTCGCTCTGCGCGGGCCGAAGGGGTGGCGGTGGCTGGTGCGGCGTTGCCCCCTGATGCGCCGCATCAGCATATGTTGCGCCGTAAAATGGCGACACTCTTCATCTTGCTTCTTTGAATGTGATGTTTTCTTTGACTTTAAGAGTGATTATTTCTTTTTCTTTCTTCCAGTTAGGACACGAACGCGAGTACGCGGCGTGTTCCCCGTCACAATTCACGCAGTGAGGCGTATTAACACAGTTATCAGATGGGTGGCCATGGCTACCACATCTTGCACAAGTTTCCTGACCCCAGCAGTTCTGCGAGCCATGACCAAATCGTTGACATTTATGACACCGTCTTGGATTGGGAATGTAGGGACTGACAGAGAGTTTGATGTAGCCTGTGTCTATAGATGCAGGCAGTGTGCTAGATGCAAAAGTGAGTATTATATGTTTGGTAGGTATTTCTTTGTTGTCACGTCTGATGACGATTCGTTTCACATCCGTGACATTTTGCTCTTTCCACCCTTCAAGCAGTTCCTGTTCAGACATTTCAAGAAGGTCTGCTTCTGAAACAACTCCGCGTGAGGTGTTTATTGATCTATGAGGTGAAACAGATACTGGGATATTACCAAATGCTTTGAGACTGCCAAGTTTTTCGTAGTGGTGTTTTTCTGGCAGCTCAAGGAGAAGGTCTCCGCTAGCCATCTTTGTAACCTTATATCCTGGGCCAAAGAGCTCAGTCAGAGATTTAGCAACGAGAAATGGAGATATGGCTCTGGCTTGTTTTGTTGGCTTTTCGCTGTGCACTACATGGAATTTCGGAAAGCATTGTCTGGGTTGGTTGAAAATTAATATTTCATCGGTGCGTTCCCTCTTAAGCGGAAGACGATCTAGGAGATGGGGAAATGCAGGTGTTCCCATAGTAGTGTACTTTTTTTTCGGCAGCAATGGCGACCACCCACCATGGAGTCCAACCAGGGGACGCTGAAATACCTAATAGCATAAGGCTGCAGACGCCAGCCATACATTGCCACTATAACCAAATATAACTACTCAAGGTTGAGTAATTACACAAGGTTAACCCTTGCCGCCAGGAAAAATTGGAAGTAAATGGAAGAGAGAAGAAGACAGGACCGATTTAGAGATGAGAAAAGACTAAGATGTAGGAAGAGAGAGATAGGAAAAGGCGACTGCCGATTTCCCCCTTGGTGGGTCAGCCCAGGGGTGCCGTTTACGTGAAGCCGGGGCCAAAGGGGTGTGTTGCCTCTGCCGGGGGGCCTTAAAGGTCCAATCACCCAGCATTGGCTCCATCCCCAGGATCCCCTTTTCCCCGGACACGGCAAAGCCACGCACGGCTAGGCGTGGGAGGGGGTCAAAACTCCCCCGTTAGCTCGGGTCCGTGGTGTCGCTACACACCAAACGCCTACTTGCACAGGCGCCCCTGCGGGGTTCTCTCGTAGCGGTGCCGCTTGCTTCCGTGCACGCGCAGGGCTGTCGCACTGTACTTACTGTGCCACGCAGTGCACCACATGAAAACGAATCTCACAGCTGTACAGGCCCTTCAAAAAAAAACCTAATCGAAGCAGGAACGTTTGTTAATCACGTTTACGTTGTGGAGCAGATGAAAACGACGCCTGACCTAATGCGAATTGCATTTCCGACGTCAGCGACATTAATGTGTATAAACTGTGTGTAAGCTTGTTTATGTCATACTTGAAATATTCTCGATGCTCTATATGCAGTGAGAAATGAAGCCACGCATGCTATCTTTCTTCTACGTTGTCAGCAATGAAAAACATAAGATTGTTTTTTCGATGCGCATGCTGGCTGTAGCAGACGCGTACTGTCATGAAAAAACCTTCGCGGTGTGCAAAAAGGAAACAAATGTGATACGGCCCTAGCGCTAAAGAGCCCTATGAGGTAACAGTCATGTTCTCCGTACCAGTGGAGCATCACCCACTGACAGCAGTGAGACAGTTAGCTTAGCTTTAACCGCTGCGAAGCAAGTAGAACTTCTCGCCTTATTTTTTTCTTGTTTTTGTATTCTAGTGCCATGCTTGCACTTCAATATTATGCGAATACAGACTGTAGACCTGTATGTAGCCTCGTGCACGAACGAAGGTCAGCGTGAGAGGTTGTCGAATTACAGGCACGACGTGATAACGAGCGTGCGACGAGCTTGCAACTAGCCAACAAGTAAACGCACACTCGAAGCACTCTATAGAGCGTAACATGCACACAAGTGGCGTGCGTGAAAGAAAACTGCACATCTCCTTCACATTTACTTCACATTGGCTCCTTCCCATCTCCGATGTGGACAATATTGTAATTCATGCAAGAAGTACCAGTTCAATTCAGTGGATCAAGTAAATACCAGCGCTAATGAAGTGACAGAGTGAAAGCAAACCAGCAAAGCAAGGTCTGAGTTTGCTGACAGTGCGCAGACGTTTGTTCTGGTCAATGATGCAGCCTTCCAGATGTGTGAATTGCAGGCGGCGAAGTTCTCATAATGTGTGGAGTTCAGTTGAAATCAACCAACAATGCAACGCTAACCACGGTGTGACGTATGTGAATGGGAACGTCCAACAATGACAACTACGTCTCAGAAACACAGAATGAAACACATAGTTTCAACATGCAACTGTAACTGGACTTTCCAAATGCGAGGAGACAGTGACCGATCTTTACCGTATGCCGTTGCATGGCCACGCTACGCTACGTGCGGATTCAGGTAGCCGAAACAAATGATTTCAAGCGATGAATTGAGAGAATCAAAACGCAATGTGAGACAGAGCTAGAACTTCTAAACCCTATTTTAATATCTTGACTGTGGTGAACCACGCTTGTTTTCTTTTTCTCTCTTAGGACTTGTAAAAGAAATAGTTCTTTTTATTTATAGAAAAAAACCCCATTATCTGAAGACAGCACTTTGGGAAAGTTACGCGCAGTTCGCCTTTGACTTAATAATGTTGGTAAGCAAGCGAGTACTGAAGGGTCTTCTTTGTACCATGCATGGATGACATTCTTAACAGCCACCTCAAGAAAACTGCTCAAAGAATCGCCTTGATATTTCTTCTGGTAGCGCCAGCTGCAGTGTTTTTTTGTGTTTTTAGTCATACCTTACGACCCACTGTTCAGATAGAATCCTCCCCTTCATTTTTTTTGTTGGCGAAGGACTTAAACATTCCTTTTAAAGTGCACTTTTTTTTCTTGCATGACATGCGTCACCACATAACACAAAGGGAGAGCGCACTTGTCGCGAAGATACTTATTTGCGTGAGCAGATAATACTTTGTTGATGTCTGCTCTTCTGGCCCAGCACTTGGCCTCAAAAACTACTTCTCGTTTCACGAACTTAGTTCTTCACTATTCTTCTTCGAGTCATGAGGTAATTTTTTTTTCTCCTCGCCTTGCCATATTTTGTTTTTCAGATGCTACTTTTACTGAAATCGCCTAAAGGTTTCTTCGTAAAAAAAAGCTACAAACTTTATGGCAGTGCTGCCGTCAAAGAAGGAGGAGTATTTTTCAACTGGACCAGTCAGATTACCCAGGAGAGAGTTTAAAATTTTTAATTGCCACTTTCGAGTCAGCACTCCAGACTGCTCTAGCACAGTTGTTTTAATTAGGAAGGATTCGAAAAGTGCCAGGTGAAAATGGCCAGTCGCTTCATTTTACTTTACGTGTTGACGTGACTTACAAAAGAACAGTGTCACAATTAAAAAGTCTCGTGAAACAATGGCTTTTCAACCGTTCGTTCTGCTCCAACAGAACGTTCGAGGACCTAAGTTCGACGACACGTGAAAGTATACAACTAGCACTGATTGCCTCCTAGAGTCTGAAGACTTAATTCGCGCCTCTATACTAAAAAGGAAATACGCCTAGCACGAAAATTTTTCACAACACCCTTTTGCTGTGAATTATTCCTGACGGAGATGTGTGCCTTAGTGTGCATCAAACGGAAAAATACAAAGAAAGTCCCCAATGAATGGCCAGGCAACATGTACTTTATTCGTTGAATAGTCGAAATGCCCGTCATATCTGTGCTGAAATTCTAGACACACTTAGTACTCGGTGTTTCATAACTAGGCAATATATTTGATGTCGAGGCAATATAACCTTATAAGACACTATGTAATAAAATGGATTCTGTAGTGTTCTGTCTGATCGTCTGCATCGGACGTTGTTAGCTAAAATGCACTATACACAAATCCCAGTAAGTTATGTGACTCCGGATGCTTACTAAAATCACTAAGAATTAATGATGCACTGATATCAAACGAGCACTGATAAGCAGCAAAAATAACTCCCGATATCAAGTACAAAAAGTATGCCGATTTTCGTTCAAGAAAAAATTTAGTGTGTGCGTGGATCTTCATTTGCGACCATAAGTCTTACATGGCGTCGGCAAACAACGTCAATAGTTTTCTCCATCTGGACTATGTTACTTCCTTTGTGCAACGCGAGAACACCTTTGTCTGAAGGTTTCACGTGACTTATGTGTTAATATAATGGGCGGCAGAAAGTTAGGTGGGCAGATGAGATTAAGAAGTTTGCGGGTACAAAGTGGCAGCAGCGAGCCCAGAACCAAGTTGACTGGCGTAACATAGAAGAGGCCTTTGTTTTGCAGTTGGCGTAGTCATGATTATATTGATGATTATGATGATTATGATGATGATCATTATGATTATGATATTGGGCATAAGGTGATGAACTTTTTCATGACTCATTATGTTAGGACGGCTTCGCTCTAATGGTGACCCTTCTGAAGGAAGTGTGGTGCAAGGCGGCTTTCTCTTTTTTTTCTTATCTTCCCACTCCTTTCATGTTTGACTTCTGTGTTTGTCTAAGATTTTTGCATGTTTATTTGAATATATGTTTTTGTCTGTCTATATGTATTGCTTTTTCTTTCTCGCTCTTCTTTATTTCTTTCCTTTCTTGCTCTCTATCTCTCCAGGCCTTCATTTTATTTTTCCTCTTTCTCTGATTTTATCTAGCACACTCTTTATTTTTGTATTTTTTTACTTATTATCTTTCAATTTGTCCTTTTATTTATTTTTCAAGCTGCACTCTACTGTCCTCATCCTTCTTGACCTCTTACTTATCACTAAACTTCATTTTGCCTCTACCTTTCTTTTACCACTCCCTTGCTCAGCAGTACTAAACGACGGTATCCTTTGCTCTGCTCACGTGTTCGGGTATACGAATGGTTACAGCGCTTCACTACGAAT
The DNA here is from genome assembly GCA_013436015.1 of Rhipicephalus annulatus. Classification (NCBI taxonomy): domain Eukaryota; kingdom Metazoa; phylum Arthropoda; class Arachnida; order Ixodida; family Ixodidae; genus Rhipicephalus; species Rhipicephalus annulatus. The sequence continues at coordinate 398,911 of WOVY01012210.1, forward strand.
CATAGACGGACAGGGTATAATACATCTTGACCAACACTTTTGCCAAAAATTTCTTGCTGCTTGCATTTAATTGTGAGCGAAGATGACAAGGAATAACACGACGAGAAGATACGTGATGGTAGTGTTCTGTTTGCTCTGCACGGTCTAGTAGAAAGCCTAATCATTTGAGACGCTATGTATACAAGTGTGTACACCACTCGTTCTTGCTTCCTCTCAGTGTGCGGAAATGTATGAATGGCTATAAATAGGGGGTCTAGAAGTATGGTGCAAACGGATGATACATCGCCTGACCCAATGTTAAAGACTTCTGAACGTCGATGGGGACAAAACAAGAAAGAAAAACTTATAAGAGCATTGATAGTGGCTTTAAATTCGTAAATGAGGCTACTGACCCAAGAAAGGCACGGATGTCTGCCTAGGTCCACTGTTTTCGATGAAAATATGTCCATGAAATTCGCCAAGACGGTGTGAGAAGCAGTACAGAATAAGGAATTCAAAGAAGCTTTCGAAAAAGAAAAGGTTGTGAGCGAGGAGAAGTGAGGTCAGCACTTTTTCTGGTTCACTGCAAATGGCGACGGTCGCCGCAAGTGTCACATCACGTTCCGGCGCATTCGCCTTGAGGACGCGGCTTGCTTTCACGACTGGCTTGCTGCAAAGCTCGTCGGGGCGCCTAAACCATCTTTGGCGGCTGATGGCTGGCGCTTTCGGGAGGTCGCACCCATTCGTCGGCCTTTGTCGCGTCCGCACCATGTAGTACGGAGAAACCGGAACAAGCAAGGGACCTCTATTGAGAAAACAAATGAAACAGTTGAGGATGCAGGCAACCTCTCGGTGAGGTGCCAAAGGAAAAATGCTACAGGATAAAAGCACTACAAAAAAAGTACTACAGTGAAACGGAATCAAAACGGTAAGAGTTATCGAGGGGAAAGAAACAGGAAGTAAGCCTCGGGTCAACAAAACGAATTCGAGCAGAACAGACACAAAATACATACAATGGAAAAAAGAAGAAAAGACTAATGCAATTTAGGATATTCGGGCTCGGACTTGGTTGTATATTTTAGTAGTCCTAGGTAGTTTATTTCTTTTTACGGATGGTCAGCGATCAAGCGGATGCATAAGAACTGCAGGTTACGTTGTGTCTGCAAAGTAAGTTTTTTATTGCTTCTGTAGGACAAATGTATGTTCTTTCCCTTCTCAACACCACGATTCTCGCGGCGTTCACGTTGACATTCTGCTCTGTCGTCCTTGGATATTTCAATTCCCTTAGCGAAAATTTCATTTCTTCTGGCATCGTTGCATATCTTCTTTTGTCCAATACGTGTATCTCCATCTTCCTGTCTCCTTACCAAATATATTTATGGTGGTGCAAAGACAAACCCGGCGTTCTACAGGATCCCTATATGCCTGTTTCACACCCCAATTCCTGTCGTGAGTCTGGTCAGATCCTGATGTGTTGCCCCACTTTGCTTACAGCCAGATCCTCTTTGCTTTTGTCTTTCACCAACTCGTTTCTTGCAAGCCTGTACTAAGATTCGTGACGATCGGTTACTTTGAAACACGTTTCCACCCTTGACTCTGTTTTTTCTTGTTTTTACAACGCTGATTGACTCTATTTCTTCCTTCTCCCTTTTAGACTTTTTCTACTCTTTCTCTATGAGAAATTATATCGATCCGCACAAGCTGGCTCTACGCAACTTGCGAATGGTCAAGTTTGACAAGCAGGGATATTTAGGGATCACATGGCTTTGCTGCTTGGATGACTGGCTGTCAAGCCACCTGTCACAAGAATTTTTTAAAAGCGTGATTTTTATGGCATCCGTGGCCACTGCTGCCGTTAAAACAAAATACTCTGTAGTAGTAAAACGTGTTCTTACTGCACTTCTGTATAACATAAAGCGTACTTATACATCTGTCATAGTGTTTTGCGAAGAAAAATAGAAGCATGGAAGGTGTTTAATATACACGTAATTAAAACCTAAAGTATTCGACGTCTTTTTTTCTTTAACCAAGATAACCTGACCACATATGTAGTTGCTGATTGTAAACTGAAGTAGCTCCTTTTACGCATGTGCCTTTTGAACAATTTCAGCGGAGGTGCTTTGAACGTACATCTGAGATTACGTGTCTTTCATGCACTCGTAGACAAGCATCATACCGCGAAAAGTAAAACACATAGTATGCAGGAGTGCCTACTCTTGAAGTTTTGTACCTATAGCTTCTTCACATCTAGATAAGCGTAGTAGGTTAGAGTCAAGCTTAGGCATCCTAGACTTGTGATTGCAGTGTCGGCAATGACCACACACCTCTTCCTGACTAACTCAACAAATGAAATCCTTAAGAAAAGTTGTGTGTACATTAAATTTTCCCAGGTGGTTGAAATTTTCGGCGCCTTCCACTACGGCGTCACTGATAATCATATGATGTTTCTCGGACGTTAATCCCCTCATCCTTCTACCAACTTCTCTAAGAAAATGTCAAGGAAGAAAATACACTTGCCTTTTTAGCCTTTACGTTACACTCGCTGCCCAAGACTGAAACAACATAGCGCATCGCCAAGCAACACGCACACGTATTCTACTTTTCGCCACAGTGCACTGCACGAACAGTTATGAACTTAGTATGTATGGATGACATAGTTAAGCATAGCGATCATTTAGGAAAATAAGATAAAAATAAGCAAATTTTTAATCGAAAAGATGCATTTTCGCCAACGTTTCTCGAATTTACATCACAACTATCACTCTCACAATATGACTCTGTCATACGTTTCTACTCCATGGTTTAAAATTTTGTGTGTGTATCACTTGCTCTCCAAATGTATACGCAGTTGTTAACGCTGATTTCGTTCACTCACTATACATTTATTTCTGTATTTTCTGTACTTAGCTTGTGGAAGACCCTAGATGGGTTTCTTTCTGTGAAATTTCTCGCCACTGATCTTGTGAAGCGTCAGTGCTATGTAGGTAACAAATGATCATAGTTAATGTTCTGCGCGAAGTTTAACATAAGTATCATAAGTAGTAAAGTATTTTTGCAAATTCTGATACTTTCGTGCTGCACTTCTATGAATACGGTGTTAGTTTTGTTCAGTGACTGACACCTCTCTCGTTGTTTATCTCTATCTGTCTCTATCTTTCATTTTGTTTAGGAGCAAAGCTCCTTAAGCTCTCAATGCTTGTCGTCTTCGGTCCCTGGCGTGCCGAACAGAGGTGTTCTGCAGATCTTATATGAAGCGTTCAGTACGCGCATATGGCCAAAAAATAGACTAATACAGGTGCTGCGCCACTCTCAAGCCACTCGAAAATAGGCGCATTGACTAATGTCATGGCGTCATGCGCTAATCCGTTTATAGAACACGCGGAACAAAATATAGCGGGAGCTGGCTCGACCATGCTCACGATTTTTTCAACGCACAATAACATGGTTTTAATCACATCGTGCACAATCTTCCTGAAGTAAAACATAGACCACATGGCTTCGCGTGAAATAACCCTGCTTGCTCAAAACACTGATGACACAACACCGCCATAAACTGCTCATAAAGGTACCCACATCACACTCCTGAACTAATTCGTGGACGAGCGTGAAAGCGAGGCGCTTTACGCCGCAGCCCAACGTCTACGTCATGACTCTGACCCCGAGCTCCGACCTCGAGAAAAGGAAGTAAATGACAAAGTCACTAAGTTATTTCCGAGCTAAGAGCGCGGGAACCTGTGGCTGGCCAACAACGCTGATAGGACCCGGTTGCTAATGCACGACCAGCCGCGGCTCGACGAGAACGTCAGCGAGATCCTGATAAAATCAGTTCAGATGCTAATGGATTCTAATTGAATCCTTTCTGGTCTACATACTTGAAGACGAATGGTATAACAAAACACATGTTCGACACTTAAACTCACTGCATTTTCGTTGGAGGCGAAAATGCTGTAGGCCCATGTGCTCAGGTTTGGCTGTACGTTAAAAAATCCCAGGTGGTGGAAATTTCCGGAGCCCTCCACTAAGGCATCTCTAATATTCAAACGGTGGTTTTGGGCCGTTAAACCACACATGTCAATCAATTCAACACATACTCTTTATGCTACATCCAACAACCAACCAGCCACCATCCTGGGCAATTGTATACACTGGTGTTTGGAAACCTTGTGTTTGCAAATTTTTAATTGGAACTGATTGAAACGCTGCTGTCGATCCGAATCTGTGAACATTAAGCAGTGCTGTTCAAAGCAAAACGCAAAACCTAACTTCATGCATATAAGTAAACAGTTTCAAACAGAAAAATATTTCTATGGTCATTTAATAGACATTTCATAATCATCCAAGAGCTTCACTCCAATATGAGCGTTCACATCGGTGATAAATCTACAGTGGAACCACACCCACCAAACTTCTTCATAACGAAAGCGGCAGAACCCCAATAACGAAGGGTGTAAGGCAGGATCGTAGCAGTTTTTCATTGCTATTCACCGCGAGAACACAGGAGGTTTTGAGATTGGGAAGAGTAAATGATAATACCTAATGGAGGCTATTTTAGTAGCCTGCGATTCGCTGATGACATTGCCTTAAGTAATATAACCAATTACAGATAATGATTAATAAACTGCACACCAAGAACAGAACAGTAGGTTTAACAATTAATATGCACAAGACTAAAGTAATGCGCAACAGTCCTGGCAGAAAACAGAGCTTTGTAATAGGTGGAGAGACGCTTGAAGTTATAAATGAATATATCTACTTAGGGCAGCTTGTAACCATGGAGCTGCACCGGAGAGTGTAATAACTAGGATAATAAATATGGGGCAGGTCACATTCGCCAGGCATTACCCCCAAGAGGTAGGCTTACCCTCAAGAGGTAGGTATACAACAGCTGCTTCTGTCCGGTACTTACCTACGGAGCAGAAACCTGGAGGATTACAAAGAGGGCTCAGCCTAAGTTCAGGACGATGCAGTGAGTGATGAAAACGAAAATATTAGGTGTAACCTTAAGAAGCAAAAAGAGAGCTGAGTGGGTCTGGGAACAAACCGGCGTGAAGGATATCATGGTTTACATCAAGAAGAAAACGACATGGGTTAGACATGTAGCATGTAGGCAGGATAACCGATGGTCATTAAGGGTAACTGAATAATGCATTCCCAGAAAAGGCAAACGCCGGAAGGGGAGACAGAAAGTAAGGTCAGCCGATAAGATTAAAAAGCTCGCAGTTATAACGTGGCAGCAAAAAGCACAAGACCGAGTTGATTGGTGGATCATGGGAGAGGCTTTTGCCCTGCAGTGGGCGTAGGCAGGCTGATTATGCTGATGAGGCTGACTTGAGGCGTGAGCACATCAGGCCATACAAGACGCTTTTCAATCGCCCCAATCGAGAAGTTCGACACATTGGCATTAGTCACACTTGCGGGAAGCAGTAAGGCTTGCCTTCCTCTCCCTTTATTTATGCGCGGCCCCCTTGCACCAATTTAAAAATAGCCTGTTGCGAGAGACTCATCTTCAACTGAATTTTGTACTCCCTGATTTCGGTGATGTGAAACTATGAGATCGCTTGCGTATCGTCACCGAGACGCGAGATACCGTATCCTGTTTCAAAACAGTGTAATGTGTGGGATCAGCACCAGGTCGTTACGAATGCAGACTGGAAACCTTCTACTGATGGTATTCAAGGGCATTGCGTGGCGACACAGGCTTGTGTCCTTTGTGACGTCGGAACGTCTAGAACTGGGTTGGTAATAGAACTTGAATTGTTGTGAAACTACAGGTGTCGTTACAGCTCTTCAAATCTCTTACCAACACTTAAGCAAGTTGATACAATTTCGATATGACGGGTACAGTGGTAGTGTCATACACTGCAAGGATGCACCATCGCACGAGTTGCTTATCGTGTGTCCATGAGAAGCTTCGGTTCACAATCAACACATGAGTAATTTTCACAGGGCAAGCACACACTGAAAGCATTTTATTGCAGATAGTGATGCAAGAAGTAGTTTGTCTGTGCCTATACAACAAACGGCGGCAAAAGCTCTAACGTGGAATCAACAAGTAACCGCTGTTTGTACAAACTTGTTAAGTTCTTGCGTGATAGCTTTTTTTTCCTTTCTCGCGACCTTCCTCTTCTTTTTTTTGTCTGTTTATGCAGTGTCCACTCATATCACAAGTAAGTCCGTGTTCCCCCTTTTTCCACAAAAGGTAGTCAGCCGGTTGTATAACTTGATGACCTCACATTCCTTCAATCTACGCTTGTGTCTTTCGATATACAAAAAGTAAAAGCGCAAAAACTCTCACGGGTAGAGGAAGAGAAAAAACTGATTTTATTGTCTGTCCAGAAGTTGGTGGGTGGAGTCAATGACCCGGTCTAGGGGACCGCCAGGAAATCTCAAGCCCTGTCGGCTTCCTCAGCCCGCAGGGTGGCAAATAACAAGTACTAGACAAGATTGCATTTCATGGTGTTTGAGGTGACTGTAGTTTTAAACGGGCGCACGCTAGTACAACTGCTTGACTCGCATCTCAATAGGATTGTGTGGTGGAAGCACAACACTGCAATCATGCAATAAAAGCAGCACAATGGGGATGTAGTTAAAAATGACTTCATGAAGAACGAAGCAAAGTGGAAGTATATAAAGACGGCCTTTAGGAACTTTCACATCGAGCTCCAACTGCACCGCCATGAATAAGAACTAGAATGTTCGTAGGCATGCACACATTACGAAGAGAGACGACAGAGGCAGGTGTCGAAAACAGCTGCTCTGCTTCTCTGCTCGTCCCACGAGGGCCGTTCACTCGGTTTTCTTTCTTTAGTTGAAGACGAGGCCGTCTGCATAGAATAACGACTGCTCCGCCCGACTCGCGGGCTCTGATAGTCGTTTCGACATACTTAATCAACCGGAATCATATTCTCGCCTATGCAGACGGAGAATAAACATCTACCTTCCAGCGCAATCACCGCTTTGTCCTACTCCTTCTCCTCCACTGTTCGGTATTTTGCGCGGGTGCACTTTTCTCATGGATCTGCACTGTATTGAATGCCGTAGCTTGTTATATGTGGAACGAGCGCGTCAAGGCAGCTATTTCCATACCGTCCACCTGCTGCGCAAGTACTCGCGTTCTAGAAATATCTGAACACCACTTCGCGAAACGACACTGCAATATTGTTGCGTCAATATTTCCCAAAAGCGCTTTTTTTTCTTTCTATAACCAGCACTGGCACCAAATAACGAAATGGTGCACGTGTCAAAAAAAAGAAAATATTTCGCCATCATTTTAGCATTACATGTTTTACCAGAGCACATACACTGAAAATCGTCCCTGCTGTGAAGTGCTAGAACTACATGTGTGAACAACTCGTGCCCTGAGAAGACCCGCGGCTCAACCCAGGCGCAACACTTCTTGAAGATCAACGTTTATTGAGTATCACAATGGTCTTCAGCATGCAAAGACGCATGCATGTCTTAGGGCTGAAGATATATATATATATATATATATATATATATATTGTTACCACATATGTAATTTAGGTATGTGCATCTGTGTAGCGGGGAACAGGGTGGAGGCAGAAGAAGAGGACGTTCGGTTGACGGCAAGAGGTCTCTAGTGCACGTTCATTGTATACCGTCGAGTCGACCGTCGTTACGTTGCCTCTGAATAAACCGATTCAATTCATGTTCATGCATGTTCAATTGGTTACCAAAGTTACTCGTGTACACAACTTTTTTCCCTCTGGTCACTTGTTAACCCTTTTCCTAGTGTTAGACATTAAACCAGACGCACACTCAGCTGAGCTTGTGACCTTCTTCGAGGCATAAACCCTAAAAGTTATCGAAGAATTCAGCATTTCTTTTTTGCCTCCAAGGCATGGTCCGCTCAGGAAGCGTGCAAAAGTCCCGTGAACCTACGTACGTCGTGACCAGCTACCACAATTTCGCCGAAAGGTTCTAGTGGGTCTTTCGTATTTTAAATCACATATATGAATTTGAATAACAAGTTTTTCTTGCCAAAAATGAATTTTTATGCTCATTGATCTTACACTCATCGTTTTTTCATTCGATTACAATGGTGTGCCATAGCCGTCATCACCAAATCCTGAGAACTTTTAGACAAATCTTATCATTTGCTTCTGCGCTTTTGTCAAATGCGTATTTCACAGTTCTGGGCTCAATGCCCGAACACAGCAACGGTATAGCAGTGTCTTCGCTTTTCAAGCCAATTGGACTTTCTTTGTTTGCATGTGCCAATGACACACTTCATTTAGCTTAACATTGACGGCGCTGTTTTCCTAAGGAAAGAAGGGAAACAAGTCTTGCGCATTCACTATGTGGTAAAAGTTTTGGCTAGATTGTTTTCTGCACAGGAATGTTCCAAATACTCCTATATATACAACATGTGTACGTGACAACTGCATACGTGACTGCCTTCTCAACGGATGGCATGCAGAAATGTGCGTGACAGCCTTTGCGCACTATTTAAAGTGCGGAGCACTTTTTTGGATCTGAGCGTTCGTAAGCTGTCGTGTCTCGTCATACGTTGTCGCCGTCGCTTTGCGTAGCACAAGCAAGCTAAGCTATGGCATAGCCGATTCCAACATAATGAGCATGCACTCGCACCAAAAATAAAGTTTTCTTCCTCTTGTTGTTTGAGGGCCTTGATTTGGTTACTAAATGCGCACATTACTACTATGGCTTGGGAGACAAGACAGCGCAAACTATGCCAAATCATTGAAAGAAAATGCAAGCGAGAAATAGAAAACGGGAGAGAGAAAGGAAAAAGAGGAACGAGAACAGAAATATACTGAAGAAAAACACACGAACAACTACAAAAAAGAACAAAAATGGCAGCATATCCACGGAGTGAATGATGGAGAGTGGGGCGAAGCATTCGTCCGTCCATTCGTCCGTCTGTGTGACCGTCCATGCGTCTGTTTGTGCGCCCGTCTCTGCGTTCTTTCATGCATCCGCCCCTGCGTCCGTTCATGCGTCCATCCATGCATCTGTTTGTGTGTCCGTTCGTTCATCTATTCAACACTCCAAGTCCCACCATCTCGCTTCTTTTTATCATATATTCCCCATATAGAAGCACCGCCATCCAGCGGACATTCCAAGGACTAAACGAGAGGTGGCACACGCACACTTTCTTACGGCCTGCGCTTTGGGTCCACTTCCCACGTTTAACCACCTCGAGTTCATGGTATATTCTAGTTCACTGTATTCATGGCACTGCGACCAAACGCTCGCTGAACCTTTCGAAAACCAAGGAGGTTACGCCCAGCGAGTATAACGTAGCAACCTTTCCCTGTCAGATAGGGCTCAATTTACATGCCAATGGCTGCTAATGAGAAATGAGAGACAGGAGAATTCGGCTTTTTTTTCTTACGGCTTGCGCTTCGTATCTACTTCTCATTTTTAACCACCTTGAGTTCATTCATGGTATATACAAGTTCATTGTATTCATGGCACTGCGGCTCAACGCTCGCTAAACCTTTCTAAAGCTAAGGAGGTTACACCTAGCGAGTATAATGTAGCATCCCTTTCTTGTCCGATAGTGCTCAATGTACATGCCTAATGTAATGGCTGCTAATGGGGATCGCAGCGTGCGCGTTGACGAAAAGCCGAATGCTCATGTCTCTCATTCCCCATTAGCAGCCATTGGCATGTACATTGAGCACTATTTTTTATTGTTAAACAACGCACAGAAGAAATCTCTCACTGGCACCACCTTGGAGGTCAAGTGTTATACCTATTTCGGGTATGTGCCACTGGTGGCTACATACGAGGGACGCCCAAGCCACGCCATAAGGAGCTTCGCCCCTAAAAAGATAAGGAAAGAAGCAGAAAAGCGAACAGAAACGAATAAAGGTGCCCAGCTTCACAGTTCCATCAGGCTTGGCACTATTAGAGCGAAGCTGCATTAACCTTCTTTTTTTGGTAAATGAGCCCCGCCGTGGTGGTCTAGTGGCTAAGGTACTCGGCTGCAGACCCGCAGGTCGCGGGATTGAATCCCGGCTGTGGTGGCTGCATTTCCGATGGAAGCTGGAACGTTGTAGGCGCGAGGCTCTGATTTGGGTGCACGTTAAAGAACCCCAGGTGGTCAAAATTTTAGAGTCCTCCACCACGGCGTCTCTCATATTCATATGGTGGTTTTGGGACGTTAAACCCCACATATCAATTAATCATTTTTTGTTGTAAATGAATGATACTCGTTAACAGAATGTCTTTCACACTCGTTCTGCGTTTCCCGCTCCGTTCGCAATGAAGGTGCGTGACAAGCACTGATGCTTTTTGAACGTCACTAATGTATTGTAACGGCTTATTCCTGTTTGTCAATTTATGGATTGTGGACAAACAGTCTGTCGCCTGGATGACTCCTTTCAAAAATTTGCAGTCTTGACTGTTTTTGTATATTTCGTTTTTTTCGCTGTGCAAAAGAGAACCTATATTTTGCACAGTGTTATAAGGAAAATTTTTGAGTTATTTGTTTCTGTGTCCCAACAAAATTGACATTAATTATTGAAAAACAAAATATAGGTATAAGACATCGGTTGACCTCGTAGGAAGTGCCACAGTCAGTTGCAATTGTTATACCTTGCCAGAGGTGCTATTTCTTTGTGGGAAAGCACAAGACAGTCAAGGGCCGGCTTTCCTGCAGACAAAAATTATTTTATTTCCTTTGGCTCTTAGCTTTTCTGCTAGCGTGGCAACTAGATTCGACCCAGAAGTAACAAAAATGAGGGGGTACTTCTTTGTTGTCGTAGAGCAGAAGACAACAACGGAAGAGGGCACGTCACCATGCCTCTCTGCCAACACATGCGGAACTGTTCCCATGGGTCATTTGGTGGGTTTTCCCGTGCATCTGGAATCGTTTTTGTGACTGTTTGTCAGCAGGGTCACAGCGAAGCCACTTTGTCTGTGAGTGAATGAAGGCTGACGTGTACATGACCTTTGAACACACCTAAAGAATAAGACTTATTCAGGCCCACGAGAATCAAGAAGGCTGAAGCTAAAAGTCGATCCGTTGTGTTACGATAACGGTAATGGATGGAAAGAAGCGGTCTCCAAAGAATGTTGGGAGAGAATGAAAGGTCGACATTCGGCAATTTCAGTCTATAGACAGCCTTCTCTTCAGCGATCTCTTGCCACCTTCTTTACTCCTATTTTACCACATGCCTGTGATTATTCACCATCAAAAGATGAAATGCAGTGAGTCATTTCCTGTATCTGCCCTTCTGAGTTATCCTTGTAGCAAATGTAACCTGCACCGAGGATGACGCAGAAAAACTGCGAACTACGCAGCTGTGAGGACATACCAATTTTGTACAATAATGCGCAACAAAGAACAAAAGGAACTCTAAAGTCTTAAGTGATTAAGCTTTTCGTTATTTTTAGTGGAAGAGTGAAGAAGTAGCCTTTAGAAAAACTAAAAAAATTGTTTCACCATACTTGTTTGGTGAATGTTCACCTTGGTAGTGGGCAGTTTCGGCTGACCTAAGCGGCCCTTTCGCCAAGTTTGGCCCCATACAAGAATTATTCTGTCGTGGATATGTGCTACGTCTCATTCTGTCCTAAGGCATGAGCATAAAATATGTTCATGAGTTGCCTCTACATTTCTAGCATGTAGATGTAGATCCTAGTTCTTGCTCACACGTGCATCTGGAGTATTGACCTAATTTAGGGAATGTTATAATATATATATATATATATATATATATATATATATTGAGATCTAACAGACGATAATGCCGAAATGTATGGAGGAAGTAATTAGAACCAATGTAATGTAAATAAGAAGAAAGAAAACTGGGTGAAAAAATAACATACCGAGAGCAGGAATCGAACCTATGAGCTTCGAACAACGCGTTTGATGGTCGTTGTTTGAAGGCCGCTTTGTTCTAAGGTCGTAGGTTCGATTCCTGCTCACGGCAAGTTATTTTTTTCACCCACTTTTCTTTCTTCCTATTTACATTACATTTGTTCTAATAACTTCCCCTATAGATTCCTTGGCATTATGGTAAATGCGGTTCCTCCGTCTGTGATAACGACAGTTGGTGCACCATGCCTCAGTAGAATATTCTCGATGAAAGTTCTTGCCGTTTCCGCTGCTGTATTTCTCCGGATAGCCTTTGTCTCGGCATAACCGGTAAGATAATCCATCGTGACGATAACCAACGGTTCTCTGCAGTAGAAGTAGGTCGAGTGCCCAAAATGTTTATGACGATCTGTTCGAATGGAGTCGTTTGGGCCTGTACGGGTTGCAGGAGGCTAGCTGGTTTAGTCAGTGGGTGACTTGCGTCGCTGGCAGTCGAGACAGGTACGAATATGGTGCTTCCCGTACTCTGGCCAACATTTTTGTGTAACCCAAACGGCCAGCGGTTACCTTGTGGCATGCTTTGATTACTTCGGTGCGAAGGGCTGTGAGATGACGAGCAGATAAGCGGATTCCGTCGACAAAAAGTTTTTTTGTAGAGTACTCCACCCCGTAAACAAAACGATGACAACACCTTGCGAAAACTGTAGGTGCCTTCTGAGATCTGCCATCCAAGTAGGTAATTAAGCCAAGCAACCCAGCGTCGTGACGTTGTTGCTGCGCTATAGCGGTCGTGTCGAGGACACCGAGAAATGCTGTATCCTCCTCATCGGGTAGGGTTGCCGACTCAATGGGTGAACCGGACAGACAGTCACCGTCCGTATGTCGCTTCCCTGACTTACATGCGACTGCCATATCGAACACTTGCAGCCTGGACTCCAACGCACTAAACGGCCGGTAAGGTCTTTAAGATTTGTTAAACAACACAGTGGGTGGTGGTCGCTAATTACTTTGAAGGGGTGGCTATAAAAATACGGGTGAAATTTTATAACCACCCATGCCACGGCGAGACCTTCTTTCTCAGTCATGGAGTAATTAGCCTCAACGCGTGTACCCTTTCTGTGCCCTCTTGCTAATGCACAAGCACAGCTTTCAGACCTACATTGCTAGCATTGGTGTGTAGCATCGTAGGGGCTGTCTCGTCGAAGTGGGCAAGGATTGAGGTGTTTGTAGTCGCTGACGAAGATTGTTGAAAGCAGCTTCCTCTTCGTTGTTCCACTCCGAAGCGACGTCTTCTCTCGTGAGGCGAGTTAACGGTGATGCGACAGAGGCCGAGAAAACGCCTTACAGCCTTTTTATCGGTCAGCACAGGGAACTGCGCAACGGCAGCAATTTTTTTCAGGATTGGAACGAACACCTGCATGACTGACGACGTGACCAAGAAACTGCAGCTGTTCGTAGCAAAAGTGCCACTTCTCAGGCTTCAACGTCAAGCCCGCGGACCTTATGACTCGTAAGACCACTTCAAGCCTTTCAATGTGGTCGTAAAATGTTGCGGAGAATACGATGACATGTCCAGGTATACTAAGCAGGTTTTCCACTTCAACCTTGAAAGCAAGGTACCCTTGAGTCTTTGAAATGTAGCAGACGTTCATCATAAACCAAATGGCACGACTTTGAATTCATATATCCCATCTGGTGTCACAAGAGTAGTCTTCTCGCGGTCTCTCGGGTTCACCTCGTTTGCCAATATCCACTCCGCAAGTCCATTGAAGAGAAGTATCGAGCGTGTCGAAGTCTATCGAAGTCTGTCGAGAGAGTTGCCTATACGGGGTGGTCTTTATTTGTCACCTGATTTAGCTTCTGGTAATCCACACAGAAGCGCAGGTTTCCGTCCTTTTTCTTAACGAGGACCGCAGGCGACGCCCAGGGGCTCTGTGAAGGCTGAATGACGTCATCTTCAAGCATTCTGTCTACCTGCTCTTGTATCGCTTCGAGTTCTTTTGGAACCACGCGATAAGGGTTCTGGTGAATTGGTCTCGCCGTTTCCTCGGTAATAATCCGGTGCATTGTTAGAAGCGTGCGGCCAACACTTGATGTTGTCGAAAAGCAGTCTTGGAATTCGGCCAATAGCTCAAAGAGTCTGCGTCGCTCGTCTTTCGGCAAAGTAATGCTTACGTCCAGAAGAGGCACTGAATCGAGTTTTAGCGCCTCGTCAACTACCGCCAAGTAGCCTTCGGCATATATGGCATCAAAGTAAGCTACAGCCGTGCCTTTTGGAAAGTGCCGGCGCTCAGCACTAAAATTGGTCAGCAGCAAGGCCGTGCGTCCAGCAGCAACTCTGACAATACCTCGTGCAACGGAAATACCATGGGTGAAAAGAAGCGATCTTATTAGTTCTGGAACACCTTTGGCGTCAAACTGGACTGCGCCAGCCACAGAAACAAGCGTTCATGACCTAGGAGGGAGGACCACGTCGTCATCAGTGAGACGTAGTTGGTTTGGTCGCACCTCTGTAAAATCGGGTAAGCCCGAACTGTTGCAGAAAGTAATCAAACTCTCTAAGATGTTGATGACGGCGCCATATTCTCGTAAAAATCAATGCCAAGGATTACATCTCTGCAGCATGCGGCGATAACGACGAACCACGCAGTGAAATGAGAACCTCTGATGTCAATTCTCGCTGTACATCGTCCAGACGGCATCAATAACTGGCCCCTTGCCGTTCTTATATGAGGGCCCTTTCACAGCGTCTTCATATTTCTGAGGCTGTCGGCGGGGTCCTGACTGATAATAGAAAAGTCGGCACCGGTTTCGACTAAATAAAGCTTTCACTTTCTGACCGTGAAGAAAAATACTAAGGTCGGCAGTCACAATTTCATCGCCTTCAAGGCTTATCGGCTGTTAGACGTCATGCAGTGGGGACTTTTTTTTCCTCATCTTCATGGCCTGCAACCTTGCCCCCGGAGGTCGCCACTCTCAGTTTCCCCGGCACGGGATAGGTGGCCTTCTTGTATTAAGGTCCGCGTAGGTGCAGTGGTGCGAGAAAGGCGAACGCGCGGAAGACGGAAAGCGGGATCGACATCCCAGACCAGGCGGGTGAGTAGGCATTGCCTCCTCTGCAGTGGTACGGCCATCCTCAAAGTGAGAACGGGCTCCATAGAAAGAGGTGTTTTTCGCTGCAGAACTTTGTGATATGAAGTAGCCGAGGCAATAGGCACCTCAACCTCTCCACAGCAAAACAGTTAAAACAGAACAGAACAGAACAGAACAGGTGTCGCCGCGGTGTGGAATGTATTCGTCGTTGGCACGTCGACCGTCAAACCAAGGTCGAAGAGGACGGAATGAACCACCTCCATGCCAGCAATGACGGGCTATATGGCCTGCACCTCCGCAGTGAAAGCATAGTGGACGCCTGTCGACTGTGTGCCATGAATCTGTTTTTTGGGTCGGTGGACGTCTGAACATCTCCCCTGGCGTAGATGCTCAAGGCGTGGCTGTGAACGGCTGGTTGTATGGCTATAGCATGGGTGTTTGCTGCAGTGTCTGTTCTTGCGGCGGTGACCAAAAGGTCATTGGCGCCTGGTGGTCCGGCGTCGGCGTAGCGGGCGGTGGACGTTGGAAAACGGCAGCGTAGCTCATGGGACGCTGCTCAGCATCAGGACCAGCCGTAGACAATGCTTGGCGGATTTCGTCACGTACGACTTCAACGATCGACGCAATGGGAGTTTCATCAACCGGAGTCCGGAACTTCTGCAGTTCTTCGCGACATCGCCCTTTTCAAGTCTCGCAAGGAGCTCTGACTCTCAGACGTCATCCCTATGGCATTGATTGGGACATTGCTGGACATGCGGTCATATTGCGTGCCACGTTGATGAAGGGCCCGCTCGATAGCCGTAGCCTCCTTAGTAAAGTCAGTACAGTACTTGGAGGGTTGCAGAGTAGCCCGGAGGAAAGCTGTTCCTTGACACCGCGCATGAGGTAACTCAACCTTCTCATCTTCCGTGATGTAAGAGTTAGCTCGAAGAAAAAGATGAGTCATGTCCTCAGCAAACAATGCAATGGTCTCGTTAGGTTTTTAACCCAAAGCTCCAATAGCTGCTGCGCACGGTCCCGTTGATTGACATTGGCGAAGGTATCGACGAACTGCTGTCGAAAGTCTGGCAAAGTTGACAGATTGGCTTTTCTGTTCTCATACCAAGTACGAGCACCATCATCAAGGTAGAAATAGGCGCGAGAAAGCTTTTCCTGTTGCGACCACTGATTAATCTTGGACACATTCTCCTAATGGTCAAGCCAGTCGTCAACGTCTTCATGGGCGCCGCCACTAAGGTGATCGGGAACGAGTGGTTGACAGATGGTAACCTGAGATGGGTGCGTCAGCAAGCTGCCTTGAGGCACCTGTTGCGGGCTTGCGTCGGCCATTGGTAGAGGTGAGCGGTGCGTGGGAAGTTCCGGCGAGGGAGTGAGCTCTTGAGCGAGGCCTCACAACCGTCCACTGAAGCGATGCATAGGAGTTGCAACAGGTGACAATGCGTCTCGACTGGATGAACGGCTCCCAGCAGGAGTGTGGAACATCAGGCAGGGTTGCGGCCCAGCACCTCCACCAGTGTCGCGGTGCAACGCGAACAAAACACAGGTACGCCTTAAGACAGCAAAAGCAGCGTGTTCTCAACAGCTGAGCCGCAAGATTGTCTTTTCATTCTCGAGTAAAGCCAGAGGCCCATTACCAGGTGTTCGCTAAGTCTCTCCGTCATCGTTTTCGTCAACATGCAGACATGAGTCAGTGTATGTGTGTGTGTGTGTGTGCGTGTGTGTGTGTGTTGTGTGTGTGTGTGTGTGTGTGTGTGCGTGTGTGTGTGTGTGTGTGTCAAGCCATAGTAGGAGTAGCTGAGGATGAAGAGGTGTGCTTGCATTGAAGTAATGGAGTGGCATCTGAACCATGAAATTGTTGGGCTTCGGGGAAAAACTACAATCATATACCACGCAGAATGTGTTCTGCCGAAAATAAAGGAAAATCAGGTCTGACAAATAATCAGGCATCAAAAGACTGAAGAGTTAAATGTAGAATAGTCCTGATATAACCTTTAACGCCAACAGGAGCTCATAGAAGGAGCGCAAGCTTGCCAAGCTGTATGCAAATTGCACACCTCAAAAACCCCAGCTTTCTATTCTAAAGCGTGAAAGAGCATATTTCTTGCTTGCGTCATCAGAGTCAAAATCATCTTCATGATCCCAGAATTCACTTTGTGCAGCAACCTCTGCTCATTTCTGGGGTACTGATATCTAGGGTCCAGGATAACACTTTGTATAAAGATTAATTGAGTACTGACAAACATACTTTTATGCGGAGACTCACACTTTTTATATGGCCAAAGAACTAAGGAGAAGAACCAATGATAAAATATGGATTCAAAGGACTCGTTGAGCTTGAATTAGTGTAGAATCCAGTGATCAGCAGCTATGCACATGAAGCAATGCACGTTGTCACGTTGCGCTGTTGGTGACGAAGAGCACGCCAATGATGTGTTTCTCCTCAAAATCGCATCCAGATGACGGGAAGTAGGCACATAATTATCTTTCTACAAAATGAAGTGCTAATGTTGGATAAATATTTATGAGCACTCTGTCCCAGCTATCTCTTGCAATTAGTGAGAAAGTTGTCACATCTACGAAATCAAGGCTCTCACGACAATCTCTTATCAGTCATCAAATGTCCAAGAGTGGAGCTTCTTGACATATTTTGATGTATTTAGGCAGTTGTCTAAACTCCACTACCTAGAAACAAAATCCGAGCACAGAAAAAATGTCTGTAAAGGAAAAGTATGCTGGCTGCTTATTAGCCTCTGCATCAGAAGTTCCTCACTCTTGATAAGTTTGGTGTTGTGACACCATGTATAAATTGCGCATTGCCTGGTCATCTTAAGCGTGATCGTCAATTAAGACAACATATGACATTTCTCGCTTCGTAAAACGTTGGCTTCGAATAATGTCAGGCTCTAATGACTTTTCTACAATACACATAAATCACCGGCCGTAGTCAACAAAAATTGAGCTGCGTTGAAGCTCCCCCTGTTTCTCCGTACACGCAAAGATAGCAATCATGCTTTCGCGTTGAACTTTGCCATAGTACGCAGCACTCCCTAAATGCCTTTATTCAGGCTGTTTGGAGCTGCGCACTATATAACAAAGAAGTAACATTCTTGGACTATTTCAAGGAGGGCATAAGTAAATAATAGCAAATGGCAGGTTGCTGAGAAGAATAGAAAGTCTGTCAAAAAAAGTACAGCAAAAAATTGCAAATTTGTTCTGTAAAAAGCAGAGAACCGATGCTTGATATGTATGACGGTCTTCAATCCATCATCTCGTAGACTAATTGATGAACTTTATGAGGTTGTTCGGCATACCAGTAGATGTGAGCTGCTTTTAGAGACATTCTCGCTCTCAAATAGCTTTACTGATGGCAGCAAGCTTCTACTTTGTATTTTCGAATGAATAAGCCCTAGGTGTTTTTTGTCTACTTATGCGAAAGTCTTCAAGCAGTCTCCAAAATTTTCTCACAAAGACGTGGTTTGAAAAGTTTGTCAGTGCGCTGGGCTACATATTCGTTGCAGGGTCGATTTTTTTACTTTTTTCTTTGCACTATTCACAAATACAGCAAGAACTTCGAAAATATGCTTCTCACGAATCAATAAGCGCAGCACATGAAGTGTACTAAAATGGTGAGGCCACGCCCTGGTTTTTCGCTCTGTCTTTTTTTTTGAAGCACTCGTACTGTGAACGGAAAAGAACTGTTTTTTTTACACCAAGGCATGACCACAAAACAAAATCTCAATTTCAGTGTAGGGTATGTAGTAAACTATACTCACACTGTTGGACGCACAAAAAGAAATAAATGTGTGGCAGCTTCTCTGATTCACATCTTGCTATTTTTTCGATGATGTCAATAGTTTTAGTGACTATATTGTAAGAACACCAACAAACACAAAAGCAAAGCAGAATAGGGGGTGAGAATAAGTGTATAAGCTTGCTGAAACCAAAGTAAACATAATCAATAGGAATAAAAGGAAGCGCACTGAAATCAAAACAGGTAAAAGAATCCTCTGTGACGAAGTTTACGAAGGCAAGTTTTCCAAACGAGAACAGAGATGGGGCGAAAACTTCTGAACCCCTTTAGCACATATGGCGTAAACCTAAAACGTACATCTTTGTAGTTCAGTTTAAAAACTGAAACTGAAGCACCAACCTTTGCATGAAGATGAGCGTCTTTCCGACACCCAAGGAAGACGCTCATCTTAGCTTAGGGCGCTTTCCGACACTTCCCGACGCTTAGCTTAGGGCAACTACATTCAGTGATAAAAGGCACGAGAGTCTGCACTTAACGAAGATGCTGTTGATCTTTTGTAGACTTAAAAGCGATGTGAGGTCTGGGGGGAAACATCCCGTAGGAACTAAACAGACGCGGTAAAATAAAAAAGCGCAAGTGCCAAGTAATATGCGAAAAGCAAGAACAAAAATGTCAAGTAGTTTTGTCGAGGTCCAAGACATAACTGAACACCATAGAAACTTTGCTGATGGTTTTTCTGCCGACTTAAAAGGGTATGACGCTGGTGTGAGACACTTGATCCCAGGGGAAGCCCAGCGTGTACATGAGGCTAAACCAACGTGATAACTGATCTGAATCAGCAATCCAACTTCAAGCTGTTTTACTTCATTCAGGCACGGAACTTAACACTTTTTTACTGCTTCTTTTCCCTTTTTCTCTCTCCATGATGTCCGAGTCGAATACTTCTTTGTTCGCTGCTAAAACTCATGCTTGCCTGTCTACTGATTCATATGCAATGGATTTATTTGTGTAACTGATCTAGTTGCTTCAGCGGCATTTATTGAGTGTGTTCAGAATGAGAAAGCAGACTTAAATGAAGAAAACTATTTAAAAGTTTCAATCACTCATTTAAAGTGATATGAACCTGTTAATGTGCGAAGAAACTTGATCAGTTTCTTAGCCCATGAAAGAAAGATGACACCGAACTGCCAACAAAAGATCAAGTGAGCAAGTCCATTACTATAATGTCCATGATCGCCTAAGAACTTGATTAGAATGTTTTTTATTGCAGTGCGCAAGAGGCAAGCTGGTCACGTCAAGGGCGTGTGCCAGAACTTGTTATGGTGCCCCCGGTGTACAGAACCCCATTCGAAAGATGCGTGTCAATCCACATTTCTTAAATGCGGTAACTGTAACGGCTCACTAACTACTTCATCGAAAGACTGCCCTCGAATTAGGAAGGAGCGCGTCGTGCTCAAGCAAGTGGTCAGAGACAATTCGGCCCACAGGGATGCAGCCGAAACAGTCGGGGGTCGGCAGCCGCATCGGCATCATCGTTTGAGCTCAAAAACTGCACAAGCTCGAAACGACAGCGCCATCTCTACTGTTGCACCATTAAGTCAAGCCCCAACAGGATCGACAAATTCAATGACTGTGGAGAAATTAAATATCTCTACAGAAGAATGGCCTATTCTTCCAAGTCAACCGCTAACCATAGACTAACAGAAGACCACATCCAATCAGGGGTCTTCACCAACTGCTGATGACACACATGCTTCGTTCTCATAACATAACTATGCTTCGTTCTCTCATGGACCCGTCCGAGAGATCTTATTGGACATGGGGACAACGTCTGCTCGAAGAGCTCTCAAATACTCGACGCCTTAAGCACAGTACTTGAATTGCCCGAGTAGAAATATAGCTAACGATCACCATCAATTCTGAGAAATCAAGGAAGCATTCATCATTCAGTGGAATGGCAGTGGGCTAAAACTGCGTCTTTTTGAACTTTCATGAGTGAGTGCGTGTCAGCATGTTCCAAGTAATGAGCATTTGTGAGCCCAATGCGTGTGCGTGCTCTCCTCTCTCTCCCCTTTTTCATCTTTCAAACTCCCTCATTTCTATTCCCAGTGTAGGGTAACATACCGGTCGTTCCAGACTGGTTAATTTCCCTGCCTTTTGATACCCTCCTGTTCCTATCTATCTATCTCTCTCTCTCCATGCCAACGTCTGTATTGAAGAACGCGTTGCTTTTCAGCAACTCTAACTTATGTGATGCTATATACCATAGTCACTGTAAAAGAGAAATAGAACGCGGTACTGATCAACTGCTGGTTTCATTCACTTCATTGTGTTCAATCGTGGTTGACTGCCACCATCTATGATAATTGGCGGAAACTTTTCAAGCACATGACCAGTGCGCAGTTGGATAACTTTTTCTCTGTTTCACAGACAAAACAAAATTAGCGATACGAAGCTTCGCTGAAAAATACAGGCAACCGTGAGCCGGTATTGACATCAATGACAATGATGCAGAATGAGCAGTTGTTCATGATTGTGAGGCAATCACGTGCGGTAACTTCGAGTCTCTGACAGACAGACGTGCGTTCAAACCAAGCAGTGATAAAAGCGGAGTCGAGAGTAATGCTAAGAAGGTCGGAGGCATCTCTTGGAGGAAATCAGGTTAGGCCTCAAAGAGGTTTTAACGGTGCAGCGCAGCTGGTTAAATGTTTGATGCCTATGTGGCGAAGGCAAGACGAAGCAGCAACTTTTATTTGCAGACTTCCGATTAGCCACGCTAACTCTGAATTTCTCGCGTATTTTTTTGTTATGATCAATACTGTTTACACGAACGGAAAGAGACTGAACACTTTGTCCTTTCCGTATAACTGCGGCCATTGGGGCAGTTTTTTCCTTGCCTGTCTAGTGTTACAAAGACCAACCCCGTCTTCCGAACATTTGCAAGTTTTCCTGGAAAAGGCGGTATACATGACTTGTATCTGTTTCAACACGTAGGGCAAGAAGCATCACATGTGCGCCATGATGTGTACTGGCATGGCTTTGTGGTAGAATACTTGGTTCCCGTATAGATGGCCAAGGAAGGAACCGTGATGAAGATTTTTGTATTATTTCGAGCAATAGTGTTTACGGACACCGACCATGAAGGACTCCGGTGCAAAAATGGCCGTTGTCATTACCTAACAACTGTCACCGTTAAAGTGAGTAATTGCCACATTTAAACAGAGGCGGCTTCACCAAAGTGCTCATTATTAGTTTCCAGGAAGCCTTTTTTTTTATTGCTTGTTAGGAAGGATCGTTCAGAGGTTTGTAGAAACTGAACACTGGAACACTTATTATACTTACTGAGAAGCTTCCGGCTGCATGTGATTTTAAATTGTACATGACTCGCCGTGCAAGGAATAAAATGTTCACAAACTTGCCCTGTGAAACCTTAGCGGCTGGTATGAGCCGTTATCAGATAATGCGAGGGCACGAAGCTTGCATTATATGATGTCGCATACAGCTCCCTATCAATTCAAGAATGCGAATAAGCGATGCCAAACAAAGGCCTTTTCCGAAACCGCTCACATGTGTTTAGTATATGAGGGTTGCAAGAAGATAGCGTATTAAAATGACAAATTGTATGATTTCACATATTTTCAAAACAATATTCAAATGGGACAAGTGTTGTGCAAGTAAGAGGACAAATTGTTAAATCGCAATTTCTTCCTTTTCTACTACTCTATTTTGTTCTATGGTGCACGGGGTTTATTACCATAGATGTGAACTTAAAATATGCAAAATCATAAGTTTTATTTCTGAATTATTTTTCTTCTAATAAGCATATTTTCTTCATTCCTTTGTCCAACTATTGCGGATCCTTGTGTTAGCTTGTAAGGTAATCTAAAAAGCAAGATACCAGTCTCTTCTTCTGCCTTCAATGGGCAGCTTGCTAAAAAGAGAATTGCTTTGACAACGGCTGATCCCCATTTCAGGAAATGAGTAAAGAAGATAAATAGATTGTGCTCGACCTGTATAAATGTTCCTTCTTGTGGTGTCTTTTTTTATTTGCGCAAATTTTTTAGTGAAGTAATGAACCAACAAGCTCCTAAAGACGTCCTGAATAAATATAAAGAAACAGAGCATAAATGAAAAAGAAATGGTACCTTCAAAAAGGACAATCTTCTCTGAGAAACTTTTCTAGAGCCTCGATACGAAAGATTTATCGAAAACAATCGAGCGGCATTAGGTCTCCCTTTACTGTGAAGAGGATTCGTAGCTTTTAAGAATACTGCCAGCAGGTTTTTCAATGATGTGCCGGTGCCTGTCATGAGGCTGCACGCAACCTGCTCCTTTTTAAGTGTGTCCTGAAATGCTTCTAAGTGCATTGATTTTTGTTTGCGTTCGCCTGTCACGATACTTACAAACACAGACAGAACAAAACAACCTTTACTTGTGCTTCGGCTTTTCATGCATTGAAATGGCAGGAAGTTTCATTGAGAGAATTACAAAGCGGACGCTGACTTGTTAGTAAGTTCTTTTTTCAAGATTCCACTGGAAACAATTTGAAAGTTTGGAAGAGAAACGTTGCAGGCCATTGAGCTTCGTTATTCATTTTCTTTTGTTGGCGCATCTTTATTTATCACGGTGGTGCAGTAATGCTGCCTAGATTTTTTCAATACGCGTGATAGCCCAGCTATCCAGTCCAGTTTCTACTTAGTTTTGAAACGAACGGACGGACGGACAGACAGAGAGGCAGACAAACTGAGAGACAGACAGAGAAGTGTACAGGCGGACAGATACAGATACAGATACAGAGACAGACAGACAGACAGACAGACAGACAGACAGACAGACAGGCAGGCAGGCAGGCAGGCAGGCAGGCAGGCAGGCAGGCAGGCAGGCAGGCGGGCGGGCGGGCAGGCAGGCAGGCAGACAGGCAGGCAGGCAGGGAGATGGACGTACGGACGGATGGATGGACCGACATGGCAAGCGCACGGACGATTCACGGTTTAGTGATAAAACTCTCCTAAGCTTCGCTCCACTCATCATCACTCACTCTGTCAATATGCTGAGATTTTTTTTTTCTTCTGCCAAATATTACAGCGAGTTGCTACATATAATTCTGTTAATGAGGCGAGAAAGTCAAGTTGTAAAATCTTCCCGAATGCTATCAAATTCCTTCCGACAAAATAACTACTGATAGGGAAATGTAATCGTAAAATGTTTACAAGAAAATAACGTTTGACATGCAGTAAATTGAAGGCTGTTGTTCCGCCCAGGGCACTGCCCATAACATGGTCCGCATATTGAAACGACTTTGTGTTATTTTTACAGTACTTTGTTGAATACCGGAATTGATATGACTGACGTAATGGAGCACAGAATGAAGTATTTACATGATTACTAGAACCACGGGTGTAAACGAAGCTCTAAAGTAGGCATGATTTATAGAGCGTTACTTCCTACAATAAAGATGCTTATTAAGAAATTGTTTTCACGGAAGACGTATGGATCTCGGCGAGCTTCAGTGGTGATAAAATGGTCTCAGTTCTTTTCTTGGATATTCTCAGAGTTTCATTGCAGGATTTTCCCGAAGCACTTAGTCGGAGATATGTTGTTTGCTTATAGCAGTGTGTCACCTTCAGAATGCTTTCCACGGTGGCAACGTCTTATTTCATTACTAAAGAAAAAGACTAAGGAAGAAGCACTTGAGTTGCGCAAATACAGTATATATTCTATTACGCGTGGAACGCGGTTCTCATCTTGTGTTCATGCTACTGTATCTGAGTTGACAAGTGTAACGTAAACAGCGGAAAACAATGTCGGTAGAGAGATCGCCAATCTATGGGTAACATATTGTGCTAGCCTGCAATTCGTGAATGCTGCTGTGTGCTGACATAGTCTTTCGTACATAGCTAGCAAATTTAATAGGACTTGTCTGCAGGTTATCGTTTCCTGTATAATAGCCCAATACAGTGAGCTTACGTCCGTGTTTTACGAGCAGCTCTATGCGCTACGGTAGTCTCGGCACTATTTTATTGTGTGTGGGCAGTTGTGAATTATGCTATGAAGCTCAAGAAATAAGTGGCCAGACGAATGGAGGAGGGCGGGTAGACATTGCTTATTCCCTCTTCTTTATTATGCGGCTGCGAGGACTGAACATATCTTACTTTCTGTGCAGCTTCATCGAGGAACCAGACAACACACGCAATTGCAGTAGAGTGGGAATACGGGAAAATAGGAGCATCGGTCTCATGCAAAAGATAACGAAGACAAACATCGTTTTGTCATTCATTTCTCACCCTACTTTATCGTTCTCTTGCGTAATCCTAAACGTAGGCCAAGTTGTTTGAATGATGGTTGCTTTTGTGGAGATTTTGTTGTTTTCCTTTGGAAATCCAAGCCCCGAGATTTAATTTATAGAGTAAATGCAGCACTGATAATGTGGCAGAATATACACAATCAATAGTCATAAAACTTGAAACAATTGAAACAAAAATTGAACATTTAAAAAGTGTAAGTTTTCAATTTATCACTGTCGAATAACATAAAAATGATAGTGGCCCTTAACAGAAAGGGATTGCAAAAGCCCGCGGTCACTTGCAGCAAAAGTACGGCGATTGTGTTTTGATTAGTCCTTCATTACTGGGGTTGAGAAAAGAAATGTGGCAGAGCATGTGTGTCTGAGACTCCAATACCGTCTAGCTTACAAACAATCTCAACTTTTCCTGAATGCCCGAGTGAGCACTTGGAATAGATAGAGAATACTAAATTTAGTTGGAGAGCACGTTTCGCAATGAATATTTTAGAGGTCATACGAAGGATACTTAACGTTTCGAGTGTTCTCATACACGAGAAATTGAACGGTTTTACTATTCATCAGAAAGTTGTAGAAAAATGTTTGTTGTCAACCTTTTATTCTGACCGTAGAGGCATGACATCGCCACGTACAGTAGTCCAAATCTATAGCTATTGTGCTTGTGGGGCAGTTTTTTTTTGTATTCATACGACTGATTTTAGTTTCAGTTGAAATAGGGACCAGTATGTGCCCATTAAGCACTTGTCCGCGAAGCAAATTTTCATAACTTCGTTCCATAATATGGCACTGAGAAACAAAACGCGGCTGCTGCGCACAATAGGTAAAGTTTCGGCCGACTGTGTCAAAGCGAGCTTCATGTACTTAAGCGAAACTATGAGCGGCCACCAAATACGCAACATTACCAGCTGCTTTCGTGGCGTAAAGTTACTTTTGATGGTTCTGGAAATATTGTAACATCAAGAAGATCCCTGCGAGCAGTAGGTGAAAGAAGTGCATTATGTTATTTAGGTGGCATTTTTTTGGACACTACTGGCTGAATATAACACCTTCATTCCCGGGATATGTATGTGTATAAATATACATACTTAAAAGACTTTTAAAAATCTGAAGAAAACGGTTTCAACGCATGCCCTCTGAAGAGTGCCGTAAGCCTATGCAATTTCTCATAATTAAAATTATCTCAAGAATGTTGATCGGGGATGGCTAGTTACCTGACACAGTAGGTGAGCTGTATTTGAGCAGTTTTCTTGGGAACAATAAAATTAGCACGACTGCGTAACTCATAAAGTGAAGGTGAGATTACCTAAGGCTTATAGAAATCTTTTAGAGCAATTTTTTTCGAAACAGTTACCTACTAATTAAGAGCTAATTTATTACCGGCTTCCGTTATAAGGTAGTTCTTATGCATGATCACACCAATGCTGTACACTGTCAGTAATAAAGATACTTATTTTGTGGCAAAATATAGATTCTTAGTGAAAATCTTGCGTTATACTGGTCACGGTAATCGTGACAATCACTGGTTTCTTTCAAACCTAATCTTTTTTTTGTATTATGGGGGACAGTTGTTATATTCATGAATATATGTTACGATGAATGGACGCAACAACCGATTTTTTGTAAATCAATACTTCACTCTCGAGTGTAGAAGAACGTGGCTCTTTGTTCTGCAGATATTCTCTCCCTGTATTATCGTGCTCTAAATGTAGATTTCATTTAATAATTAGACGCTAATGTGCTACTGTCGAAATGCAGATTGTTGTTGTTTTTTATTAGGACGTCTGCTGAATTTCCAGTTTTCTTTTACTATATTTTACAAGACAAGAAATAACATAATTGCTTATGAATGGAGGTGGCACATCTGATTTTATTTTTGCTTCTTCCAGAATTTCGCCTAAAAACGTTTCGTAGCGTCTCCGTGAATCAACATGTGCAAACTTCACTTCATCAATTCTTGACAGAGGCATAAGTGAAGTGAGACACGGATACTACAGCTTTCCTACCACTGCCATTTTAAAAATTTTGAAAAGCGCATATCATCGTGTTATTTACTGAATGCCCTGTATTTTCACATTCCTATATGTCTTGTAAACGTTAGAAAACTGATACGTTCATAACATCAAAAATAGCGAGGGTTGTTTGAGCGTGCTAAGTTTATCAATAACGGAAGCAGGGAAGAAATACAGTTTGTAGTCAGGAGGAGTTGGCAGAATTCTATTTTACTACTGAAACAAAGTGAAAAGGGGTTTTAGCCTGAATTATATCCTTTTTTTGCGTCCTTGGCAACCAGAGGTAAATAAATGTGCACTCACAGTGACTCCAATTTGATTAAGTCTTCGTGAGAAAACTTAAAAGTTGCTGTGTGACTCATGAGCTTAACAGCGAACAGCAGCATCCTACAAATTCTAATTGCAGCTGTCTTAGATCACGAAGCTTTTCGTCCAGTTTGTAAATTTCGGTTTGTAAATTTTTCATAGAGCAGTTCTCTACAACCGACATGAATTAAGGTGTCTGATTGGAAACTTTCTGAGAGAAGAAGCAGTACTTGTAGAAAAATGTGACATAAATGGCAAAATGAATGATTTGTCTTCATTTTTTAGTACCAGTTCTGTGTTGTCTTTGTGTTTATATTACTTCAACGTTTGCCTGTCATCCTTTTGGTATTTTTATATCTGTGCGTCGGAGCATTACAGCTTGCAAAGGCATGAAAGCGGAGACCATTTCTTTTCAAGCACTGACTGAAGCGTCTTTGTTTCTTTCACGAACATTTAGAACCCTCTTCTCTAAAGCATCATAAGGCAATGCGAACGCTTGTAGGCACGTCAACTTTGTATGCAGCCGCAGAATTAGCATAGAGATCAAAATGCATTGTTTAGCTAGCCTATCGCGCTAGAAGCAGCAGCTTGTAATTGAATTAACGCGCTGTGACGCGGCGACGTGCATTGACTTCTCCTGCGTCTACAGCCACAAATCTACGTAGCCACATGCGCGGTTGTGAAGGCTACACGCCCTCAACGACGTTATTGCACCATGTGTGTGAAATGGGGACCCGGAGCATTTGTGTCAACAAAAGGCAGACACGCTAGCATGGTTACGTGAGACACAGATGTGTGAGTGCTTTGGGTATGATATTGTTATTTATTTATTTATTTACAAATACTGCTGTCTCATGTTTAGAACATTGCAGGAGTGGTTACAATAAACAAACAAAAATAGCAGAAATTAAAAAAAAACGTAACATTACGTAATTAGACACATGTTCAATAAATGATCACACAAAAGGAACAACAGCAAACTTAAAAACTTCAAATTACATAATTGGACACTTGTTCAACAAACCGCGTATACGGTAGTTGTTTCAAAGTAGTGTCCAGATTATTCCAAGTGTCAACTGTGCCCGAAAAAAAAGGAGTATTTAAAACAATCAATAAAAAATCTGAATGGCACAATGTGCAACGGATTTTATCGGTGAGTCACGTGGGTAGGATGATTGGTGAACGAAATGGGTGTGGCTATGCGGACAGAATTGTGCACGATGTTATGTAGCATGGTAAGCCGATCACACATACGTCTGTCTTCAAAACGGTTTAGCGATAAAGCATGGTAGTGCTCAGAAGGGGAAAAATTACGGTAGTAACGGTTAAAAATGAATCTAATCGCTTTTCGCTGGATAGCCTCAAGTTTATTTATGTCGATTGCAAGATGTAGGGACCACACAACAGATGCATATTGAAGAAGAGGCCTGACCAGTTATTTGAAAGCTGTAAGCTGTAAATGAACGCAATTTTCGACGTGTGCTCTATTATATGCCGTTATTTGAAAAGAACGACACTAAAGGGGTGCGACATTGTCAGTCATACTGCTGATAGGATGTGAAGCTTATGCCTATGACACGATGTTGTCCCTCACGCCGCCTAATATAATAGCAGAAATGGAGCTTTCTTGGTTATTATTACTGAACAATACCCAAAAAGGGATTCGCGATTACTTTATAGGTTCTGCGTGGTATAAGGCCTACATATTGTCAAGTGCATCATGCTATTGGCATGCGCTCACAACCCAATGCCAGTAAATACATCAAGAAAGTACTGTCAAATAGCACCTTGAAAGTCTGCTTTCAATTCATGATCATGCTACAGCTAAAGAATTCAAATACTTGCGATTATTTGGAACTGATCTTTTGAACTTGTGGAGTAGTCATATCAAATAATAATTTTACTGTTTATTATGTTGCGATCTGTAGCAGTGCAAACTGCAGTTAAGAAGAAAAAGTATGTTGAGCTATCTAAAAAAGTTTCGACATTATGAAAAAATCTTTATGCCATAAAGACTGATCTGTGGCCCCAACATTATCACTATTATTGGAAAAAGCAAGCCGTCTTATACAAGAACTGGTGCTAAATAAGTTATTGATTGTGTGAAGTAGTAGAGCAAAATACATGTCCGAACCAGCGGAATAAAAATTAAAAGGGACATCATTTAATTAGTAGATATATCAAATTTTCTGAAAACGTAAAAGATCCTTCAAATAAGACATTCCTTTTTCTTCTGTTTCTGAGAAATCAAAGAAAACGTCATGACTGCACGGAGAAAGCAGCACCATCTCCGACAAAGCTATAGGAGCGATGTTTCTAGAGCACATTCTAACACTCTTGGGACGACTACCAAAGGTACATTTGTAGGGTACCCGCTAAGTTATGGTGAGAATATTTGTAAGTACGGGACGTTCCAAAAATACCATATTATTTTAAAGTGTTGCCGAGGAGGGCTCCGCGAATTCTACCGGAAAGAGGGGAGGGGGGAGTTCTTAATCGTGCACCTGAATCCAAGTACACCCGTGGAAAACATTTACGCCTACATTGAAAACGCGTCTCGATCCCACGTTCTTCGGGTTAGCAGCCTATATCAACCATATGCAGCACGCAACAGTCAAAAGAGTGCCCCGCCGCGGTGGTCTAGTGGCTAAGGTACTCGGCTGCTGACCCGCAGGTCGCGGGTTCAAATCCCGGCTGCGGCGGTTGCATTTCCGATGGAGGCGGAAATGTTGTAGGCCCGTGTGCTCAGATTTGGGTGCACGTTAAAGAACCCCAGGTGGTCGAAATTTCCGGAGCCCTCCACTACAGCGTCTCTCATAATCATATGGTGGTTTTGGGACGTTAAACTCCACAAATCATCACCATCAACAGTCAGAAGGGTGACAATTTATTTGTTAACCTGTTGATAAACCTAATTGTGAGTCAGCCAGACAGGACATTGTTTACGTCCTAAGAACAAAAATTGAAGAGGGTTAACGAAGTGAGCGCGCTTCTTCAGTTTATAAATGGGGTCACGTAGCACGCAGGATGGGAAATAGTGCGCATCGATCACCTGCGATCAATGCAGCGGCGCCCTTGCGTTAAGAACCAGCGAGGCGCGATAAAAGAAAGTTGTGAGATATCATACACGAGAAAAATAAAAAGAAGGTATAGCAGCCTGGAAAATGGACTGCAGGCCTGCCATGCCAGCGGTTTTTTTCTTCTGGACCTATTGTTCGTGCGTTATTCCTGCCTCGGCCTATGGTCATCGCCGTGTATATCTCTCACGCGCCCTACAGGGGACCATGCTTGTGTCCTTCTGCACCGCTGCTCCTCTGTTCCCTCACCAAGTGTGGATTTGACGAAGAACTCCGGTGGCAAGTGCAATGGGTTCTACGAGGCGTGGCGGTGTCTCACTAAACGAGGCGTACATGGAAGACGTGCGAAACGCTGCGGTCAGCAGCTACGTGCTTGAAGGAGCACACATGCCAAAAAAATAGAAACTAATAATACTGCCATAAGACAAAGGTGCGCAAAATCTGCGAGCAAAGAATAAAGAGGCTACATGGGAAGAACAAGACATCGTTAGTTTTTTATTTTTTGGTTTGTCGGCTCTGCAGCAAGGTTAGCTTGACGCTTTTTTTGGAGGATATATTTTAGAACATGAACAAAAAGGATTGCTTCTAATTTGATGCAGCCTATTAGTTAACACTTCCTTAACGACCAGTAATTGTGTAAGACGTAAAAATGCAAGAATAGTTTACGTTCTCAAAGTGAACATCAATGCAGTCTGTAAATGGGCTATAAAAAAACTTGCGCTATCAGAAAGAGTGAAATTTTATTGCTTAGATGTATGCTTTGAAGGATATGCAAGTAACTGCTTAATCTATCGACGCATTTTTTTTCGAATATATTGCTCACGAGATGATAGAGCTCATGACAACTAAATGTCGTTCATAATATGTGTTATCTGGTTTAGTGTTTGTGCGTTCACAAATATACTAGCGAAATACTAGTGCATTTTGTACAGCCCTCAATTCATACTTATAAATTTTTATGTTCAGGCAAACAACGTGGCTTCTGGGTAACACCGAAACACTCGCAAGCCGTGACGTAACAGCCCCTTTGTATGCGAACGTCTGTATTCTGGAACACGATGTTGTTTCAGGGTCATTTGCGCGTTAGACAAAGATCCTTTACTTTTTTTCTGTTTAACACTGTAATTGAACAACTATCAGTTGCTGAAGCTTTCGTTGAAGGTGATGGCTTTGCTCCGCGCAGCAGATGGCGTCACACGCGTTGTGGCGTATGGTCGTCACAGGTTGTGGGAGGAGTTTATGCCCCGGGCTTTTAGAGCTTGTTTTGCACTGAAATACTATTTTACACCTGGCATACTTTTGAATGCGTCTGGCATACTTTTTTTACGTCTGGCATACTTTTGTCTGGCATACATTTGAACGTCCAGTTCCCACCGGAGACAACTAAATATAGGGTGATCGTGTCCATGCGCTTTTAAGGCTGCGAAATTCGCAAATGCTATTGTCACTGTAAGGGTGTATGCTTTTAGCATGAATATGCAGATAACAATTAATGATGATGTGTGGCGCTTTATGCCACAAGGGCCAATTGATGGCCAAAGAGAGCCATTTCACTGACTAGAGATGTGGATAATGATATGTTGCGTGGCTTTATAGGGGCCTTAAAATTCCTCACGATAATGCGGGTAAAAACATAAGTATTAAAATCATGACAGTGGCGTGGTATGCATAGTATTAAAGGGGGACAAAGGTTTTGATAACAAAAACATGTGTAAAAATATTTGGCACTAGCACAAGTGCCTCATCAGCGCCCTTGTGTCCAAGGGCCGCGAGGCAAGTGATTTTCAATGGAGCCACTGCAGCAGCAACATCTCTTAACAGGTCGCGCTACGCAATGCCTGGGTATATGACATGTTAAAATCGGACATCTCTTAAAAAAAGCTAGCACCGATTTATGAGTGAACAGTGGTTCCTTACCGGCGAACATTGCAGGGTGTAAAGGTATATGTTGTCGGTCGGGTTATGAAAAGTGATTTTTTTCTTAGAGTGTCTAGCTGTTTGAACTGGTATAAAATGTGAAGAACTGTTAGTGCTTCACCACATGTGTCACACAATGGTGGGTAGCCACCGGGCAAAAGATATGAGTGTGTCGTGTATGTGTGTCCTAGCCTGAGCCTTGTTAGTGTTACCTCTGTATGACGTGACTTTGATACTGGCGGCCGATGGCCAAGATGTGGCTTAATAGTGTGTAGTTTGTTTTGTGTGTCTCTATCCCACTTGCTCAGCCAGTAGTTCCTGAGCTTTCGTTTGAGATATGGCTTAAGATCAAGGGCCAGGGATGATATGGGTGTAGTGGTAGTGCTTTCGCGGACGGATGCAGTAAGCTGATCCGCCATCACGTAGCCTAGGATCTCACGGTGCCCTGGCACCCAGCACACTACAACACGTTCTTTGAGCGTGTAGAGTGCGCATAAAATGGAGTAAAGTGAAGCGAGGACAGAGTTTATTTTTGGTTTTTAAGATTGTGCAGAGCTGTTACCACATTGAGGCAGTCCGTATAAATTACTGCTTTTTGTAGTTGTAATTGTTTGATGTGTTTAGCCGCCACAAGTATTGCGTAAGCTTTCGCTTAGAAGATGCTTGTGCCTGGATGTAGAGGGCCAGCATCCGAAAAGGATGGGCCGACAGCAGCGTAGGACACAGAGGAGTTAGACTTATAAGCATATGTAAAGAACTCAGGACGTGTGGATTTGGGTTGAAGTTCTAGGAAGTATGTTCGGATATGGGCAATGGGCGCGTGTTTTGTAATTTCTCGGAAAGACACATCGCATTTTATAGTCTGCCACTGCCAAGGTGGCGGGTATGCTGCAGGAGCCAATAAACTGTGTTCCAGTGAGACACCAGTTTCCTCAGCTAGACCCATGAGGCGAGCTGAGTAGGGCGGCCTCATCGAAGGCCTGTTTTGAAACAGTATGGAGCTCGACAAATCATTAATCGTGGAGAATGAGGGGTGCTTCTTGTCGGCTTTCACCATAAGGAAATATACAAAGGACATGTAAGTTCTCTGCCGATGAAGTGACCACTCATTTGACTCAACGTAAAGGCTTTCTATGGGGCTGGTGCGAAAAGCACCCGCAGAAAGGCGGATGCCAGAATGGTGCAAGGGGTCCAGCATCTTCAAAGCACTTTGAGTCGCAGACTGATAAACAACGGCCCCATAATCTAAGCGGGTACGAATGATGCTTCTATATACAGGTTCATGAGACCTTGCCTGTCACCACCCCACGTAGTACGTGACAACACTTTTAGAACATTCATGGCTTCTAAACATTTTGTTTTTAAATACTTGATGTGCGATACAAAGGTCAACTTGTTGTCCAAGATTAAGCGTAAGGATTTATGCTCCAGATTAACAGACGGACGTTGAACGTTCAGTTCAATGTCGGGTTCTCAGTGCATGCCTCTCTTTCGGGAGAACAAGACACACGTGCTTTTTTGTGGGTTCAGTCGGAATCCGTTTTCTGCTGCCCATTTGGAGACCTTGTTTAAACCTAACTGAACCTGCCGTTCACACATTGCCAGGTTGCATGACTTAAAGCCAAGCTGAACGTCATCGACATATGTACAATAGAACATGTTGCGGCGAATGGACAGGTGCAAGGAATTCATTTTGATAATAAAAAGTGTACAACTAAGTACACCACCTTGCGGTACTCCCGTTTCTTGGACAAATGTTTGGGAGAGAATTGTTGAGACGCGTCGCTCGGCAGAGCTGCGCAAGTCAACAACTCGCGTCCCAAACAACAACTGACTTTTATTATCACCCTTCCTCTCTAAGATAACTTTCTCGTGCAGGCGCATGCGCTCTCTGCACCGCACACAGAAGCACCGCTTTGCGTCGCCACAGTACTCCCCCCTAGTGAGTGCGCGCACAACGGCCGCACTCGGACGACTCACTGCGGTTCATAAGTTCATGCGTACCGGGGGTGTCGTACACCGTCCACTCCGCGTAAACCGTTTGAGGACTTGTTGGAGCTGTGCTACGTGGTCTGCCGGGGGTGCCTGCGAAGATGGAGCTCGAGGTGGTGCAGGTGCTTTGCTGTCGGAGTCCACGTGTGCTGATTTTACGTGGTCTAGAGAAACCATGTCGTGACGACCACCTCTGTCGATTGTAATGTGCTTGTCTGCCCGTCGCAGCACCTTGAAAGGCCCGTCGTACGGGGGCCGGAGTGGAGGCTGTACGGCGTCGTGCCTCACGAACACGTGAGAGCAGGAGGAGAGTTCCCGGTCTACGTAGACTGGCCGGACTGCGGGCGGACGCGGAGGAACAGCGCGTAGCTTCTTCATGATGTCTCGCAGTCGCACGGCGTAGTCCGCGTTCGCGTACACGTTTTCGTCCTTACTGTTAAAAACTCCCCTGGGATGCGAAGCGTTGTTCCGTACACCAGTTCAGCGGAGCAGCATCCAATATCTGCTTTCAGAGCCGTCCTAACGCCCAACAGAACAAACGGCAGTGCCTCTACCCAACTGTGACTCGCAGTAGCCGTCAGACTTGTCTTCGGATGGCGGTGGAACCTTTCCACTATACCGTTGCTTATCGGATGGTAGGCAGTTGTTCTGATGCGGTGAGTACCCAAGAGCCGGGTGACGCTTGCGAACAGGGTGGACTCAAACTGTGTTCCGCGATTCGTAGTCACGGTTTCCGGCACTCCGAAGCGGGCCACCCAGTGGAAGATAAATGCGCGGGCGACGGTATCAGCAGTCATGTCTGGAATGGGCACGGCCTCCGGCTATCGCGTGAAGCGATCGATGCTGGTTAGCAAGTAGCTTCGCCTTGCCCCTGGCATAACGGCAGTGGTCCCACAATGTCAACATGCACATGGGCAAATCGACAGTCCGGCAGAGGGAAGGATCCCAAGGGGGTCACACTATGTCGCTGAACTTTGGAGCGCTGGCATGCGATGCACTCTCGTGTCCAGTATCGGACATCCCAGTTTATTCCTGGCCACACGAACCTCGCTGTGCATAGCCGTTGCGTGGATCGAATCCCGGGATGCGCCAGGCTGTGCAGCAAGTCAAAAATGCTGCGACGGAGGTTTGAGGAGACGAACGGTCGGGCCTTGCCTGTAGACATGTCGCAGCATACGGATCCTGTGCGTTCTGCCAACCATTGCAGCTTCAAGGCGCTGGTTGAAGACGTCAGTAGACGCTTCAATTCTTCATCACTGCGTTGAGCCGTCGTAAGTGTGGTGAAGTCCACGCCGCTCGGCAGGCTGATGGCATTCACTGGACCGAGCGAAAGAGCGTCGGCAGCAGCATTATCCGTGCCACTAACATGGCGTATATCTGTCGTGAATTCTGCGATATACGACATTTGGCGGAGCTCCCGTGCCACGTGCGCACCAGAATCGGAGTTCGCGCGCAATGCGTAGATGAGTGGCTTGTGATTCGTGAGCACAAAAAATTCTTGTCCTTCCACATAATGTCGAAAATGCCGGATAGCCGCGTATATGGCCAGGAGTTCCCTACCGAAGGTGCTGTACCTTCGTTCGGATGGGCTCAGTTTTCTGGAGAAGAAAGAAGTTGGTCGCTACACTCCGCTCACCCTCTGCTGCAACACGGCTCCTTTCGCTGCATCGGAGGCGTCCACCATGACGCACTGAGGAACACCCAGCTGCGGGTACGTGAGCATGGTAGCATATGCGAGAGCTTCCTTTATCATCCGGAATGTTTGTGTGGATTGGTCGTTCCACTGAATGGCAGATGCCTTAGATCCAGATGCCGCAAGTAGGCTGTGGAGAGGGTGAAGGATGTTGGCGCATTTCGGGATAAACCAACGGTAGAAATTCACGAGTCCCAGGAACTCTCGAAGCTGGCGGAGGTTTTTCGGCTGTGGAAACTGCCGTACTGCTTCCACCTTGTCGTTCTGGGGCTGTACTCCGGCACTCGAAATGCTGTGGCCCATAAATGATAGTGTCGGTACCCCAAACACGCACTTTGCCGTATTGATAACGATGTCGTTCTCTGTCAGTCGCTGAAGTACGTAGCGCAGATCATCGAGGTATACCTTGCAAAATTCGAGGCCACGGACAACGCCATCCATAAACCGTTGAAAAGTTTGGCCGGCGTTGCGTAAGCCGAAAGGTATGCGTAGGAACTCGAGCATTCCGAACGGCGTTGTTATTGCGGTCTTGGGGATATCTTCCGGTGCTACGGGTATCTGATGATATGCTCGCACTAGATCTATTTTAGAGAAAATGGCAGCACAATGCAGGAAGGAGGTCATGTCATGAATGTGCGGGACTGGGTAACGGTCTGGCACGGTTACCCGATTCAGCGCTCGATAGTCCCCGCAAGGGCGCCAATCACCGTCTGTTGATTTTGGGACCATGTGAAGAGGTGACGCATATGGGCTGGATGAAGGACGTACTATCCTGAGTTCCATCATGTGGGCAAACGCCTGTCGAGCCAACCGCAGCTTCTCGGGTGACAGGCGCCGTGGTCGCGCATAGACCGGTGGGCCTGTGGTTTTGATGTGATGCAGGACGCCGTGCTTTACTTCTGGAAATGCCTGTGGCTGTCGTGTCAGCTCTGGGAACTCTTGTAGTATTGCGGTGAAGTACGCTTCTCCAGCCGGAATAAGCAAGGCCGGGCTATTAGGGGGGTGCCAACACGGCGTGCCTTGTACCACTCCCCGAGAAACGGGATCTTGAAGCCGTTTGTGGCGGACGTCGACCAACAGACCGAAGAACTGGAGAAAGTCTACGCCTAGTATGGCGAAGTTGACATCAGCAGCAATGAACACCCAGCTAAACGTTCTGTCGAAACCTAAGTTCAGCGACAGTGAACGATGGCCATATGTTGTTATCACCGTGTTATTGACAGCTTGCAAGGGCGATGTACTAGGTTTCTTTCTTTCAGCTTCTGACGCCGGTATAACGCTCACCTCGGCGCTTGTGTCCACTAAGAAATGTACTCCGTTGTTGCGGTCGGTAATAAAAAATACTGAGGGACGACTTGGGGGCAACGTAGTAGCACTGGTCGCCCTCAGTGCCTGCCGCGGCTGTTTACTGAGTGCGCGCACGGTGGGACACATTTACGCGCACTACTTCCGAACCTCCGATGATACCAGCAGATATGCTCGTGCTGTTCTTGCGATAGTGGCGTGTTAGGCTCGGTTATTGTTTGCGCCCTCCTGCTAGCGTGCAAAGCTGATACTGTTTCGGCAAGTCGAGCAATCTCCTCACGCATCTCTTGAAGTTCGTTTAGAGGCTGCTGCGCTTGCACGGCAGCCTTGGGTGTGGGCGGTGTCATTGCTACCAGTTTGTCAGCAAGTTCGGCGGCTGCGGTTAAATCCTTGTGCTCTGAGGCCGCGATGACCATGCGGACGCCTGAAGGCAACTTTTGCAAAAAAAAATTTCGGAGCAATACTCCATTTATCGTGTTTTATGTTGGACCAAGCATCTGTTGCATGTGCCGCAAAAGCTGACTAGGAGTACGGTCGCCGAGTTCCGTGCCGCGAAGCAATTGCTGCAGTCGTTGTGGTTCGGAGGGCGTAACTCGGCGAATAAGGGTTTCTTTCAGCGTTGCATATGCGTTTTCGACAAGTGGTGCGAGCAACAGATCCCTGATTTCACTGGCTATGGCGGACGGCAGACTGCTGACTACGTAGTGGTATTTCGTAAGGTCTGCGGTGATTCGTCTGGCTGCGAACTGAGATTCCACTTGTATGAACCAAAGTGCGGGGTCCGCAGTCCAAAATAAGGGCAGCTTACTTTCGACTGAGGAGACTGTCGGAGAGGCGTCGGTCGTGGACGTTGAATCCATATTGCGGCTGGTTCGACACTCCGGTCGCTGTGTCTGTATTGCCCCGCCGCGGTGGTCTAGTGGCTAAGGTACTCGGCTGCTGACCCGCAGGTCGCGGGTTCGATTCCCGGCTGCGGCGGCTGCATTTCCGATGGAGGCGGAAATGTAGGCCCGTGTACTCAGATTTGGGTGCACGTTAAAGAACCCCAGGTGGTCAAAATTTCCGGAGCCCTCCACTACGGCGTCTCTCATAATCAAATGGTGGTTTTGGGACGTTAAACCCCACAAATCAATCAATCTGTGTCTGTATTCCGAGTCCGGGTCACCAATGTTGAGACGCGTCGCTCGGCAGAGCTGCGCAATTGAACAACTCGCGTAACAAACAACAACTGACTTTTATTATCACCCTTCCTCTCGAAGATAACTTTCTTGTGCGGGCGCATGCGCTCTCTGCACCGCACACAGAAGCACCGCTTTGCGTCGCCACAAAATACTGCCCACACGGACGCGGAATGTCCGATTGGACAAGTAACTCTCGATTATGGAAAGCATCCTACCGCGCACTCCCAAGTGGGACAGGTCTCTTAATATGCCAGGACGCCATGTTGTGTCATATGCCTTCTCGATATCGAGAAACACAGAAAGGAATTATTGTTTGTGGACGAAAGCGTATCGGATCTCTCCCTCAATGCGCACCAGATGGTCGGTGGTGGATCTACCCTCTCGAAACCCGCACTGGAATCGTTTGAGCAGATTGTGTGTTTCGATGAAATATGAAAGTCGGCGGTTTATCATGTTTTCAAAAAGTTTACAAAGGCAGCTTGTAAGTGCAATGGGCCCATAGCTCGCAACTGATGAAGGGTCCCTGCAATGTTTCAAAATAGGAATAATAATAGCCTCTTTCCAGGAAGCAGGGATGGTGCCAGAAAGCCAGATAGCATTGTATAGGGAGAGTACAGTTTTTCGCGTTTTGAGCGCCAGGTTTTTCAACATTTCATATGTGACACGGTCGTAGCCTGGGGCAGAATTACTGCAGGAGTTCAGTGATGTCTGTAGCTCAGCTAAGTTGAAAGGTTGGTTGTATAACTCGCAATTGGTGCACTTGTATTATGGTTTCTGAATTTCTATCCTTGCTTTGTATCTTTGGAAAGCTTCACTATAGTGTGACGAGCTAGACACCTGCTCGTAGTATGCACCGAGGAAGTTCGCCTGATCTTCCAAGCTGTCACCCTGTGTGTTTACGAGTAAGAGTGAGTGTACTTGTCTTCCTGCTACCGTACCAACCATGATCCAGACTTTAGCCTTTTGTGTATATGAATTTATCGCTGATAGAAACTTGTGCCAGCTTTCTCTTCTGGCCTGCCGACGCGTTTTCTTGCCTTGAGACTTTATTTTTTGAAGCTGTAAATATTTTTGGCTGTCGGTAAATTCCGAAGCAACCTCCATGCCCTGTTCTGCTCCTTTCGCGCATTCCGACACTCAGTGTTCCACCATGGGACGCGTCACTTGCCAGGCATACCAGATGTTTGCGGTATGCACTTGGCTGCTGCATCAGTAAGAAAGGCTGTTAAATACTGTACAGCTTCATCTATGTTTAACCTACACGTGTCAGTCCAACTTAAACGAGTAGTGT
Organism: Rhipicephalus annulatus; assembly: GCA_013436015.1. NCBI lineage: Eukaryota > Metazoa > Arthropoda > Arachnida > Ixodida > Ixodidae > Rhipicephalus > Rhipicephalus annulatus. Next base: position 438,612 of record WOVY01012210.1, read on the forward strand.
TGTGAAATTGTTCCCAGTCCGCTTTGTCTGTCTGCCATCTGGCAACATATGAAGGACCTTTTTTTAGTGGTGTACTTAGAATTATCGAAAAGTGATCACTTCCGAAAGGATTGTTGATCACTTTTCATTGAAGTAGGGGTACAAACGATGGGGACACAATGCTTAAATCTATGCATGAGTAGGTTTTGTTGGCAAGGCTAAAGTATGTTGGCTCTTTCCTATTCAACATACACGGACCCGAAGAAAAGAGGAACTGTTCGATTAGGCGACCTCGTGCATCGCAGCGAGAGTCGCCCCATAGACCACTATGTGCATTCAAGTCCCCAAGAACCACGTAAGGTTCCGGTAGTTCATGTATCAGTGACTGGAATTCGTGTTTTTCGAGATGGTACTGCAGAGGTATGTAAACAGAGCAGATGGTGACAAGTTTGTTCAAAAGAACTGTCGAACAGCCACTGCCTCAAGGGATGTTTGTAGCGGTAGATGTGTACATGCTACGCCCTCAGTACCTATAATGGACACACTACCAGATGACGCTACAGCATCGTTGCGGTCCTTTCTGAAAGTTACACAATGACGTAGAAAATTGGTGTTTTTGGAATTTAAGTGTGTCTCTTGTACACACAGCACTTTTGGGGAATGTTTGTGCAGAAGTTCTTGGACATCGTCGAGGTTTCGAAGTAGTCCTTAGACGTTCCATTGTATGATTTGTGTCTCCATTATGGAAGTAAAGAAGTGCTGTGTGTACGAAATGAGTGTGGCTGGTGTCTAAAGAGAAAAGTGACTTATATTACAGAGCCTTTAGAAGGCCCTGCTATTACCGTTTAGTCTTTTTTAGAGCGGTTGAGGGAACCTCGCCGCTCCTTTGGCGCAGTCTACGCCGGTGTAGTGGATGTGTCCATCACCTTAGAAGAGACGACAGACAATGTTGTTTTCGTTGTAGGCTTCTTCGTGGCAGACGGAGCCTTCAACACCACCGGGCGGAGGTCCGGGGGACCTCTTTATTTTGTGTGGTGCCCTGGCTGCCGCCAGGGTTCACGGGGCCTTTGGTGGGGCTGTATTCAAGGAGGGTGGAGCAGCCTAGGCTGCCCTCCCCCGTGGGGGCTTGTGGCGTTTGCCTCGGCACGCTAGGCGTGGTTCAAGGCATTGCCGAAAACCGAAAGGGTGCTGACCCCCCTCGCACCACTTCGGCATACGATGTGTTCCCAGCAAAATGCGGGAAAACGCACTGCCGCGCTTCACGTAAGCTAATGTTCAATTTAAACTTGTGTTTATTATTTCTTTTTCTCTTTTCCAGGCCACGCATGACCTGGAATAAGCGGGATGGTCACTCTCACAGTTTGCACAGTGGACTTATACCTTACAGTCATCGTCAGTGGTATGGCTTTTGGTGCCGCATTTCGCGCAGGTAAGCTGGCCTCGGCAGCTCTGGGAGCCGTGCCCGAACCTCTGACATTTAAAGCAGCGCCGCGTGTTGGGTATGTATGGTCTGACTACCAATTTAAGATATCCTGTTGCTAATTCAGTGGGGAGAGTGCTAGATGCGAAAGTGAGTATGATATGTTTCGTTGGGGTTTCTTTCTTTTCTCTTCTTATTTTGATTCGCTGTACCTGGATGACATTTTCGTCTTTCCAGCCTGTAAGAAGTTCCTCATCAGAGAGGTCCATCAGTTCTCCATCTGATACAACACCCTTCACGGTGTTCATGGTTCGATGCGGTGTGATTGTGATAGGCTGATCACCGAATGATGTAATGTTATGTAGTCTCTGTACTGTGCGTAGTCTTTTGTTTCGAGTAGCAGGTCACCACTGGCGGTCTTTGCGGCTTTGTAGCCCGCGCCTAGCGTTTCTATAAGGCATTTGGACACAAGAAAAGGTGAAATGCTTCTAGCTTTCTTTTCTATACTTTGACAGTGGATCATGTGGTATTTCGAGAAGTTATTTTTCTGGTTCGGTAAAAACTCAAAAACTGCATCGGTGCGCCACCTTTTGGAGGGGCGATCGGTTGTGAGAGGACAAGAAATGCCCTTGTAATAAGTAGCTTATTCGTGGCCATGCCAGTTACCCACCACGGGGCACAACAAGGGGACGCTGCGAGACGCATAAGAGACGCTGCGAGACGCAAAAGAGACGCAAGCGCCAGCCGTACATGGCCGCTATAACCTAATATATCTACCGAAGGTTGGATATCTACACCAGGTTAACCCTTGCCGCCGAGAATTGTGGAAGTAAATAGAAGTGAGGAGAGGACAGGAAAGATCAAAAATTGTAGAAAAGACGAAGATAGAGAGAGAGAGAGGAGACAGGAAGAGGCGACTGCTGGTTTCCCCTGGGTGGGTCAGTCCAGGGGCGCCGTCTACGTGAAGCCGGGGCCAAAGGGGTGTGTTGCCTCTGCCGGGGGGCCTTAAAGGTCGAATCACCCGGCGTCGGCTCAACCCACAGGACCCCCCCCCCCCTCATTAGCTCTGGTCCCAGAAGTCGCTGCACAGCAAACGTCTGCTTACGCAGACGCCCTTTAAAAAAGAATAAAATAAAAATAAATCGAGAAAATTTAAATTTTTTCAAAACTCATGTCTATCTGCGGGGGCAGATAACAATTAGTTGACTACTAATGATGCCATGCCCATCGTGGTTCCCTAAAATGCTGTGAAAACTGTCTCAATTAAACATTAAGGGCTTTACTTATGCTTGATCGCATGAATTTGAAAGGCACGTTAAACTGGTAATAACACTGTCACACATGGATAATATAGGGAGAGCATCATAATATGATCTGTTATAACAGGTTTGCGATGTTAACTAAAGTGAATAGAAAAGGCAAGCCGCCACTAGATCTAAACAGAACACCGTTACACTTCGCTCTCATTCATGCAATCATTATGCTGTGAAGAACTACGCAAGATTTATAGAAGGATAAATCATTGCTGCATTTCCATGTACCTTGTTTTTCCTCGTTTGAGAGCCGGAGTGTTCACGTCTGGTGATATGATTTTGTTTCAAATGAGGACTGTGACCCCTTGGTATCTGAACCTGATAATATAGAGACCAAGGTGCATTACCTATTATTTTGTCAATCTTGGTCATGAGAGAAGCTCCTTGGTACGCCGAGTGACATAGCAATCTGAAACGTTCCATCGCTGATCTTGAGGGCCCTAGGTAACACCTGTGGTTGGTTCAGCAGAGCTTATGAAGAATGTTTGAAATAGCCATACTCTCGGAAAGATTCAGAGTGACAGCATAGAAGCTCATAGATGATTTATCGGAATGATTACAACTGTGAAAGAACTGTAGTGAAATTTTCTGAATTTGAAAGCTTAGAAAGCCAGGAGCGTGATGTGTACAGCCTTCAGTATCTTTTCCCGAGTGGTAAAAAACGAGCGGCAAAAAAGGTTATGGAGCAATATTCCCAAATGCTTTAAATAAAATATGCGCATTGACCTTCTTCAAAATTTTTTTACTGTTAAGTACCTTTTTACCATCGTTTTCAGTGTGCGCGGAGGCAATACAAAATCTTTGAGAAAGGTATGACAGAGATTCATTTATCTATACACCTCTTGAGAAGCAATACACACTCAACGATTTCTTTGTTATAGCAGCTGTATAACTTCTTTTTCTAATCTGTTAGGTTTACGAACACTTTGTGGTCAGACAAATAGAAAGCGACTCGACATGCCCAAACAGCCGACAGCTTCCAAAGGGTAACAGGCACAATCAAAATATTTGCATGCCTAAAGAAGCTTAGCGTTTCGAAACTAATAAACTTTGAGAGGAGGAGGGGGAGGTAGAAGAAGGAATGGCAGGAAGGTCAACCAGTTGAGCGTCCGCTTTGCTATCCTACACTGGTGGAAGGGGATTGATGGATGAAAGGAGAGAGACAGAAAGGATAGGACATAAAAAACAAAAACAGGTGAGCTTAAACTACACTGCTGCGTTCTATAGTAGTGGACGCAGGACTTCAGGCGCATCACGTTCCACCGCAGGTCGTCGAATCATGATGCCTACTAAAGCCTTGTAAGCACTGGACGTAGAACGTCCAGCAGCTGTTGTACGGCCTCAGTGGGCGGTGATTTCAGCCTACCGACTAACACTTGAAGTGCGTCGAGCAGTGATTGAAGAACTATTTATATAGGTTTGTCTTCTGACAATGCTTCTGACAACATTATGAAGTAATAGTTGGACTAAACACCGTGCTGACTATTGTAAATGGCAGGAGCATAACACAAAAAATACATCACCTCATATTTCAACGTGCTGTCAGGGTGATAAATTCTCTAAAAGACGGCAAAACACGTAAATATTAATTCGAAACTTGTTGCCGGCAAACGCAAAGTAAGCGTACAAAAAATTATAGCTAGACAGTGATTGTGACTAGAAAAGTTGTGGGTCGTCGAGTGGCCTGGTTATCCGCTGAACGTGTAGTATTTTATAAAGTAGTCATAAAACATTTTGTCGTTATGAGTGGCTTACGTCAGCGCTAGAAAACCTTGATTATTCGCAGCCTGCGTGTAATCCTAACAGAATTATTCCCGAAATGGGGAGCTTCCTAAACAGTTCACCGCAGTCTGTGCCGACCTTTGCTGTCAGTTCTCGTAGATGAAATTCCAAATAATCGTTTTAAAGCAGCTATACTCACGTGCGAATATTAAGGATTGACAAAAAGGTACGGCCAACAAACCATAAAAAATAGGAAAATAGTGGTGAGGCTGGTTTGTACAAAGAAGCTACTAAATTCGGTCGTGGGGTTAAGGAGCCTTTGTTTGGTGGCAGACCTTTTCAAGACAGGCTCATTATTAGCCATGGCAAATTTGCCTGGAAACAGCTTTCACGCCTACTTGGGCACCACATTAGAGTTAATTAAAGCAGCCACTGCTCAAAGGGCGTGCGGTATGCTGTCGCGGAGAGGCAGCACTTGTTTGCAGACGCCGCAGCTTTTCCCTCGCCACCAATCTCTGGCGAGGGCAGAGGGAATGTCGCCACTTTACGCATTGCGCCTGTGCGTAAAAATAGGGTTCATGCTCGAAGAAATAGGAGAGGAGGAGGAGGAAGCAACAAAAAGGGAGAAGGCAGGGAGGTTAACCAGAAAGACATCCGGTTGGCTACCCTACACTGGGGGATAAAGGAAGGGGACAAAAAAGACGAGAAAGAGAGAAGAGAGGGAAAAAAGGGGGTGGGGGAGAGACTGACAGTAATTTCACTGCAGCGTGTAGAACTCTACCGCATGTCAGAGGCGTTCACACAAGCCTGTCTTTCTCAGGAAACGCAGCAGGGCTTTCACTGCCTTGTGGGCTGTCGAGGCATGTGTACGTTGCTGTAATAGCACCTGCACAGAAAGAGGCCGATCATCCAGTCGCCGCATTGCGTTGGCAAGTACTTGTCTCTCTGAGGCAAATCGAGGACAATGACACAGCAGGAAAACTTTAAAAAAACACATAAGGTACGCTGGCCATTTTGAGGAGCTGGCATGCTATATAGCATTCGCCGATGCTCAAATAAAGACATCTCACACGGGAAGTGTTGAAGTCGTCATTTTTCTTTCATGCTTCTGTAATCAGCAACCGGGGAGCATTATGCACCGGCTCTGGTTGTATCAGCGAAATGCTTCGTGAAGAGGAGTGAGGTTTTAGAGAAATCAGCTTGAGTTCATACTGCAGTGAGGCCAAAATGGGGAGAAAACCTTTGACGCTTCTTATGCAAAAAATAATTCATGCGTTCCTGTTGTTATGTAAAAAGCCTACCAACTCGGGGACAACTTTCTGTGGCTATGAAGGAAAAACTTCGGGGGCGGAGCTACAGCACATGTAGTCCTCCGCGAAGAAGTCCAGCTTGACTCACTTTTGAAGTGCTGGTCGTGATCGAATAATACCATTGTGAAGGATTTGCTACGTCTCCCTAAACAGCTGTTTGCGAGTTAAATTTGGCACAAGCTCGTTCGGCGAGTAGGTCGGAATAACTTGAGGGCGATGGGCACTAACCTAAAGACGAAGACGCCATTTTGACTTTGAGGTGCACCTAAAACGCGCGACGTTTGCGGACTTGCGAAAACGTGAAATGGCACTCCATAAAGCAAAACAAATAATATATCCTTGGTTCGTGCAGCGTGTCTTTATGAACAGCGTCCAGCAGAGAATAAAGTGGTCGTTTTTTTTTCATTATCTTCACGGGGAAGACACAGATGCATTTGTGGAACTATATCCTTACGCGCAGGCACATGCCCACTTTGATTCCACAGCCTACCTTTTATTACCACAGAAAGTTGTCCCAGAGTATAATTGTCCCAGTGGGAAGTTGAGTGTGATGCTCATGCGTTTAGTTTGCTTCACTATTTTAACCCTAAACATTTCTTAATAATCCCTCATATTGTTACTGTAAAGCACTTACAGAGCACAATTATGATGGCTTCATAGTTAAATAGAAAACACGTCTTTTATTTTTTTTCCAGTTTGCTTTCTCCGGGATATTACGATTATTTGATTCCTATCTATGTACATTTTTTTATTTAGTTTCTTGCGAAGCCTTATTCACATGTAGTTATCTGACGCAAAGTGACGTTCAAGAAATTGGTTCATCTTATTTACGTCTTATAATACTGACTATGGTGCCTCATTGAAGCAGTCTAAAGAGCACCTTCTTCAAGGGAAAGCAGTGTTCTTGGCATTCCTAATATAGTCATAATTCATTTCGAATTATTTTCTCTTTCATTCGAGTTTTCTTTCAATAATGGAAGACTGAGAGCTACGGAATGGCAATAAAATTAAATATTGTGAAGCCTGTTCAAAACAAGGCTGCTCTACAGGCACGGCCTAATATGAATAATTTATCTATATTCAAGTAAAAAGCATACCACTCATAAAGGTTAGTTTCGGAAAGAGAAATGCAAGAACGAGCTTGGTGGCTGGAATCGTAAAGTACCGTACCACGTATCTGTCATACGTTCATTTCCTTAAGCAGCAGAAATTTAATATACTAAGAAATTAGGAAAAAAAGGTCACCTGATACACTGTATTGCAAGAATATAAAATCAAATAACGAGAGTTTCAAAAAAACAAAAAGATAAGTTATTATCATCTGCTGTTACCGGTATTTTGTCGGGAATAAACGGTAGAAAAAAATGCCAAAGACTACAAAAAGGATCGAAAATATCAAAACAAAATAGTGCCAAACAAACCGTCGAAATTAACTAGAATGATCCGGATGTTATCCGGACGTTTACAACTGCCCTCGCTTCCTAAATCAAAGCAACGACCTATTTGCGGGGCGGGGCTGACAGAAGAGGCTTTGATGACGAACGGCAGGATGGAAAAACGATGTGTGTGTTGCCATAACGCTGTGCAAGTATGTCCCTCGGCGTATCTGCGGCGAAGCACATGCTACATTTGTTACAAGGCTGGTTGCGTTTTCGCCGTTCCTAATCTTCTCGATACACTTGGGACACTTACAACCTCACGTAGAGTCACGCCGGCAAGAATGCACATAAGGCTAGGAAAATTCTCGTGTAGATAGATAATGGTGCCACTCTCTGTGTGGTGAAAGAATCAAAGCTTTGATGGCAGTGTGGAACGCTCCCGCATGTAGTGGCACTTCATCACACCTTCTTGATCAACGACCCAGTCATTAATTACGCCGGTGTCACAGCTGGCAAGGGGAGGTCGAGGAAGCTTCGGCGAGACCATAAGCGCGTCAGCTTGTGTAGAGATAATTATGCTTGGCCCAAGAGCCTGAGAGGGCCTGAAAAAAAAAAGATGCTTGTCTTCGTGGCACCAGCATTTGTTCAAGGTTAGTATTTTTTTGCAAATATCGAGAACGTGCGTATATGGCACAGTATATTTACTGCTTGTTTCTTAGAACCAATGACTATTCTGTCGCGAGAAACAACGTTGGCGCATCGTTTCAGGCTAGATTCTGTCAGAAGTTTGATTTAGGGCACGTGTAGACAAGTCAATGTGTTATTACGCCACAGCTGTGCCGCTGTGGACGATAATGTGGTGACATTACTTTGACGCCATTTTTGTGCGTAATCTTTCTTCGATTTGAAGTGAGGATGGCTGATGTCAGAGCAGTAAGCCAGGTCCGAGTTTGAAGTTTCTGTTGTTAAAGTTTTTAAATTCAACTTGCGTCGTAATCACAATGCATTATGAGTGTGCAGTAAAAGGCAAATTAGGAATACTGGCCCATCCCTTGACGTGCTTGTACTCAGGCTACATTGAAGCAAGAAAGCCCAATACGTTCTGCTTCCTTGTTGACATGCTGGATTCAAGTCACAAGAAGCTATATATACTATTTTCATACTCCAAATTTCATCTGATTACTTCAAAAATGTTTCACTATTACGCTGTTTTACACCGGTGATAGATGAGCCATTTTCGTCACTCTCTCGTTGTGAAACTGAATAGTTCGTCGTACCTTCCCAAAATCGCCACACGAACTAAAAAAAATAAACGACTGCGAGGACTTCCTAATGATTTATACGCCACTGCAATAGATTTTGCCGCCACCCACCCTTTCAAAAAAAAAAGGCCACAAAGTTAGACACACAGAAGACTCGCAGAGGTCACCGTAATGCTGCCATGATTATTATGTTTCTTTTGAAGCGTCTTTTTCTTGGGTGGTGACGCCTTATACTTTTTCGTATATTTGGTTGTAACGCTGCTCCTAGGCCTTTCCAGCTAAAATGGGTATGTTTACTGCATGTCTTTCGTGCTGTGGCAAAAAACCACCATGCCTGCGTGGAACGCAAAGCGCAGTGAAAGCTGGAAGAGCGGCCTGTCAGAGCCTTTTGAAACGTTCCTTTAGTAACTTTACAAGGGTACCCACTACGTCAAAAATCGTCATACTTTTTCTGTAGTAGAGAAGCATTCACTATGCCATCCTTCTTCATTACTCTGAGAAGCGTGATACCCGCTACATTCCTGCAAGAAACTGTGATTTTTTGATGCTCCGGCTGACGACATTCAAGCATTATGGCTCAAGATTTTGTAATGGGTAGGAAAATTCGATGAGTCAATTATTACGCAATTCACAACGTGTGGTTGCAGGTGGTTTCATTGCTGTTCTAAAAGGCGTTATGTCTTATTACCGCAATTCCTTTACCGAGATCACGCCCGCCTAAGGCCAGTTTGCAACAAAGTTTCAAGCATTAACGTGACTCTTGAAACTGCATTGCAAACCCCCAATGGGATCTTTATAACAAGTAGTAAGTTTAAACACTAACCGTCACTGTTGAGAATGTAACTTGGTGACAACAATTTTGTTTCTTTTAGATCTGAACGCAGGTTTCCTGTGAATAAACAAATACGCAAGTGTTCTGAAGAAGAGCTTCTTCTATGGAGTGAAGTTATACTGGTTTTGTGTATGGCAAACATCTATCAGCAACTAGATATACAGAGAAAATGAATTCTACGGCAATATGGGAAAAAATTATGAACAGTCTCCTAAGGGAACTCTGACAGGATGCGAAGCAGCAACTGTGAGCACGGAATTGGCCTGGCTGAAACGGGCGTGACGCGGGCGCTAGAAGAACGGCTTCTAGCACCCACGTCGCACCCGCGTTGAGCCTCGCTTCAAGCCGTTCTTCTAGCACCCGCATCGACTCGGGTGCCAGAAGAACGGCTTGAAGCGAGAGGCTCGGTGTAGCACTTACTAGAGTAAACATTTGTTTGAAACGCAAAGAAAATGTAGGCGGGTTGGGTATCGTGTAGGTTTCATTGCAGATAAACGAGCCGATAAACTCGGCGTGCGGTCGAACGTTGTGAGTGGTGGAGAAGCTGAAAGAGAAAGATGTGTTTTGCGCGTGGGCGGAGCAACCTGCAGCTGCGGACGCTGCGGCGAGCATGCTGTGGATGAGAGAGAGAGTGTAACGTCAGCGAGCACGCATGAGAGAATTGTGTGAGGGGAGCTGACATCAACGTGCACCTGCGGCGTGATCTTTTGGCAACGCTTCAGCACCTATGACGAGGGAAACGTGTTCCAGTGTGTTTGTACGGACGCACGCACGTACGGCGTTGCACACATAAATCAAATAGCTGCTTTTTATTTGAATATATTTTTATATTAAGAGCGGAAACATTAAAGTCAACAAAATTGTTCCCGAGTACGCTCAGCAAAGAATACACAAGGTTAGCCAAAGGAAATTGAGGTTGCTTTTCTTACCTCTCCGGACTGCAGAGTTAGAGGTACCCGGGCACTTGGATGAAACTAAAACTGGCTGAAATAAATGCTGAAGCCCAGAGAATAAAATCCGCTCTTTGTATATTCAGACTTTCATCTCCCTGAGTGAGTAACGTACCTGAAAACTCTACATCAACGCTGGTTTACTTATAAAAACTGAATCATTCTTCTTCCTCTTGCTTAACCAGGATAAAGATTAGATAGAAATAACAAAACCCAGTTAACCCCGTGGCAGTTACGGATCATTAGGGTTTCGGATTTTATTCAGTTGCCGCCACACCACGTTATTCTGGGTTATTTTCATTCTGGCTACTTCCCGCCCTTATTGATAGCAAGCAAGTATAAATATCAATCTTTCATGAAGCACAAGCATTCACTAGATTGCCCTTTATCTGCGGGCTTGACTATTTACTTCAAATGCTGTGATATAATTCATTCAGTTACCTTTTCATTTTTTCCTAAAGCTGACTATCTTTTGTCGACTTACAGACACCATTGTGACATTATCATTTCTGAAATTTGCGCACGTAACTCAAGATAACTAGTTGTCGTACTTCTCAAATGTCAACGAGAAGTCTGTTTTGTGGAAAAAACAAAGCAAAAATTTACGCGGAACAAAGACACATGAATGCAACATTTGACACTCTGTCTCTCTGTCGACATTAAACAGCACATTTTAAGCAACACGTGATTGCGTGTCGTTAGCTGCACGTAAGCTTTCTCAGCAAGTATTCCACTATAATAAACAGTTATTTATATCTGGGGCAAAAGAAGACCACAAAGCTACATGTCGGAACAAATATTACCAATATATCCTTCAATCAACAAAGTAAGCTACCACTCGGCCACGCCACACTTGACAACAGTAAAGCTGATCGATCCAAATAGGAGACTTTATCCGCTAAACGCGATGTCACTTTGCTACGGTCAGCTTTTATACTTGGTGTAATGAAGACTATTTTATTTTCATCTTCCCGCTCATTCTCGCTGTAGTTGGAACTTTGTGTCAAAAAGGTAACCAAATCCATAGTAACTACCGCTCTTGCATATTACTTTTCTTGTCAACCACTTACATGGCAAAGATGGCTTGGTCGAATAGCCGAGGTTCATCTCGTTCTCGCTCTGCAGCGCGTCGAGCCTCGCAAATAGCAGCAGCTTGTTCAAGATTACGGCTCTTCGTCGTATGAAGATCCGTACACACTCAAACAAGCAGGTTGTCTATTTACGATGTATTTGTTTACGTAAAAAGTTTTTAGACACCTCCTTTCTTCAATAATGGCGCATCTATACTTGGTCATTTTGGAACTTTCGACGTCGCGGCTTTGTAGGTGTTGCTACGATGCACGCGCGCCTTGACATGGCCTGACATCAGCTGTTATGTAAGCTAGGCGTGCCAGGTTATTTTACCAAGGGCTCTTCTGTTGTTAGTGCTCGGGTGCATGCGTGGCTTGACATGACGTTGCACGCCAGGGTGTGGTAACGAGGAGAAAAAAAGCCAGTCAAGGTAAGGAGGAGAATGAAGAGGTGGAGTGTGAAACATGGCGTAGAATAATGCGGTGTAGAAGGCATAATGCGGTGTAGTGAAGTATCGGGCGGAGATAAAAAAGCCAGGATAAAGAGCGTGAGAAACGAGAAAACAAAGGACAGCATGGAGGTTAACCAGATACTAGTATCAGGTATGCAACCTTGCACAGGGGTTGGGGAATAGGGGGTTGAAAAACAGAAATAGAGTTAAAAAATAAATAAAAAATGCGAGAATGGTGGGAGGGCTTGTTTGAACAAAGCATAGGCGTTTTATCCTGTGATATGGCAAAGGCGGGCTAAAAGGAGGTGAGGGTGAGGAAGATGATTTCGAAGGTGGAGAGGAAGGAAGGGAGGTTAAAGCATACTCTTGGTATGCATAGCACAGTTTGGCAAGGAGGTCCGAAAGACCAGTAAGTGGAACGACGATAGAAAGTAAATAAAGGGAAAGCCTAGCAGGGCCATGTGTATAGCAGTATGACAAGGTGATGCAAAAGGGAGTTGTGGGGTTAAGAGTAGATGCGACGCTAAGGACTAGGGAAACACGAGGCAGAGAACGTCGCTGCGTCTCAAAAGAAGGTTTCATTTCCCGTCATAAGCTCCCTGTCGTTGCACGTTGGGAACTTAAATGCACGCTTACCCGTGCACGCGAGTGGGGCTGAAGTACTGCTAAATCACTGCTCCGCATATCCACACCTTTGACGTTGAGGGCAACTGCTCACATTTTAGGAGCGAAGCTCTGTTGAAATAGGTGCATTTCAAAAACAAATATGACCACCATGTTCACAAATAAATAACGTACGAGGAATATGGTCGGATAAAATCAGGTCGCCCGTGAATCCCCCTGCCGCCACCGGACAAGCGCGAGTATGAGGAGCTTGCCAAACAAGCTCCTAAAAAAGCCAGCCTTTCACCGCTTCATCAAACACACCCATTAGACGCGTGGTAGCGACAGTTCACGGAGCTGCTATCCCTAAGCCACGCCCAGCGACGGTGACCTCTCGCGCAATGGAGTTCCACCACGCTTCCTCCGTTCTGTCAGAAAGAGCCATGGGATGCGGAAAAAAGTACGTGGAACCGCCTAAGAACAAAACAGTGAATCGTAAAGCAAGGCTTGTCGCTATGCGAAAATGGCAATGGCAGTGACGGTCAGATGCAGGATACGCGGCCAAGAAAAGAGAGAACGAGTGATGGCGAGAAAATCACCGCTAGTGGAATGCAACGCGAATGCGAGCTCTACGTCGTAATACAGCCTACCAGAATGCCAAGCACGAGCAGCTCCGAGCTCGTGTTTTTACCGATAGTGTCGACGCGCGATCCCAACGCAAGTTTCTCTAATCGGAATTGGGACACTCATGCCCTGTTTGTGCTCGGTTGTGGTTCGACTCGAACTTCTCTACTCTGAGATTGGTGTGACCTTTTGAGAAGCACGTGCGAAGCCCACGCGCACTGCGAAGCTCCTCCCTCATGCTAGCGACTACTTAAAATATGACGAGACGCCAAGCTAGGGCCTTGCTGCAACTAAGTTCAACCTAATACAGCTGCGTTCAGATCTCGCCTAATACAGGTTAAAGATCAAGACAACCAAGTTCCAGCTATAAATGGGGAAGGAAAGAAAAACAACCAACTGTCTGTAGTTAGAAACCACAAGAAAATCCGAACAGATTTCTCAGAAAGAAATTTTTTAGAAGGCAAAAAATTGTTCCTGGTCCTGGGTTTTAACCCGGGACCAACGCCTTTCTGCGGCAGTCACTCTGTTCACTGAGTTAAGCAAGTAGCTAGTAATTCAGTGCGCGAGGGTGAATTCATTGACAACTCAAAGCACATGGGCAGAAGTATTTCAAATGAGTTATGCAAAATCCGCTAGGTAGAATAACGAAAGGAAAAGAAGACAACCACCTTTTTGTAGCACGAAGCCACAAGGTTCTTGGTTAACTTATTTGGGAGAGTGACCGCCCCTGAAAAAGGGTTGGTGTCGGTTTCGAACCCCGGACCAAGGCAAGTTATCAGACAACTAAGCAGTCTTTTGATATAAGAATTCTGTAACGAACGAATTCTGTAAGCTTCGTGTAACGAACGGGTTGAATGCCTTTTTTTTCCTTTTTTGATCCTTCCGCTACCATCTGGTTTCCGCAGAGCACATTTGCAATAATTACACCTATAAATTGTACTAGCCACAATCCTCATCGAAGGGAGCATCAAAACTTGCCACGGTTGAGGGCAATGTTTCACAATTTTATTCTTCTTACCCTCCTTGCAACATATATATCGACATCCTTCATGGTAGAAAATTAAAAAAATAAGCGTGCAGACCGTCAGTTATGTTTGAACGCGATACAATAAGTTGTTAGGTGCATCTCTCTTTGGAAAAATTGCAAAAAGAAAAACAACCCGACCACCTCGAACCCAGTTTCTTCTCCGTCCTTGTTACCATGAAATGAGCTGCATTCATCGTACTAGAAAAAGTAGAACAGTGGAAAACTAAGACATATTAGAATGTATCAAGATGTACTGTGGCATGAGCAAATAGAACCACAAACAAAACCTTTGATGACCAACATTATCCTTGCAATACGGTGGAAGTAATGCCCTGACGGAGAGAAAAGAACTCGCAAAAATATGAGGGTTTGAAGAGCACTTGTGGGGTCTCTTTAAATCACGCTGCTCAAAGGCTTCAACGTGCGTGGAACATCTGCGTTATCTTTGGTCTTGTGCCTGCCCGAGAGTGTCTGCTTTTGAGCAATTGATTAATATCACCTTCATCGGTCTCCACAGAAAGTTACGCTTCTGTTTTCAGGATACGTTACGCTTGAAATGAGTATTTCTAACACACAGGCTGAGATGTCCACATTGCAGCCTTCTAAGCTATCGTGGAACGCTATGAAAGTTTTCAATTACGTTCGTTTAGTACGACACGTCATCTGCACAGCTCTGCACAAGAAGTGACGTGGCGATGTGTAGTGTAGAAGCACGGTCATAACCAGTCTTTCGCTATCTTCGGGCCCTCGTAGCGTAATGAATATTCATTAACCTCGTGTCATCTCAAACCCTCGCGAGCTCACAACCTTCCTTTGGTGAATTCAATTATCTCCTATAAAACGATCCTTTTTTATTCGTACCTCTGAATTTGTTTTGCTGCTGACGTGTTTGACTTGTCGATGAGTCGAGATTCGCGCTCCATTTATTATGCTAGTGTTAGAAGCGTTTTGATTGGAATGCTAGACTGATTCATTACAAGCCATGAGCGATCGAGGAGAGAATTACTCGTTAGGAGAGTCACAGAGTGCTCATTATAACGAAATCAGACATGCCGAAGTTTTTGCTTTATCCTTTTAAATAGAGTTATTTAGGAGCATCAGCAACTCCTTGTGCGTATTATTATTATTCATTTGAATGATTTGCAGCATTCGAGCACATTTGTCGTCTTTAGGTTTTGTTCCCTAACCTTTTCGTCTTGTTCACCATGTCTATTCTGACTGCCTAATAGAGCACCACTCATACATTTTATATACACTAAAAGGCAAGATGTCCGCAAGCAGGAATCCCGTAGAACACAACGAGTTACAGGACCTCATTGAGACAAAAACTCAGCAACAAAAACTGACTGATGAATGTTAGGTAAAAA